>JAKSZU010000001.1:600000-1110720 GCA_026018925.1 Tupaia tana
CGTCCCCTTCTGTGTTTAATAAGCTGTCCCATCCACAGAGGATCCCCACCTGGGCTGTGGAGTTTAATATTGGTTTCAAGTTTATTTACTTCCTCCATGAGGGAAAAAAACAGAGAGAGAGAGAGTGGGAAGGTGAGAAATCACTCCCCGGAAGTTGGCCACATTGCAATCTCGCCGGTCTACTCTGGGGTTTTGGGCACACATGCACACGCACCTGGCGTGATTTTAAAGCTGCCTGGTCCAGGACTCAAACTGTGGTCAGCTATGTGGGAGTCCAGTGCCTGAACCCATGCTGCCTACTGGCCTGTGTTTTAAATTTAATTATTATAGTTTTTTTTTCCTTTTTTGGAGAGGTTTTTGCTATAGGGCGCGTGCGCTCGCCAGACAGACAGAGACAGAGGGATAGAAAGCGAGAAATCACCCCCCAGGGGGGATGGCCACGCCACAATCCCTTCTCCTCCATTCTCCTCTCAGGATCTTGGGCACACACGCACACACGCCCGGCGTGAGTTTTAAGCCACTGGGTCCGGGACGCGAACTGCAGTTGACTACGTGGGAGTCCAGCGACATAGCCATTACGCTAACTGCTGGTCCCAATTATTATAGTTTTTTTTTTTTTTTTTGGAGAGGTTTTTTCGCTATAGGGCGCGTGCGCTCGCTAGACAGACAGAGAGAGACAGAGAGACAGAAAGCGAGAAATCACCCCCCCAGGGGGGATGGTCATGCCGCAATCCCTTCTCCTCTATTCTCCTCTCGGGATCTTGGGCACGCACGCACACGCGCCCGGCGTGAGTTGTAAGCCCCCGGGTCCGAGACGCGAACCGCGGTCGACTACGTGGGAGTCCAGCGACATAGCCATTACGCTAACTGCTGGTTCCCTAGTTTTTATGTCTGTAAGTTTTTTCCTTTCAAGTTTGCAATACCACTGTCCTTTTTTTTTTCTTTTTTCTTTACTTTTATAGTCTGCTAAAGGGTGTGTGTGTGCACTGGGGACTAGAGAGGGCAGAGAATCAGCCCAGAGGAGACGGCCGCACGGCAGCCCCTTCTCTATTCTGCTCTTGGGGCTTTGGGGCAGGCACACACGGCCGGTTTGTTTCCCACGTCACTGGGCCCTGGACTCGAACCGCACGGTTAGCCTCGTGGGGTCCCGCTGCCTTGACCTCCGTGCCGCCTGCCGGCCCGGTGGTGTCCCTCGAACCGCACGGTCAGCCTCGTGGGGCCCCGCTGCCTTGACCTCCGTGCCGCCTGCCGGCCCGGTGGTGTCCCTGTCCATGGTTTCTTGCTCCTTCTGGGTATTGCCAGAGAGCGTGAAAGAGACCAAGTGCCCCCAGGAAGGCACAGCTGTGCCGTAACCGTTTCCTCCATCTCTTAACCCTCAGGATTCCGAGCGTGCACACTCACGCACCTGGGGGCTCCGGCCACGGAAGACCCGGCTCCCTGCACACAGTGCTGAGCCACTCTGCTGTGGGGCTGGCCCTGCAGTGTTCCGTGACCAGGCAGCTCACCTGCCCCTCTCGGCTGTGCCTGCTGGCTCTTGCACGTGGTGCTGTCCCGTGTGTGTGGCTGTCTGGGTGCGTGCTCCTATTGTCATGGGGTTCCCAGAGGCAGGACCAAGGTGCCTTTCTCCAGAGAAAGCTTTTGTTTGGCTTGCTGGGTGGCTCTGGTCCTTCCACGCTGGGGAAAAAAACCTAGTCATGGGGGAACCAGCAGTTAGTGTAATGGCTATGTTGCTGGACTCCCACGTAGTCGACCGCGGTTTGCGTCCCGGACTTGGTGGCTTAAAGCTCACGCCGGGCACGTGTGCGTGTGTGCCCAAGATCCCAAGAGGAGAATGGAGGAGAAGGGATTGCGGCGTGGCCATCCCCCCTGGGGGGTGATTTCTCGCTTTCTGTCTCTCTGTCTCTGTCTGTCTGGTGAGTGCACGCGCCCTATAGCAAAAACCTCTCCAAAAAAAAAACAAAAAAAACCTAGTCATGTTCTCAGGCTTGAGGCTTGGGACCACCCAGCAGCCGAACCCAGGCAGCAAGCCAGTGTGAGGCTGCTCTGTGGGCAGGTCAATCAGGAGACCTTTGTCCTCCCGTTTTCCCTCTCTGTTCTTTTCAGCACCTTCTTGGGGCTCGGGTGGGCGGCGGCTGCCCTAGCCTGTCTCGGCTACCCCCATCACGGTCTCTAGGGCTGGCCTTGGGGCGCTCCCACGTCACCGGGGCTGGTCCACCTGGGCCTCTGCTGGACTTCTGTCTGGAACTTCTTTCCAGATACCCGTTGGCCTTGCCCTGCCTCCTGTCTCACAGGGGCACGTGCTCCCCTTCCCACACAGGCCCCCCGGCTGCCCTGCCGAGGGGGCCACTCATTCTCTTCTGCCTCCGTGCCTGCTGGTCGGCTCCCGTGGTGGGGCTGTGCTGTGGCCCCCAGGCCTGGGCCGCCGTTCGCTGGGTTGTCTGAGTGTGACTAGCTGGAGCTAGTTCCCCAGGCTGCCCAGCCTCTCGGCCTCCCTGAGATCCCCACGCTGTCCCAGTGCCCTGTGTGGTTCTTAATGTCTACCCTGGTGGACCCTGGTGACGACACTGGGGATGGGCTGTTTCCATGGCACCAGGCCTCTGCTCCTTGCAACCACTCAGCGCGCCTGGCCCACACACTGGCGGCCACTTTGGGGTTCAGCAGCTAGGGGTTGGCTCTGGGCCTGGTCCCTTCCCTGCGAGGCACCTGATACCCTGGTCGTCGCAGGCTGCCCGGGCTTTGCCGAGGTTCTGCAGACCTTCAGCACCTGCAAGCGGGTGCTGGGCGAGATCCTGTCTGCCTTCGAGTTCATGGACGCCGAGTGTGTGCAGCTGGTGGGGCGCCACCTGCACCTGGCCTGCCCCGTGCGAGGTACTGACCCCAGCCCGCTGCCCCTTCCAGGCTGCTGGGCCTGTGTTGTGGCTTGGGTCCTGGGTGGGCACAGGGAGGGTCCCCAGGCTGGTGGAGCACTGTGGCTGTGGACCATGTGGGGGGAACCATTCTCATCGAAGTTAGTGCAGTATGGCCCTATCCCGTGGGTGGCACTCCCAAACACGGGAGGAGAGACAGGAAGAGCTGAGTTGGCGACTTAGGCAAACTGGAAAGGTTTCTTTTCATTTTTGTTTTGTTTGTTTGTTTGTTTCCCCAAACTCTATCAGCATATTTTACTTTTAAATGAGAAAACAGCCAATGTTTTAAAAACATCCCAGTGTTCTGTGTGACCCTTAATGTAGTGAGAGTAGACATTTTCAGTCCAGAAGAACAAGTGTCTGAAGGCCACGTGTGTTCTCCCCATGGTCAGGGTGAATTAGAGCAATTTTGGGGAGGAGACGGAAACAGTGTGGGGCACCCGCGCCCACAGCAGCTCTCGCTCGATGGTTTTCCTGTGTGAGGGAGCGCACAGTGGCCTCAGACACACAGGCTGCTCGAGAGAAGCAGACCAAACAGAAAAAGAGAAACACCGGCGGCCAGCTTTTTTTTTTTTTTTTTTTTTAATTTAAAAAATTTTTTTTATTAAAGAGGTTTTTGCCTTAGGGCCCATGTGGTTGCCGGAGAGAAAGAGACAGACAGTGAGAGGAAAACAGAAATCACCCCCAGGGGTGATGGCCATACTGCATCCCTTCTCCTCCACTCTCCTTCCAGAATCTTGGGAACACACACACACGCACACCCGCTGTCATTTTCAAGCCACTGGGTCTGGGACTCAAACTGAGGCTGGCCATGTGGGAGTCCAGTGCCGTGACCCCTATGCCATCTGCCAGTCTCACCAGTTCCTAAGCAAGTAGCCCCGTCTGCCTTTCTGAAGTGGTGGGGAGTACAGCCTTTTGCAGGTGCTCCTGTTTGAGGCCCTTGAAGGCTGCTGGCCACAGGGGCCCTCCCCATAGCCCCAGGTGTGCTGAGAGTGGAGCGTTGGTGCTAAGGCCCTCCTGCCCTCGGTGGAGCCCCTGGGCCGGCTCCGACAGTGGGGGCTGGTGGTGGGTGGGGTGGGCTTCACTTGCCCCTTGGGGTGCTGTTTCTGGAGCCTGGTGATCAGCCTCTCGTGAAAGCATCTGGGAGCCCACAGGCCACTGGGTCCCCCAGGGCAGCCCTGGCCCTCCACTGTGCCTAGATCTGGGCTCACCCTGCCCTCCCACTCCCTTCCAGAGAGTCCATTTTATGTCCTGGTCGAGACCTCGGGCTCCAGCGCCGGACATGATGCTGAGAAGATGAACAACTTCCTGGAGCAGGTGCTGGGCTCTGGCCTGGTGACCGACGGGACCATGGCCACTGACCAGAAGAAGGTCCAGGTGCCCCAGCTGCTCACGCCTCTCTGGGGATCGAGTCCAATGTGGACAGTGGGTTGCGGCTGCAACATGATCGTGCTTTTCATTGCATTGGGATGGAGGGTCCTCCTGGGGTCCAGGTGGTTTCTTCCCTAGTGTAGACGTGTTCTCTGCAGCCCTGGGGCTCTGGTCTCATTGCCAGGCTGCCAGCTCCATGTGGGTGCAGCTGGACAGGCAGAGGGGCTGCGTGGCGCAGAGGCCATCCTGGAGGGCCGCTGGCCCTGGGCGCGAGTTTCTGAGGAGTGGTGCTCACAGGTCACTTTGTGCCCTGGGAGGCTGAAGGCAGGCTGGGCAGTGGGGCCTGCCGGTCTCTGTCCCCATCCCAGGCAGTAGGACCATCTGGTCACTGTTCCCTTCCAGGTCAGTAGAGCCTGCCAGTAGAGCCTGTCGGTCACTGCCCCTGTCCTGGGCAGTGGGGCCACCGGTCACCATGCCTGTCTTGAGCAGTGGGAGCTGTCGGTCGCTGGCCAGGGCCTCGTCTTCCCCCTCCCCTGTGGCTCTCTGGCTGCAGTGGGGGGGTGACCAGCCAGGGGCAGCAGAGTGGGGCCCAGGCCGGTGGCCAGCTCTGGGGGAGCCCGTTTGCTGCTCAGCAGGTGGGCGGGAGCTGTTTGGGCCTGGGGCTTCCTGAGGTCAAGGGTCTCCTCGACTTCCTTTTTCTGAGCTGTGGTCAGCTCTGCCTGCAGTTCGCCTTTGAGGCTACCGGAGGGTTTTGGGTGTGGTGGGAACGACCTCGTCTGAACTTGTCAGCTCCCGTGGGGTGGCACCTGTGTTTCCTGGTGACTGATTTCTGAGGCAGCTCTTCAGTGTCCCCACCTGTGGCAATGCTGCGGGGGCCCGCAGTACATCCAGGGCAGCGTGTGGCGGCCTTGCCTCCCGTGGCTCTCCAACCGTCTGCTTTGGTGCATGCTAGGGGTGTGTCCAGTGGTGGACACCACAGGTGGGTTGCATCGAGCAAGCCTGCGCCCCGTGGTCACGTGGTGGCCGTCCTCCTGTCACCCTGCTCTTACAGAGTGGGTCCTAGACACTGGAGGGAGCATCACGGGGCTTGGGGCTTCTGCTTGGAGCTTGCCGGCCAGCACAGGACCCCCGCCTGGCTGGTGGAGGACCCTGCCCTCCAGACTCACGCCCCAGCACTCCGGCTCCCACCCACAGTCCCAGTGCAGCCATTGTCGGTGACCGTTGGGGCTCACAGCCCAGCCAGCTGGCCATGCAGGCCGTGCGGCGTCTCCGGAGCCTGCCTCATCCCAGAGTGCACGTGCAGGGCAGGGTGGGGGCGGGCCGTTTCCTTGTCGGCTTCCACCTCTAGAAGCCCGTGGTTTTCTGAAGGTCTGGAAGTGCCTTGCTGGGGTTCACAGGTTCCGACTTGGGGTGTTGGTAGGGACACTGCTCCCAGTCTCCCACATGACTCACACCTGCCTCCGGCCCCCTAGGGTGGCACGGCAGGTCCCGGTGACACTGTTTCTCTACCAGCCACTGTCGCTCAGCTGATCCGTGGGCGTCCTGTGTCCACTCTGGGCTGACCACAGCTCTCAGGCTGGAACACCAGGAAATGCCTCTGGAGGTGTGAGGGCCGGGGAGGGCGAAGCCAGGCAGGGAGGCGCGGGAAGGCGTCCCAAAGAGGCAGTGGAGCAGGGAGGCGCGGGAAGGCGTCCCAAAGAGGCAGTGGAGCAGGGGGCTCCAGGCTGAGGGCAGGGGAGACGGGCAGACTGACCACGTCTCCGGCACCAAGGCAGCGGGCTGCAGGCGTCACCGGGCCGTCTAGGCAGTGGACTGGGCATGGCTCAGACTGGTCCTGTGAGGGAGGCCCTAGTGGTCGGGACATGGAGGGAGCCCTTGGGCTGATTTGACCAAATGAGCTGAGAAGTTAGTGCAAGAACTGGGGATACTGGGACAGGGGCCGAGGGGTCCGCGGTGGAGGAGCGCTGGTCACTGCTGTTACTGGTTGGTGTGAGCGTAGTGTCTTGTGGGGATTTTTTTTTTTTGGAGAGGTTTTTGCTATAGGGCATGTGCGCTCACTAGAAAGAGAGTGTGATATCCCCCCCCAGGGGGATGGCCACGCCATAACCCCTTCTGCATTCTCCTCTCGGGATCTTGGGCATGCACACACATGCGCCCGGCGTGAGTTTAAGCCACCAGGTCCGGGACTCAAACTGTGGTCGACTACATGGGAGTCCAGCGACATAGCCGCTACGCCAACTGCTGGTCCCTGTCTTGTGGGGATTTAGGACAAGCAGTTGGAAGTTTCACACGGCGTCTCCTGACTGGATGTGTGGAGGGCAGCTGGGCCAGCAAGGTGGCTCTGGGTGTCTGGTGAGAAGGGCAGGCAGGCAGCCCACACAGAAGCCTGCCCTCCTCCAGCCTTGGTGGCCGGCAACCCCGCCTGTCCCTCCGTCCCCTGCTGCGTTGCTCTCCCTGAGTGTGCCTGCCTCAGTCAAGGTGTGCCCGGGGCCCGTCCCTCCTCGTGGGGCTGCCCTGGCTCTGGCTGAGGGTCCTTGCGGTGGCTGGCATGGTCGTGGAGTGAGCCGGCCCCGTGGGGACTCCGTCCGTGTGGTGCGGAGGGCGTGTAGCCCTTGCCGGGCCGGGGCTGACGGTGCTTCCTTGCTCTCCCCACCAGGTGCTGTGGGCACTGAGGGAGAGGATCTCGGAGGCGCTGGGCCGGGACGGCTATGTGTACAAGTATGACCTCTCCCTGCCCGTGGAGCGGCTCTACGACCTGGTAACCGACCTGCGCACCCGCCTGGGCCCGCGTGCCAAGCACGTGGTGGGCTACGGCCACCTGGGTGAGCCCCTGTGTCCTGCCTCGCTGGGCTGCTCCTCCCCTGCGCCCCCAGGTGCCTGGGGTGACTGGAAGAGCTAGGGATAGAGGAGGCCTCTGGTTGTTGTTTCTGGAACTCTCGGAAAGGCTGCCTGGTGAGTTGTACAGCTAAGCTCACGGCCCAGACCACGGGTCTCCGGGAGCCTCTCCTGGCTCCTTGGCCTTCCACGTGCCTGACAGGTGGCTGTTGTGGATCCCTTCCTCGGATCCGAGCGGCCGGGCCAGTTGCAGACTTTTCTTTGGAGAAAAGTCAAGCTTTTGGTTTGAGTTAATTAAGAGGACGGGGACTGCTCATCCGTGTGGTCCTTGGCAGCATGTGGGACAGGTGTCTGAAGGTGCCGTTGATGAGAGACGGGCGAGGAGTGGGGATGGAGTGTGGCCTTGGGGGCTGCTGACCAGAGCTTGGCTCCTGCATGGCCCTGTGGGGCTCTGGCTTGGGTCGGGGAGAGCCTAGGAGTGGCCCGTGGGACAGCAGTGACAGGTTGGTGCTGTGGACCAAGGGAAGGTGCCCTGCCAGGAGCGCAGTGGCGCAGGGTGCCCACCCTCGTCCCGTGATGCTCAGCTGCCCCCGGCGTAGTCTCCTGGGCTCTGGAGACGTCCTGCAGGGCCCTGTGGGTGTTTAGGAGGAAAACATGGGAGAAGTGGAGAGAGTTCCGACGAAGGTGGAGGGCTTCAGAACGCGGCACAGAGGCGTGAACCGGAGGGCAGGGGACAGGCTGCGTAAGACGTAGACACTTCTGCTCGTCATGACAGCTCCCTGGGGATGTCGGCAGGCCAGCACGGGGCTGGAAACTGGGCTCAGGGAGACTGGGTAGGGCCTGCAGTTGGGCTGTGGTGCGATGTCAATGGGGCTTCATCACAGGGAGGAGGCTGTGGTGCCCTAGCCGCCATTCGAGACCCAGACGCTCGTGCTGCAATGGTGACGCCTCCTTTTTCTTTTTAGCCACAGGACATGTGTGCTTTCTGGAGAGACAGAGACAGACAGGCAGAGGGAAAGTGAGAAATTGCCCCCTGGGGGGATGGCCATGCCACAGTCCCTTCTCTTCTGTTCTCCTGGTATTTTGGGCACACATGCACATGCGCCCAGCATGAGTTTCAAGCAGGTGGATCTGGGACATGAACCAGGTTTGACCACGTTGGAGTCCTATGCCTTAACCACCACACTACCCACTGGCCCCTATTTTTCTTTCTCTGGAAGAGGGATTTAAATTTTTTAAACCTATTTGCCAACATCTCTCCCTACTTCCTCCAGCTTCCCAGCCTCTAGCAGTAGTTGCCGTGTTACTGTCTGCTTCTATGAGGTCAGCTTTTAAATTTCCATCTGTGAGTGAGAACAAAGCTTTTCCTCTCTGTGCCTGTGTTATTTCATAAACCTGACGTCCTCTAGGCTCATTCACTGTGCCACAGATACCAGGATTTTACTGGCTGAATAGTTTTCCATGACATGTGTGTACGTGCGTGTGTACGCATATACATTCCATGTTTTTTTTGCATGTTTCTGTCTGTTGATTCGCACTTAGCTTGATTTCATATTTTGTTTTTTTTGTGAAAGGCGCTGCATAAACACCAGGGTGCAGACTTCTCTATGACATACTGACTTTCTCCTGGGTCTACACCTAGCAGCGAGGTTGCTGGGTCATGCAGCAGTTCTACACGTAGTTTTTTAGGGAACCTCCATACTGTCTTATACAGTGGCTGTGCTAATTTATGCTTCCCTTGCAGTACACAGGGGTCCACTTTTTCTGCGTCCCACCTCACATTTACCATTGTTAGCTATTCTAACTGGGGCGAGATGCTATCTCAGCATGATTTTGGTTTGTATTTCCTGGTTGGCATTGCTGAGCATTCTCATATAGTTGTTGGCTATTGATATTGAGAACTGTTTGTTCTGATCATTTGCACATTTTTAAATTCTGAGTATTTATTCTTTGACTGACGAGTTGAGTGCCTGGTCTGTTTTGGTTATGTGTCTCTCGTCGGATGTACAGTTCCCAAATGTTTCCTTCTGCTCTGTAGGTTTTCTCTCCACTCTGTTGTTTCCTTTGCTGTGTAGAAACTTTTTAGTTTGACATAATGCCATTTGTCTAATTTTGCTTTTGTTTTCTGTACTTATTGTCCTCATGTTTTTCCTGGTAATTTGGTGTTTTGGTAGGTATTGTGTCAACTCTGTAGATTGCTTTTGGTGGTATGGATATTTCAACAATATTGATTCTTCTAGTACATGAATATGGGAAGTCTTTGTGTGTGTGTGTGTGTGTGTGCTCAATTTCTTGTATTAGTGTTTCATAATTTTTATTGTAGAGATCTTTCATCTCCTTGGTTAAATTTATTCCTAGGTATCTTACTAATTTTTTGGTAAATGCTGTAAGGTTTTTTTCTTTCTCTCTCTCTCTTTCTTTTCTTTTTAAAGAGAGATTTTTCCTGAGAGACAGAGAGGGAGAAAGCAAGAAATTACCCCCTGGGGAGATGGCCATGCCACAATCCCTTTTCCTCCATTCTCCTCTTGGGATCTTGGGCATGCATGCACATGTACCTAGCATGAGTTTTAAGCCACCAGGTCCGGGACTCGAACCAAGGTTGATATGTGGGAGTCCAGCAGCAAAACCATTATGGTATCTGCTAGTCCCTCTTTCTCTTTCTTTCTTTCCTTCCCCACCCCCTGCCCCAGCTAGTTTGTTATTGGTATATAAAAGTGCTAATGACCTTTGCATGTTGACTTTGTATCCTGTAACTTGACAGAACTTGTTCGTCAGCTCTAACCTTTTTTGGGGGGGCAAAGTATTTAGGTTTTTCTGTATTTGCGATTATGTCATCTGCAAATAGGGCATTTTGATGGCCTCCTTTCCAGGTTGGGTACCTTTTATTGCTTTCTCTTACCTCATGGCGCTGTTCATAAATGTGTTTATCAATCAGTAGACATAGACAGTTTTCTAGATATTTTAAGGTAATTAATTTGTTATTAATTGCATTGTGGCCAGAGAGCTTGGTCTTTTTTTTTTTTTTTTTTTTTTTTTTTTTTTTCATTAGCTTCATTAATGGCCCAGTTGTTGATCAAGTCAACTTTATAACTGGTCAACTTCTATAATTTTTTAATGTGCGCTTGAAGAGGGTGTCTTTCTGTAGCTGGTGGAGTCAGTGTCTGCATAGACCAGTCAGATGTGCAGCGTGGTGTTCAGCTGTCAGTTACTGTGAGGATGTGCTAGAAATTCCCGCCTGACAACCAGCTGTTTCTCCATGCCGCTTTCTCAGTCTGAAGCTATAGCCTTCAGAGCATAGATTTGAGTTGTCATTTTATTCTAGCAAATTGAATCTCTTACCATAATAGACTCAATTCTTTTTATCTCTAGAATTATTTTTTGCCTTGAAGCCATTTTGTTATTATAGAACAACATTTTTACTTAGTATTTATTTGAGGTGCTATTTTTTCCTTCCATTACTTTCAAACTTTTTCTATTTTTCTATTTATTCTTATAATGTGGATGTGTCTTTGGAGACAACATAAAGGTTTCTTTTTCTTTTCCAGGGTTTTTTTTTTTCCTTCTATAGGGTACATGGACTTGCTGGAGAGAGAAGAGTGGGAAGGCAACCCACAGGGGTACAGCCACACTGCAATCCCTCCTCTTCGGTTCTCCTCCTGGGGTTCCGTCATGCATGCACACTTGTCCTGCGTGTTTTCCAAGCCACCAGGTCTTAGACTCAAACTGCTCATTGAGCCATTTGGGATCTAGACCTTAACCACCACATCACCTGCTGGCCTCTTCCTGTGTTTCTTTATTTCTTTTTAAAATCATTTTATTTTATTTGTTCATTTTATTTTAATTAACCAGAGAGACACAGAGAGAGAGGGAAAGTGAGAAAGCAAGCCACTAGGTCCAGGACTAGAACTGTGGTCGGCCATGTGGGAGTGTCCACTGGCTTAACCACCACGCCCCCTGCTGGTCCCCCTCCTGTGTTTCTTATCTCTCTTTCCAGCTGTCTGCCAGTTTGTTAATCCCTCTTTGTTACAGTAGCATGCAGTTAAACGTGTTGAGGTTTACACTCTATGATTGTATGTTCTGGTTTTAGAAAGTTGATTTGGATATTTAGAAACTGTGCTGGTTGATTTTTATGGTGGTCATTTTTTACATCTCCCCTTTTACACTTGCAAATGATTCTGGAAATGGCAGTATTAAGGTCCATGTGGATCCAACTCTGCTGGCTCTTCCTCGTGGTGATTTGTTTGCTTGTGTGTACATAACTTTGGGCATGAGCTCTTATTCCTTGGCTTTTATCTGTAGAAATCATGCAAGGTCCTGCTCAGGCAGTTTGCTTCTGTAGGGAGTGAGGACTGAGTCTCCGGAACCTCGTTAGTCTGCATGTTCCTCATCAGTGCCTTTGGTGTCACCAAGGGCACCTGGGCAAATGTTTCAGCTTTCTGCAGAGGCAGTTCCTTCCACCAGGTCCCTCACCCTTACCCTGAGACGGTGTCAGTGGGTAGGGGCTGCCTCAGTGGGATGGAGTCCCTGTGTGCTCCCACCTGGTCCAAGGCCCTGGGGAAGGCTGTGCTCATGTGTGGAGGAAAAGTAATTTCCTCTCTACCCTTTGTAGTTCTTAACCAGAAGGGACTGGTTACGTAAGACTGGTCACAGAGGAGAGTGCAGACGGGCATGCAGGTGCTCACGTGCACGTGGACGACACCCACAAGTGGTGCTTCTCAGGGTGACTTTGGATGGAAGCCTTGGCAGCAGCTTCAACAGTCAGCCGAGAGGAGCTGAGAGCAGTGGGCACAGTCAGGGCAGCCGTTGTGGGACGAGTCCGGCTGGGGCCGCGTGCAGAGGTGGCCGGATGTGTGTCCAGGCTGGGGAGGGCCTGGGGCCTGAGACATCCGTGGTGTGACCCATGCCTCCTGCCTTGTAAGCAGGTCTCGGGAAGGGTGGGGGCTCTCCGGGTGCCCTTGGCTCCCAGCGGTGTCTGCAGCAGTGGGAGCGAGTCCGCTCTGCTCCGGCCCGAGGGCCCCGCAGCATGTGGCTCCTTCTCCCCACGTCTGCACGACCTCAGGCTCCCAGGACCTGGCTTCCTGGGTGGGCCTGACCCCCTTCAAGGCAAGGGCCATGCTGACCTGGGCCCATGGCTACGTCTGGGCGCTGGGTCCTAAAGCCCATGCCCTCTCCCCGCACCCTCTCCCTGCACCGTGCTGCCCCTCCCCTGTGCCAGTTCACCGTCCGTTCCTCCTCTCACCCCACCAGGCCAGGGCCCGCTGTCCTCGGGGGTCCAGTTCACAGGGCCCTCTGCCCCTGATGTGGGCTCACCTCAGGCCTCTTGTCATGACTGGCTGTCCGGAGGGAGCTGTGTGTGGGTTGTGGTCAGGGTGCTCTGACAGCTCCCAAAGGCCAGACCTGGGATGTCAGGGTGCTATGGGGGGAGTGGCCCTTGGGGCCCCGGGCGTGAACCTGGAGGTGTGTCAGGCCAGATGGTGGCTCTGGCAGGCTGGTGTGCTCCGGTGTGGTCACGCGGGTGGTCACTGTGGAATGCGAGCCTCTGGGCTGGCCTTTAGGAAGTGTGCACTGGGGCAGCCCAAGGGTCAGGGCTGCTTGGAGAGCAGCAGCCCCAGGGCAAGCATGAGGTGGGGGGCATGGCCGAGGGGGTCTCAGCCCCCCCCCCCGCCTGACCCCATGTCCTTGTTCCCAGGCGATGGCAACCTGCACCTGAATGTGACTGCAGAGGCCTTCAGTGCCTCGCTGCTGGGGGCCCTGGAACCCTACGTGTACGAGTGGACGGCCGCCCAGCGGGGCAGCGTTAGCGCGGAGCACGGCCTGGGCTTCAGGAAGAAGGACGCCTTGGGCTACAGCAAGCCGCCCGTAGCCATGCATCTCATGCGACAGCTCAAGGCCCTGCTGGACCCCCAGGGCATCCTGAACCCCTACAAGATGCTGCCCGGCCAGGCCTGAGCGCCCGCTCACTGTGGCTATGGTCCAGGCTCATAGGATGCACTGGGCCCGCGGCCTCTGAGTGATGGGGCTAGCACACTGTCCCTCTGCTTGGCTGGTTCTATTGGGCCGCCTGGTTTTGTCTGGTTCCACCAGCTCCTTTGCAGGTCAGGGCGTGGAGCCTCCCGCTGGTTGGCCAGGTCTCATCTGTCCTCTGGTGGCTCCTGCAGCTTGGCCACAGCCCTTGGGAGGGGCCCTGGGCCTGTCTCTTGGTCTCCTCCCCGGCAGGGGCTGTGGCCATGCTGACAAGTTCCCCATGACCCTCCCAGAGTGACCCAGGCCCCGAGCTCTGTCCTCCCAGGGCCCTGATGAGGGCACCTGGCCCGTTAGACTGTGAAGTTTCTTGACCGACCATTGGGTGTCCGAGGGCCAGAGGGACAGGAACGGGTCATTCCTCCATTTCCAGAGGCCTGTCCAGTGTGGTTGTCACGCCATGCTCCATGTTCACCGAGCACACTAGCCTTGTTGCAGCCAGAGCCCCACCAGCAGAGGGCACGCCGTGGCCCCCTTGACCTGCCAGGGTGCCTTCTGGGTGCCGGAACATGGGCCAGAGGCCGGGCCATTTCTCTTCCTGCCTGTTAAGAGTTTTCAGTATAATGTGAAGTGACCCTAAGCGTCTTGCTTCCGTTACTAGAAAAGCACCTGGTGTGAGCCGCTGCTACACGCCTGAGCCTTATGCCCTCCCTGGACATCTGGGCCCTGGTGCCAGCCTCCATCCCCGTCCCTGTCCACTGCTGGGATGGACAGAGGTGATGGTCAGCTACTGGGCCTGTGCAGGGTGGGGTCTGCACCTGAACCCTGGTGTGTCAAGGCTCTGAGGCAGTTGCTCCCTGCTGCCCAAGGACACCTGCCCAGCTAGGGCCTTGTGGCTGTGGATAGCCGCGAACTGGCAGGGTGGGTGCTCCTGGGCCGGTGTCTTGCCCTTGCACAATTTGGGGGCATGGGCCCGGGGTCCATTTTCAGCCCCTCAAGCCGGCCCACAAGACCTGCCCTGGTTCCCAGGCTGCTGCCTCTCCACTGTGGCCATGGCTGGGCTCTGGAGACAGCCCTGCTCACCCAGGCAGGGTGGAGTCCAGGCCTCAGAGGGCCGCTGTCCCTGCTGCTGGGGGCTCGTGTGGCGCGGGCCCTGCTCCTGCCGTCCCTCTACTCATGACTCCTTCTCGTGAGTGAGGGCCAGGTTCTCCTGGGTGGTATCTGTTGGGGCCACACCAAGGTTGGGCAGGCAGGGCCAGCCCAGGCGTCAGGAGGAATCCCACTCTGGGAGACCATGGGTTTCCACACATCCGGAAAAACCTGTTAGAACCGGCAGGGAAACCCAGGACACCACCTTCTGAACCCACTGGTCAACGCAGACCGAAAGCCACCAGAATGTAGTCTCTGGGAAACCATGCATCCACTGGCGCCGTAGGCCGACGTCTCCCAGTGGCCAGGGTCGGTGTCCCCGCGGCGTACAGGGTCCACGGGATTCAGTGCCTCCCAGACCGCGGGCGCTGACGGGCCTGCCGTCGTACGAGGCTAGAACGAAGGCCAGGCCAGCCAGTGGCTGGCAGCCAAGGCTCAGTGGGCGGTGCTGCCCTGGCTGCAGGCTAATCCCAGCTGGACTGATCCCTGTGGGCACGGGGCCGTCCTGGGGATTAGCAGGTTTAGGGTTTCCGCTGAGTTCTGGCTCCAGGGTGTGCCTTCACCCTTAGTAAACACGAGGAAGAGCACTTCCTGGGTGGGGCAGGACAGGTGTGGCGGGTCTCAGTCCAGGTAAGGTGTAGAGTGGGGGTAGCGGGAGGAAGCCCCCCTCCCGGCCCCAGGGGCTGAGCCTGGCTAGAGTAGTGTCCTCCAGGAGAGCTGTTGCTGGAAGTGGGGGGATGGCTGCTGTCCTCGGCACTGGGACTGCACTTGGGGTGTCTGATGGCTCTGGACACAGAGGGTGCTGTAGCCCCGCAGGCCCTGAGGACTCTGCCAGAGCCCTGGCCACATGGAGGTGGAAAGGACAGGTCTGCAGGCAGCGTGGCTGACCCAGGCCGGTGGCCGTGCTTGCTGTGCCCAGAAAGCCTTCGCCATGTGCCTGGGTCTCTCGGGCTGTGGCCCGCCCTAGTGCCTCCTGTTGACTGTCCAGGACCCTAGCAGTAGGGGACGCTGAAGCCACCTGGGTGGTAGCTGTGCTCTAAGGGGACGTGCCGGAACTGGAGTGAACCCTCTGCCTTCAGGAGAGGGGGCTGGACAGCCCTCGAGGGCGGCTGCTGCCCGGGGCCAGCCCGGGGAGCAGACAGGTCTGTGGCAGTGGCGGGGGCAGCTCTCGAGGTCTGGGCCGCTGTCACTGCTGCAGGGACATGTCAGGCTTCACTTTGCGATTCAAACCAACTCAGATCAGCAGTGCAGCCGGTGACTGGGCTGCAGGTTCTGGGCGAGCATCACGGCTCGAGTTGGGCGAAAACTGTAGGCGCATGTGCAGATGCTGGGCCTCACCCATGTCCAGCTTGGAGCTGCCTCCTGCCTGTCCTGTCCCTGTCACACACGTAACGCATGCATGTAAGCTTTATGACTCGTTTTGGAAAGCAGGCCGCCATGCGAGTGTCCTGGACAAGAGAAGAACGAACCCAGGCCCGCAGTGTGGGTCCTGGCTGGCCTGCCGTGTGGGGCGGACAGGAGGCGGCCCGCTCCTCAGGATGGGAGACGCTGAGAGCGAGCGCCTGTGCGGACCCTGCAGGCGAGGCTGGGTCTGTGCCTGGCCTTTTCCTCAAGCTCTCGCCGCCCATGCTGGACAAGCCAGGGTGCTCAGTGGAGTAAGGGTCACTGCACTCTGACCTGTGAGTTGTACTTCAAATCAGTTTCAAATTTAAATCGGTCTGTGCTCTGTACAGCCAGGTCTCTCCAAGGAAACGGCCTCACCCAACCCCCTGCCACTTCCTTGGGACCCAGGGCAGCACTCCAGCCCCAGGCTGAGCCCGGGCAGCCCCTCTGGTCACTCGTCAGACATCTAGACTGCCTGACAGAGGTGTCTCTGCGCTGAGAGACTCGGGTCCCCCAGGACAGCCCTGAGACCTCAGGGGCAGGTCTTGTCAAAGCCTCGGGGCCTAGAAGGCCATGGGGTGGGGATACAGCTGAGAGGGCCCTGGCCCTGACACCCTCGAGGCTGCTCTCCCTGGAACTGCAGGGAAGTACCTGGAACTGGGCTTGCACGGGCTGGGTGAGGCGGAGCTGCCTGGCCTGGCCTGTCTGCTCTGGGGCCTGTGGGCAGGACTGTAACCATCTGGCCAGCTCCCTGGGGCCGGCTCTGGCTGACAAGGATGTTCTGGTGGTGGTGGTGGGGGGAGGCAGAAGCTGTGCTTTGTTTCTGGGCAGAGAGCTCTTTATGGGTCCGGCAGTCATGAGGCCCTCAGGGATGGCACAGGGATGGGGAGTGGGACCCTAGACGCTGGCGCTGCCCCCGAGAGGCTGGACCCTGTGTGGGTTTGCCCCTTGGCTCTGGAAAGCAGAGGGCAGGGTGGGCAGTGTGCTTCTTGCTCCCTCCAGCTGGGCTCTAGGATGGCAGGGGCTGCCCGGTGCTGCCAGCCCTGGCCCATAGCCCTCCTCTGCGCCTGCCTCCTGCTCTGGGGCAGCAGACATCCCTTCTGCTCCCAACCTGGGATCTGAAACCCAGAAGCTGAGACAGTCGCCCCTCGGTCAGCTCTGAGCTCCGAGGCCAGTAGTGCCAACTGGAGCAGGGACGGTGGGGTCAGCTAGACCGGCCTGCCCCAGGCCACACAGTAGGCACTGGTCCTCACAGGGTGACTGCAGCACCTGCAGAGGCTGTGGCAGCCTGCATTACGTTGGTGTCCCCATACTTGGGCTGCCCGCCACCCACAGACCCCCTGCCTCAGGGCTCACCTGCTACAGGCGGCTGCCTCCCCTGGGCAGGTGGGCATCGCCCCCAGCCTCACCCTGGGCTGGACTGGGCTGGGCTCTGCTCACTGCCCTGTCCCCTGCCGTGGGCCGGACAGCGGTGGCTGGTGCTGGAGAACGCCCGCCCAGACCACGTTAGTCTCTTCAGGGCTGAAGACCCCAGCCTGGGAGGGGGTGCGAGTTCTGGGCCTGTGGACCCTGGTCCAGCAGGTGTGCCCGGGGGCAACTACACAGAGCCTTGTCCGCTCGGGCTCTGGGCTGAGCCTGGGCAGCTGGGGCAGAGGAGCAGGAGCGTCTCCTGTTGGTGGAGCTTGCCCCTGCCACCCCGGCGCAGGAGACCTGCCCCACAGCCGCTGGGTCAGCCTCTGGGTCCACAGAGGGCTCTGTTCCAAGCTTGGAGGTAGCAGACCGGGTATGGTTGAGGTGACTGGGCCGTGGCCACCTGGGCTCTGGTGGGCTGGATGGCAGCCACAGAACAGACGGCCTGAGCGAGAGGGGCTGTGGGGACTCCCTGCAGAAAGGGCCATGTGGCCACCCAGCCCAGGTCTTCAATGCCAGCGAGGCCTGAGTGTCTCCAGGCATCCTTGTCCACGCTGCCCTCTGGTGAGCCAGGCCACAGGGCTCACCCCATTTCCACCACCCTGGCCCAGAGGACCCTGCCCACTCCTATGTGGGCCAGTGACTGGGGCCTGGGGCACTGCTGGGAACCGAGATGCAGAGCACGGCACGAGTGGGGAGGGCACCCTGGGCCAGCCTGCCTGGCCACACGGCGGGGTCTACAGGTGCACATGGAGGCAGTGGGGCTGGCAGTGGGCCGCAGGCTGCCAGCTGTCCCCAGTGGAGGGCAGTGGGGGGAGGTGGGCTGTGGGGAGGAACTTTGTTTGTTTGTTAGAACTGATCTGCAAGAAATGTTATCGGGCTGGTGGGTGGCATGGTGGCTAGAGGCGCTGGATTCCCACATGGCCAACCACAGTTCAAGTCCTGGACCTGGCAACTTGCTTTCTCTCTTTCTCTCTCTCACTCTGTCCCTCTCTGGTCGAATTATAAATAAATAAATAAATAAATAAATAAATAAATAAATAAATAAATAAAGTTGAATAAAAAAATTCTTTAAAAAATAAAGAAATTTTACGGGACCAGCAGTTAGGTTAATGGCTATGTCACTGGATCCCATGTAGTTGACCGCAGTTCACGTCCCAGACCCAGTGGCTTAAAACTCAACGCCGGGCGCATGTGCGTGCGTGCCCAAGATCCCAAGAGAAGAATGGAGAAGGGATTGTGGCGTGGCCATCCCCCCTGGGGGGGTGATTTCTCGCTTTCTGTCTCTCTGTCTCTCTCTGGCGAGCACACGCGCCCTATAGCGAAAACCTCTCACACCCCCCCCCCAAAAGAAATTTTAGGGGCCGGCAGGTAGCTAGGTGGTTAAGGGCGCTGGACTCCCACATGGTCGACTGTGGTTCAAGCCCAGGACCTGGCGGCTCGATTTCTCACTTTCTCTTTCCCTCTTTCTTCTCTTTCTCTCTCTCTGGTCAATTAAAAATAAATAAATAAATAAATAAAGTGAAATAAAATAATTATTTTTTAAAAAAAAATTTGTCTATATGGATTTAATTTTGGTCAAAATGCAGCAAGCATTTCCTTGTATTATTTGTCTCAGAATTAGATTTACTGCCTAAAGGAGAAAATCCACTTCCACGGCATAAAATCTTTTAAAATTTAATGTCATTAAAGTCAATGACTTCTTGAAGTTTTTGTTTTGTTGTTGTTTTTTAAATCTATCTGTATGCATCTCCTACCTCGGTGTCCTTTGAAAGTTCTATTTCAGACCTAGATTCAGGAAAGAGTCACTTGGATTTTCACCTGGTGCGAAGCAAGCCTTTAAGGAGAACCCTCTGGACCTCGTCCCACTCTCCTTTTCACCCTGGACGCCGCAGCGGGTCCCCAGCCCACATTGTGTCTTTCCTTGGCTTTGGGTCCAGGCAACCTCGCTGGCCCAGCAGGCACCCCTGGTGTTCCTGGGTGGGAAAGCCCCTGTGCAGACTCCCCTGCGCAGGGGATGAACCATTCCCCGGGCTGTCCCTGCACCCCAGGACCCTTTCCGCCTTAGCTGGTGCCCAGGCGCCCCAGGCTGAGCACAGGAGAGGCTGGGTTCTTCCTTTGAAGGTGGAGGTGAGGGAGAGGGCGTGGCCTCCTGTCTGCCACACCGGCAAGTGAGGTCCTCATTCAGGATTCAGGACTGCTGCTCAGCTGCCACACCTGCCTGTGCCCTGGGAGCCAGGAGCTGCAGGGGCCTGGGTGGGACCTCGGCACTCGACCTTGAGCGCAGACACATGGCTGCCCACCTCGCTGACACCAAGGTCCACATGCTGCCCATGCTGGGGGCCACCCGGAGGTAAGGTGAAGGGGCCTTGGCTGGGCCGGGGCAGGTGGAAAGAGGTGCTCTGATCCTGGGTATTCCAAGAAGCTGCAGAAATTAGTTGTTTTGTTTGTCTTTTAAGGAAGCCACTTTGGACTGGGGGGCATTTCTCACTTGCGCTGCCTTGAATCCAGCCACCTCGTTCCTTTCAGACCCTCCCACCTGGGGCTTGCAGGACCCAGCGAGAAAGCCGCACCCCAGCCCAGGCATTGTAGCTATAGCCCACAGTCCTGGCTGGGTCCTGCCTTTGCAGGAATACAGCACAGGAGCCCCTGACCCTGGGCAAGGCCAGCCAGGGCATCACGGGGCAGGGGCCACGGTGGGAGCTTGAGGCCTACACAGGGTCTGGGCACTGCCCAGGGTGCTCTTCTCTCTGTGAGCACAACCTGGAGACTGGGTGCTGGCCTGGAGGGAGGTGGCAGTGGTGTGGCTCTGTCTTGCCTCTTCTCCACCGGCTTTCCCTTGGCTCCAGGAGCGTCCAGTGGTCTGGTGCTGGCAGCACCCCTCCGCGGGTGTGATCAACTTCTTTTAAAAGGGACTTTTGATGGCCACCCGGGGGACGGGTGGCCTGCAGCTCCCCGGGGCCTCGGCACGATGCCCATCTGAGTTGACCCCTCTGAGCCTCTGAGGGTGCGGCCACGTAGGTACGGGTGGCTGACTGGGGTACAGTGCTGTAGGGTGTTTCTGTGGCCCGAGCCACTCGCCCTGTGCCTGAGTGCAGGGACCACCCTGCCCTCCCCGTGCCCCGAGCACACGGACAATCACGCCTTGGTGCCACACACTGGCTCGTTGGCAAGCACACAGCCCAGGCAGACGGACAGGCAGACGGACAGCTGTGAGCAGTGCCTCCAGGCAGGGGCTGGAGCGATGCTGGGTGGTGGGGTTGCCGCCTGAAGCAGAAACGAGAGTTTACTGGTCTGAGTAGGGCCCGACCCTCTGGGAGAGGAGACCAAGAAGCAGGGAGCTCGCTGGGGCTGCGGGCTCCTCTGCCACGATCCTGCACTGTGGTCTCCTAGCTTGATGACGAAGGCACAGACCGCCCGTTTCCTGCCAGGTTTGGGGTGTCCTTACACTGGAGGTGGCCCTGCCAGGCCTGAGGCTGTGGGGCTCCTGAAAACCTGAACTGATTATTTTGGGCTCTGTCTTCTTTCTGGGGACGGAGCTGCCTGTGGGTTGTGTCCCTCGGGGCGGGGACCCTGCTGTGGGGACAGCACAGGCAGGGCTGCGAGGTGCCTCTCCCTGCTCAGGGCTGGCCATGCTGGAGGGCCGTGTGCACCTCGGCGAGAGCTCGGCCGGCTCTGACTTCCAGTGTATGCCACTCTGACCTGGCGGTGAACAGTCAGACAGCTGAGGGACGTGTCCCCTGCCCCTGGGTGCAACCAGATCTCCTGGGGTAAGGCCACAGCCCTGGTGACCAGGGACCATCACCCACGGGCTAGCCACCGGCCATGGAGACACCTGGCACGCCAAGGGCAGCGGGGCTCCTGTGACGGGCCACTGGCTGGCCACTGTGGGAACGTGCCCTTTGGGTTTGGGTGTGGCCATGTGGTTCTGAGGGGCCGTCCACCCTTCCTCATTCACCTCCAGAGGTATAGGCCCTGCTGGGTCTCCACAGTGCGGCACAGGCTGTGTCTGCTGTGACCGGGCAGTGTCTGTCCCTCCTGGAGGGCCTGGAGTCTTTCTCTCAGACCTTGGACAGGGGCCTGGCCTGATGGGGCTGAAGGAAACAGGTGGGCAAAAGTCAAGCCACCACGAGGTGTGGGGTATGTGGTGCTTCCTGTCGCCTGACTGCCACCTCCTTGCCGGGCATCTGGCCCAGGCGGGCGGGCCAGGAGTGGTGCCCTGCTACCTTTTTCCCCAGGGCTGGGCCTAGTTCCTCCTGTGCCAGCGGACTAAGATTTAATGTGAAACGGATCTGTGTTTGATGCAGAGGAGGACGAGCTGGGCTGGGCTCTCTGCGGGAGGTGGGCAGGCGCTCTGGACTAAGGCCTGCCCGGTGGAGAAGCAGGGCTGGTGGCCAGCGCGCCATCCTGCCTCGGCTAGCTGTGTCCCCCACTTGGTCACTTCTGCACAGGCTGGCTCCTGGCAGCTCCGAAGGGCCAGCACTGGCCAGAGCAGGAGGACAGAGCAGTCTGCACTTTGAGGAGAGCGTCCAGCCGACGGGGAGGGTCTCCTGCAGGGCCACTCTGGGTTCACACTGCTCCCTCCGACTCCGTCCACTCCAGCCGGCCCTGGCCGTCTGCCTTCCTCCCTCACCCTCTCTGCCCTTCACACTCTGCAAGGCAACACTGTCCCCGGGGAGCTGGGCCAACCGCTCAGCAGGGGTGCAGCCTCAGCCACAGTGGGACGAGGCGATCCTGGGCTGCGGGGCACGCAGTCACGTGAGGGTACAATTAGGGGGCTGCCCCTTCCCCTCAGGCCACTGGACCTCCGCGCTGGCTTTCAGGGCCTCTGGCCTGTCCCTGAGGGCCCAGGGCTCAGGAAGACCCCAAGAGGCTGGGCCCTGAGTCCTCAGTGCAGGATGTGTGAGGATTCTGGGGCCCAGGCCAGCGGGGCAGGGATGTGTCTGGCCAGCGATGGCTCGGTGGCAGCTAAAGGCACTCAGAGGCAACGTCGGATGGTTGTGGTTTTTGTCCACGTTTTCCCCGCAATCATTGGCTTTCAAATTTTATTGAGCGGCTGAACTCTTCAAACTTTAAAAAATGTAGTTTTTAACAGCCTTATTGAGATGTAAGTCACATGCCAGCAAGTCTCAGTGGAAGGGCCCGGTTCAGCGGTTTGCAGTCTGTTGTCCCTGAGGCTGCAGACCCTCATTCCACGGGCATCTGCCCTGCCGTGGGAACACCCAGGCCCGGCGTGGTGCCATCTCTGCTTGGACTGGAGCACTGCCCAGGGCAGTCCTGGCCAGTCAGTCACACTGTCACCCTGCCGGGTTGACCCCAGGCCCCCTGGGACCACCCCACCTGCCCTGGCCCCTCGGGTGGGCATTTGGATCAGAAAGTCATCGGCAAGCCAGGGCCCAGGGGCCTCGCAGAGGTTCCTTGTTCTCACTGGGCAGCTGCCGAGCTGAGGCCAGTCTGCCTCCTCGAGCTGGAGGGGCAGTGTGCCGGACAGTGACAGTGCAGTGGCCAGTGTGCGGCCTCCGAGGGACCTGTAGTGGCAGACCCCAGCCTGCCAGGGTGTGTGTGGGGGTCAGGCTCTAACCAGGCTGCTGGAGAATTGCCGGCCGCCAGCGCTGAACACCTGCCCGGGAGGGTCTCTGGGCTGATGGACAGTGCAGGCCTCTCTGGGGTCTGGGGAAGCTTGTCCTTCCTCCCCAGGGGGCATCCCCAGTCCCCATCCTGCTTGGAGTAGAAGGCCTCTGCTCCAGCTGCCCCCTGGCCCCTATCAGCCCTCCTTCCTCTCCCCTTCCCTGGCCAGCCCTCCTCTCCTCGTCTTCCCCACTGCCACCCCTCCTTCCTGCCCCCGGCCCTTCTGTGCTGGCCCTCTTTCCCCTCCCCTGCCCACCCCCCAATCCTGGTCAGAGCCTCCTGGGCCCCAGCTCCCCCCAGGGACACAGCTAGGCACAGCCTGCTGCAGACACATGCCTGGAGTTGGGGTCAGGAGACACCCCAGTTTCCTCCATCCCCTCCTCGTGCTTCCCACATACGGGTGCAGAAACTGCCCAGGCCCCAGACCTGGCCGGGGGAGGGCCTAGCAGCCTCCATGCCACTTTGGGAGAAGGCCGTTCTCAGGTAGCCCTGCTGGTCACTGCACGGTCTGGCTGGGAAAGCAAGTGCTGGGGACCGGCCTGTCCTCAGTCACCGCTCTGTGGGGTGATCCCGGCGTTCCTCTGGATATCAGCAAGGTTGGGGTGGTCCCAGGCCTGCATGCCCTCTCTCCATGCCAAGCTCCAGGTAGGGCAGCTGCCCACTCAGGCAGTTGGCGACTTCGCTCCAGGCTGTGTGGCACACCCTGGGCCACACGATACCTGTGACAGCTTTGACAACAGTCGCTTCCCCTGGTCCTGGAGGCTGGGGGCCTCCCTGGTGGGGCAGGGCCGGGAGCAGGCGCTCTGGCAGTACTTCTACCTCAGGCCCCAGGCCCCTCAGCACACACCAGCACAGAGGGTCAGGGTGTGGGCTTGGGGACAGTCAGCCCTCCCATGGCCCCCGGCCCTTTGGGCTGTCAACCTCAGGATCTCGCTGGCCAGTCTCCCAGGGGCCCCTGCAAAGGGCTAGGGGTGCCCTGGCCAGCTCTCTCCTGTCCCTGCCCCTCCCAGAGGGGTGGGAGGCCACTCTGATGTCTCATGGCTTCTGAGCGCTGGGGGGGGGCAGGAGTGGGTCTGAGCCCCTTGGTGGCCTTGCCCAGCCCCGTGCCTGGGAGGCGGCAGGTGCTGCGACCCGTGGCCCTAGACTCTAGCTCCGGGAGGTGAGGGGTGTGGTGGAGGGGTGGGGCTGGCACGCTGGCCTGAGCACAAACCAGCTGCCTGCCCACAGGTACTTCCGGGCTGTCGTTCTCCTCCTGGCCCTGACGCTGTTCCTGCTGGCCGGGTTCCTGCACCTGGACATCGAGCTGTTCACGCCGTGAGTCCTGTGTCGGAGTCCCTGGCTCCTGAGGCCGCCCCTGTAGCCCGAGCATGCCTGACCCTGCCGCGCACCCTCTATGAAGGCCTGGTCTGCACGGGGGACCATCCACAATCTGCCATGCCCTTGTCACGGCTTTGGTCAGCTGCTAAGAGAGTCTCACAGCCCTAGGATCCTCTCCTTTCCCCAGGATCTCTCTGGGCCAGGCTGCTGGGGGTGGGTCCCAAGGTCTGCCTTTGCCCACCCTCACCTTGTCCCTAGGGCCAGCCCCGACCTCTGGACATCCCTACCACTCTGGTCACTCTCACTGGCCTGGTGTTGGGCGGGGATGGTGCCAGCTGCTCCAGGCCCAGTGGCCAAAGGGAACCAGGCGTGGGGCCCGGTGCCCACCTGGGCCCTGGTTTCGGCTGGCACTTCGGTTTTGGGGTCCTGGCCTGAGGGTGAGCCAAGAGGGGCCAGACAAGACACTGGGGTCACAGGGCAGGCATGGTGCTGGGAGCAGGGCTGGGGGCTGGGGGGCCGGGGGGCCTGGGGCTGAGCCTGCGGTGGGAACGATGGTACAGCCACTTGGGGCCACCTGGCTTGGGTCAAGTCACCTACTGGGTTCCCCTGGGGCCCCAGGGTCAGGGGTCTTTAGGTTGGGGGTACAGTGGTGGGGTGGGCTGGGGGGAGTGTGATGGAGGTGGTTTGGGGGATGTCCAGTGGGGGCTGGGTCTGCATCATGCTTAGGGGGTGTGGGGTTAGGGTGGAGCATTTGGGGTCCCCACAGGGTGTGGTGCCCACTAACAGCCGTGTCCCTGCCTGCTCAGGGCCTGGGGTCCCCGCAGGGTGTGGTGCCTGCTAACAGCCGTGTCCCTGCCTGCTCAGGGCCTGGGGTCCCTGCAGGGTGTGGTGCCCACTAACAGCTGTGTCCCCGCCTGCTCAGGGGCCAGGACACTGGGCCACCAGTCACCACCATCATGTTTCTCAAGACGCACAAGACGGCCAGCAGCACCGTGCTCAACATCCTCTACCGCTTTGCGGAGACACACAACCTGTCCGTGGCGCTGCCCGCCGGCTCGCGCTTCCACCTGGGCTACCCCTGGCTGTTCCTGGCGAGCTACGTGGAGGGCGTCGGGCAGGAGGGTCCCGGCTCGCAGCGGCGCTTCAGTGTCATGTGCAACCACCTGCGGTTCAACCCAACGGAGGCGAGCGGCCCTGCGGGCAGTGGGTGGGCAGGGCCTGTGCGGGGCGTGAGTCCGGCTTTGAGGTGGCAGGTGGCAGGTAGGAGGTGGCAGGTGGGAAGCGGGGCTCTGGGTGGGCAGGCCTGGTACCTGCCTTTCCAGGCTGCCTGCCACCTGCAGTGGCTCATGGGTGAGACACAGACCACCCACGGCCCCAGGCATCTGCAGAGACCCCTGCTCTGGCTGCCTCTGGCCTCTCCTGCCAGCTCTCCCCCCCCAGGGCCCGTGCACCTGCCGTCTGTCCCCCTCCTGCCAGCTCTCCCCCCCCAGGGCCCGTGCACCTGCCGTCTGTCCCCTGTTGAGGGTGCTCTCCAGACCACTTGTGCCTCAGCCTGGAGGCACCTCCTCCCAGAGCTTCTGACCTTCCTTCCCAGTGAGGTGGAGGTCAGGGAGTTAGGGGTAGGCATGGCCTGGTATGGGGTCCTCGGGACAATGGCGGGCTGCAGAGGTCAGGGTGAGGGTGGAGAGTCGCCTGCCGCTCCCTCCTAGGGGCTTTATGACCTTCAGGACTCATGGGGGCCAGGAGAGGGAGCCGCGTCCCTCTGAGAATCTTGTCCCAACATGCCAGCTTCTCAACACTGGGCCTCCTCATGTAAGTAGGTCTGAGAGTGGCCGGGTGCAAGTGGACCGTGCTCAAAGCCCCCAGCTGGAACCGAGGGCAGCCCTGCATAGGGCTGCAGCCAGGGTCACAGGCACCCCACACCTTGAGACCTCAGGCCGGCAGGGCCCAGGACAGCAGGTGCGCCTGGCTTGAGCCCACTGGGTCACCTCTCTCCGCCAGGCTTCCTCTTGGTCTCTGGCCTCTGAACCTGACCCTGAGCACAGTGGCTGAGGGCAGGGCTTACCTGCAGCCCTGGGGCCAAGACAGGGCCCAGGAGGGACTCTGGCCCATGGGACAGCCTGGGGACCTGGGGCCTTGAATGGGGGGAGGGGCCTATGTGACGGTGTGGCTGCAGGAGTCTGAATGGCCCATCTTTCTCCACAGGTGCAGAAGGTCATGCCCAAAAACACCTTCTACTTCTCGATCATTAGAAACCCAGTGTCCCAGCTGGAGTCCGCCTTTACCTACTACAAAGGCGTCGTGCCCGCCTTCCGCAGCGCCAAGAGCCTGGACGCCTTCCTGGCCTCTCCGCACAGCTACTACAATGGCAGCGGCGGCCTGCAGGACGCCTATGCCAGGAACAACATGTGGTTCGACTTCGGCTTCGACAACAACGCGCCGGCCGAAGACCAGTACGTGCGGGCGCGCCTGGCGGAGCTGGAGCAGCACTTCCAGCTGGTGCTCATCGCTGAGTACTTCGACGAGTCCATGGTGCTGCTGCAGCACCTGCTGCGCTGGCGACTGGACGACGTCGTCTCCTTCCGGCTGAACGTGCGCAGTGAGCGCACCGTGGAGCGCCTGGCGCCCGAGACGCAGGAGCGCGCCAAACGCTGGTGCGCGCTCGACTGGCGTCTGTACCAGCACTTCAATCACACCTTCTGGGCGCGGCTGCACGCCGAGCTGGGCCCGCGCCGCCTGAGCAGGGAGGTGGCGCGGCTACGCGCGCGGCAGCGCGAGCTCGCTGCCCTGTGCCTGCAGGATTCTGCGCCCAAGAACCAAAGCCAGATCACCGATAGGCACCTGCTCCCCTTCCAGTCGGGCGCGGCGGACATCCTGGGCTACAATCTCAGGCCAGGTCTGGACAACGAGACTCTGCGCACTTGCCACAGAATGGCGATGCCCGAGCTCCAGTACATGGCCCACTTGTACGCCCTGCAGTTCCCTGGCAAGGCCCCCAAGAACATTGGGTTCCTGGGAAAATAGGAGCCATACCGGGGAGAAGGCCACCTGACACCAGGCACCTGGGAGATGCAGGCCTGGTCCCACTCCGGCCCTGCAGAGAAGAGGGTGAAGACCCCTGAGTGCCACCACATCTGCCCTCCTGAGAAGCAGGCCAGGACAGGAGGTGCTACTCACCGGGCAGGAAGGAGGCAGCAGCAGTGCCCACTCCCTGGGCACGCTGCCATCCCGAACTTAGCCCAGGGGTCTGGGTGCCTGGAGGGAGCTGGAGCTGCTCTTCTGGATTCCCTGAGCACAGGGACATGCCCTACGTGGGGACCCGCAGGCAGTGCCACCAAGCTGGGCTGGGGAGGACTGCATTGTTAAGTGGCTTCCCTCAGTCGCTGGACAAGGTCTTTTCCCTTCTGAAGGCAGTTTAGATCCAGAAATGTCAGCATCACTTACGAGACCGAAGGGAGTGGCCCAGGCCCTGCTCAGCCACACAGCCCGCCATGCCAGCCCTGCACGTCCGACAAGGACACAGGTCAGACTTCTGGGGCCTGAGGGCCAGGGCCTGACCAGGCTCGGAGACCTCATCAGTGTGGCCCTGGACGCCTCCTACCTGTGGCCGGGACTGAGCCCCACACCTTCTTTCGTGTTGTGAACGAGATACAACTGCTCTTTCCACTTCCCAAAACCCTTTCCAGAGGGCCTGGGCAGAGTCACGCCTGCAAACACTGAGGGCCCATTTTGGCCTGTTGGGAGGGCTCTTGCCACACCTCGTGCCTGGCATGGCGTCTTCTGGCAGAGCTTTCCTATCTCCGCTAAAGTAAATTGCAGACGTTATTTTGCTGATCTCTTCTGCAATCACCAAGCTGAGAATTTCAAACTCTCCTGTTGAAGCAGGCGCAACTCCATCTGGGAGGTGTGCCTCCATTATAAACTTAGACCCCTACAACTGGAAACTTGCCTTCTCCTCTGTGCCTAAGAGCAGAGCAAATTAGCATTCCTGTTGCCTTTAAACCCCACTCCTCCTAGTGGCCTCCAGTCACCGGACCTTGCCCTGAGCCATGAAGATCATTAAGATTCCATTGTGTTTAGGTAGGGATGGACCATCCCCTTACAGATGATTAACCTGCGTGTTCTGCCTCTGTGACTCGGTTTTGCTTGCTTTCCCTACCGGTGCAAGACCCGACCCCACCGCTCTTTGTCCTTGTGATTGCCACATCAGCCCGGAAGAGTGTGGTTTTTGCCTTTATAAGCGCCCCTCACGTTGCACTGGGGCTGTGGGGTTTTGAGAGACATGCGTCCCCCGTATGCCACCGGCTTAACCAATAAACTCCAATAAATTTGGCTGTGTCTGGATGTCCTCCATTTCTCGCTGAGTAGGCTATGACATCTGCAGGCCCCAGCGAGGTCCATAACTACCTGGTACGTGGGGGAGGCATTCTAGCAAGAGCAGCCTTGCGTGGCCTGGCTGCCAACTACCCAGAGACTGCTCTAGGGAAGGTGCCCCTGGGACTTCCGGGGGCCCCAGAGCCACCTTCTGGGATTGTTGACAGCTGACAAGAGACGCCGACTGCTCCTCCAAGTTTGTGGAGCTCTAATGTAAGACCTCTGGAGGCATTTCTTTGGGTGTTTCTGTTCTATCCTGTTTTTTGGAAGACAAACCGGTGAGTCGAGGTTGGCAAGGGAAGGTCCCCAGAAGTCCGACCTGCAGGATCGCAGGTGGCTAGGAGTCAGGGCTGCCCCCTGAGGTCCGACCTGCTGGATCGCAGGTGGCTAGGGGTCAGGGCTGCCCCCTGAGGTCCGACCTGCAGGATCACAGGTGGCTAGGGGTCAGGGCTGCCCCCTGAGGTCCGACCTGCTGGATCGCAGGTGGCTAGGGGTCAGGGCTGCCCCCTGAGGTCCGACCTGCAGGATCACAGGTGGCTAGGGGTCAGGGCTGCCCCCTGAGGTCCGACCTGCTGGATCGCAGGTGGCTAGGAGTCAGGGCTGCCCCCTGAGGTCCGACCTGCAGGATCACAGGTGGCTAGGGGTCAGGGCTGCCCCCTGAGGTCCGACCTGCAGGATCACAGGTGGCTAGGGGTCAGGGCTGCCCCCTGAGGTCCGACCTGCAGGATCACAGGTGGCTAGGAGTCAGGGCTGCCCCCTGAGGTCCGACCTGCAGGATCACAGGTGGCTAGGAGTCAGGGCTGCCCCCTGAGGTCCGACCTGCAGGATCGCAGGTGGCTAGGAGTCAGGGCTGCCCCCTGAGGTCCGACCTGCTGGATCGCAGGTGGCTAGGAGTCAGGGCTGCCCCCTGAGGTCCGACCTGCAGGATCGCAGGTGGCTAGGAGTCAGGGCTGCCCCCTGAGGTCCGACCTGCAGGATCGCAGGTGGCTAGGAGTCAGGGCTGCCCCCTGAGGTCCGACCTGCAGGATCGCAGGTGGCTAGGGGTCAGGGCTGCCCCCTGAGGTCCGACCTGCAGGATCGCAGGTGGCTAGGGGTCAGGGCTGCCCCCTGAGGTCCGACCTGCAGGATCACAGGTGGCTAGGGGTCAGGGCTGCCCCCTGAGGTCTGACCTGTTAGGCTGAGGGATGAGACCAGGGTTAAAAGTCCCTGACAGTTTGTGTCCCTGGAAGTTTCAGGATCTTTACATGGACTTCTTCTGTTTTTACTGTTGTGCTTATTTCTCCATATTCTCTTTCGGTGGGAGAGAATGTAGTAGCCTCTTGTGTGCTTGATGAGCAAATGACTGTGTTTGTGGTCCTATGGCTACGGCTATGGGGCATGAAGGCGTCCCTGGGTATCTTAGGGTTTTTGTACGGGTTTCTCTTGTTTCTTCTGCCGTTTTAATGATTTCCTCTGCACCCTCTTGGAAACCCTTACTTGGTTCTATCCCTCCTCCTCCTCAGTTGAGGATATCGAGCGATGGATTATCCATCAAGGTGTTCTTCAAGAACTGGCGATCCCTACGGTCACAGCACTATCATTGGTAATTGCTTGTGACCACAGGAGGTACAGGTAGAGCAAGAGGGTCCCAGAGTGCCCAGGGTACACCCTGACCAAAGAGCACGCTTGCCGTCTAGAAATCCTGGAAGACTGGACCAGCTCCTTGAAAGCCCCTTAGAATGCATTTCAGTGAGACACTGGTGGAAAATTGTGATTATGGCACCAACCGCTCCATCCAAAAACTGAGAGGGCCTTTTAAAAACATCACATTTGAGGGACCAGCAGTCGGCATAATGGCTCTGTCCTGGACTCCCATGGAGTCGACTGCGGTTCGCGTCCCAGACCCGGTGGTCTAGACTCACGCCGGGCAAGTGTACATGCGTGCCCAAGATCCCGAGAGGAGAATGGAGAAGGGATTGCGGCGTGGCCATCCCCCCTGGGGGGTGATTTCTCACTTTCTGTCTCTGTCTCTCTCTGTCTTTCTGGCGAGTGCATGTGCCCTATAGCAAAAAACTCTCCAAAAAAAAAAAAATCACACTTAAAAGGGATAGAAATATCAGGAATATTTGTGTTGTAAAAACCCTAATGGTATAGGCAACAAAAAGTTAAATGTCCAAAGGTCAGTCGGTGGCGTGGTGGTTAAGGCACTGGACACTCCCACATGGCTGACCACAGTTTGAGTCCTGGACCTGGTGGCTTCTTTTCTCACTTTCCCTCTTTCTTTCTGTGTGTCTTTCTTTGGTCAAATTAAAATAAATGAATAAATAAAATTAAGAAAAAAAAAGTTAAATGTCCACCATCCTTAAGTATATAATTAAAAATTTCAAAAAACGGGGTTACTCGAAAGGGTATTAATGTCAAAGTAACCCCAGGGAAATGGGCTCTTGTAGTCCTGATGTGTGTATGAGTCCATATATGTAATATGTACTACATGTTGTATGTCTGTGTGAAAAAAGGCCTTAAAGAATTCTATTCAATTTGGTTTATAAAAAGAGCACTCATACAAACTGGTTTGAATGCTTTTCAACTTCATATAACTTTAATAAATAAACTGGCTTCAAATGTAATAAAAGAAAAAGATTAGTAAGTGAAAAGTCTTCACAATTTCCAAATATATTGTGTCTAGGTTTTCATTAATCAAGCAATATTATGTTTATCTTAATATGGTTGGCTTAATGATACAGCTGGTATTCATGTGCTGTGTATTGCATTTTACATAGTGGATATCTAACAGGGAAATGAATTCATGACTAGCTTTTTCTGGCTTTAGTTTCAGTGTCAACAGAGGATCTTTGAGCTCACAGTACTCTTGGATGTTTACAGAGGGCCCCTGAGACATCCAAAACGGAAACGTTAAACTGATTAGGCTTACTGTTTATATGTTGGATAAAAATGGAAAACATTGTCAAATTAAGTAATTCTAATTTTTTTGGTATTATATTCGAGTTATATGTACCAATATATTATGTATTTGTATGTCTACATATGCATTGTGTTCCAAAATAATTTGAGATTCCCAAGAATTAATGGCAGGCTATTACGTTAAGTTGGCATACATAGCCAAATTTCTGTGTCAGTTATGAATTTTTGTCAGAACATTAACTATGGCTCTAAACCTAATGTCATGTCCTTAAAAAAATTCACAGAGGATGGAAAGAGAATGTACTCTTACAAGTACAGATTTCTTAAAAAATCGAATCATTTAAATAGGTAAAATATTCATTTTATATGTAAACTGATTGGTTTTCTTAACTGTTAAGCCAAAATTAACCAAAGAAAAGTAAAGAAATGTTTGACAAAATTGCATGCTAAGTAGCTAATGCGATGCACCTGAGTTAAAGAAGTAAAATTGGTATAAATTTTAATATATAAATAAATAAATAATATATAAATCCAATGTTAAACATGGAGTCACGGAAACGTTATTGCTTGGTTCCCTCTGAGTCCTCCTTATAATTCTTGTTAAATTAACATGCTTTAGTTATTCCTATTACTGGTCTTTAAATTTTATAAGAAATATTGAAAGGGTCTATTAGTAAGATTGTTCAGTTTTACATTGGAAAGTTGTTAAAAATAGTTCCTCTAAAAACATCAGATTTCCCAAAGTGGGAGAGGAAAAGATAAATATGGGTGATTGTTAGAAATTGGGCTATATATCTGGAACAAAAGCTAAAAAACCTGCTGTCTAACACCTTAATAGGGTAGGAGTCTCCAGGAATGGGGGCGGGGACAAGCTGAGGCCCAGCCCCGGGCTGCCCTCCCCCCAGCCCCGGGCTGCCCTCCCCCCAGCCCCGGGCTGCCCTCCCCCCAGCCCCGGGCTGCCCTCCCCCCAGCCCTGGCCTCTTTGTGCTCCTTCTGCTTCTCTGAGTCAGGCCTCTTCCCCACTTAGTTAAATGATCATGAGGTCTAACTAGAAAAACGAGAATTTAGATGATCGCATTCTCCAGCTGGGGCTTTTGTATAGGCGATAAGGCAGACGCCTTGTGAAACCTGTAAACGGGGCTTTGCCCCCTGACAGTACTCAGCCGCTCCTTGCAGGATCTATTGAAACTTAGGTTCATTTCTCAGTGCAGGACAATTCAGAACAGATATCAGGAAAACTCCCAATAACTCAGAGAAGTGTTATAACAAAATTGGCAGGGCACCAGTAGTCACTCGTGGTAGTCCCGCAGGCTGGGAACTTCTCTGAAGGCAGGATCTGGAAACGGCCCAGATCAGAGCCTCTGCCTCAGAAGAAACTGTTTCCAATGCGGCAGCCGGGCACTGAACAATGCCCATGACTGCGTCCTCATGTCCCCCACTGGGGCCTGTCCCCAGTGTGGAGTTGGCCACTGGAGACCAGACAGAATGCACTGAGCTCTGAGGGGAGCTCTGGACTGCTGAGTCTGTGCTGGCTTTTGAAAGTGAGGATTGATGGGGCCCGAGACCCCAACAGCTCCCCTTGGACATCTGACAACTTCACTGGACAAACCTCAGGTAATTCTTATAGTGACTAAGATTAATTTCTGTCTAAATCAGAGGTTAAGATTGTTTCAAAAAGTATACTCATAAAAAATAAGAGAAAATAGTAAACAGGTTGACCGTGTGACAAGGAAAAAAATTATAAAGTCTAGCTGGAGGGGAGACATCTCCACCAGCAGCTTGTAGCTACCCCGGACTCTGTCCTCCTATCCTCGCACTCCTATACTCGGGAGGAGGAGAAAATTGGCCCACAAGCAGTAGGCTACTGGAGGACCTGAAGGATGGGTGCTGTTGCCAGATAGTCCCTGAGGCCCTTCCTTGAGCTAGTTATCATAGATCAGGTATACCAGATTATCCCCCAGGAAAAACAAAGCTTGCTAAACTGGTTAGGAAAAAATACTTTGTGCCTATCTAGATAGCCTTATCCATGGTATTGTCTCAGAATGTGTTGCTCAGGGACCAGCATTTGGCGTAATGACTGTGTTGCTGGACTCCCATGTGGTTGACCGCGGTTTGAGTCCCAGACGCAGTGGCTTAAACTCACACTGGGCGCATGTGCGTGTGTGCCCAAGATCCCGAGAGGAGAACGGAGGAGAAGAGATTGGGCATGGCCATTCCCTCTGGGGGTGATTTCTCGCTTTCTGTCTCCCTGTCTCTCTCTGTCTTTCTGGTGTGCGCACGTGTCCTATAGCAAAAACCTCTAAAAAATGTGGTGCTCACTTACAGGTAAATCCTAAACACCTAGGCAAAGCTCCCTTAGGAATCCAATCCCAGAGGAAAACGAAAACTTCGGAAACACTGCGAAAATCTATAGTGCCTAATAGTTCAGTCTAAATGAAACGAGGCTAGTTAATGTAAGACTAGCCTGGTTTTACTTTTCTGCGAAGAAAAACACCTTAAATAAATAGCCTTGTTTCTATAGATAACTTAAAACAATAGTTAGACAAAAATTAGGTAAATGTAAATGGAGTAAATGTTTGTAATTGAGCTTGTCTGTAAATTAAGGTAATTTTAAAGGTTAAACTTGTAGAGATAAAAACAAAAAAAGATAAAAAATAAAAGAAGGGTTATGGCTGTAAAAATGTATTTCTAGTGGAAAAGGTTAAAATGAAAGTTTTTAAAAATTAATTAATTAATTTTTATTTTAATGTTTTCCTATAGAGTATGTGTGCACACTAGAGAGACAGAGAGACAGAGAGACAGAAAGCGAGAAATCACCCCTACGGGGGATGACCACGCCGCAATCCCTTCTCCTCCATTCTCCTCTCACCATCTTGGGCACACACGCACACGCGCCCAGTGTGAGTTTAAGCCACCAGGTCTGGGACTCAAACCGTGATCAACTACATGAGAGTCCAGCTACATAGCCATTACGCCAACTGCTGGTCCCAAAAGGAAAGTTTTTTATATAGAAGGAATTTTGCTTAGTAAAGTTTTTGTCTTACGATAAAATGGCTATCTCAGAACAAAAGAAAAAAGGGACAAAGACTAAAAGGTATAAAACATGTTGAAGGTTTCAGTTATGTTACAAGAGTCTAAAAAAAGAATTACAAAAGCTAATCAAGCTAATATTCTAAAACTAATTGTTCTATCTTTAAATGTTATATACAGTAAAACAACTAAGAGAGGAGCCCCTCCAACTAGTCCAGATGCGGCCTCACATAGTTGTAAAGTTAGTCTGTGGGTCGGTCACACTGAAGCCCAGAGACTGCTTCCACGGACTCACCAGGGCCTTGGTCCATAAGGATAGGCCAGGAAGGTCCTTTCTGATGGTGCTTCGGGGACCAGAGAGCAGCAGCCCTGCTCTGGTCACTCCGGAGGCTTACACTCTAAGTCAGGCATTGTCAGGAGTATGGCCCAGCAGCTCCATAACCAGATGGTCAGAGAAAGGACAGGCTGCTGCTGACTCATGGGACAGTGTGGGAGGCTGCGCAACAGCGAGTCTGCCGAGGGTTCTCAGAGAGCAAACAATTGCCATGATTGGCCACTAGAAATCCCTCAGATTTGCATATCTGGCACTATGACTCTCTTAAGGTAGCCAAATGCCTTGTCATCTAATTAGTGACGCGCATGAATGGATGAACGAGATTCCCACTGTCCCTACCTACTATCCAGCGAAACCACAGCCAAGGGAGCAGGCGGCGGCGGGCTGGGAGGAGGAACATGGCTCCTGCGGCGGGCAGGGCCGAGCGCGGCGCCGGGCCCCCGTGACCGCGATGGTGCACTCCAGCCGCGTGCAGCCCGGGGACCCCAGGCGGCCGTCCGCGCCCCGAGCGCCCGGCCCCGGCCGGCTGATGGCGGGTGGCACCGCCGTGGGCGCCGGCCTCGCCGGGCCGGGCGGCCTCCGCGAGCAGCGGGGCCTGGAGATCGAGATGGAGCGCATCCGGCAGGCGGCCGCGCGGGACCCCCCGGCCGGAGCCTCGGCCTCCCCTTCCCCTCCGCTCTCCTCGTGCTCCAGGCAGGCGTGGAGCCGCGACAACCCGGGCTTCGAGGCCGAGGAGGAGGAGCTGGAGGAGGAGGTGGAAGGGGAGGAAGGGGGAATGGTGGTGGAGATGGACGTGGAGTGGCGCCCGAACAAGGGACCTGAGTACGAAGGATCCAGTGAAGAGCACCCGAGGAGGGGACGGCAGAGAATCGTCCGAGGAGGGGACGGCAGAGAATCGTCCCGAGATAGGACGGCAGAGAATCGTCCGAGAGGGAACGGGAGAGAATCGTCCCGGTGAGTAACAAAGATTGCTTATAAGTAATAAGGGTAATAATGGGACAAGTAATAAGGGTAATAATGGGACAAGAGCTTAGTCAGCACGAACAAGAACTTAGTCAGCACGAACAAAAGCTTAGTCAGCAGAAATTATTTGTTCAGGGCTTGAAAGAAGCCCTCAAGACACGGGGAGTTAAGATTAAGATTAAGCAGTTGCTCTCCTTTTTTGATTTCTTAAAAGAAGTTTGTCCATGGTTCCCTCAAGAAGGAACCATAGATGAGAAAATGTGGAAAAGAGTACGGGACGCTTTAAAAGATTATTATACCACATTCGGCCCAGAAAAAGTTCCCGTGACTACTTTTTTGTACTGGAACTTAATAGACGAAATTCTCAGGCTCCACACCAGTGAACCAAAAATTGTCGCTATGGTCACTAAGGGAGAGCAGATCATGCAAAATGATCAACCCCAGGAGGAGGCTATAGCCGCCTCAGATCTAACCATGGATTCTAAAATTGAAAAAGAACAGGGAGAGGATCTTATTTCCCTAGATAGTGAGGACGAAGTTAAAAGCCCTGAAGGTGAGACAAAACCCAAAATATCCAAAAAACTAAAAAATAAAAACAACCTTAAGTCTCTACAAGAGCCAAAGAAAAATGAGTCAAAAACTGAGTCAGTTTTTTGGACAATGTGCTGCTGTTTATCATATTTCTATATGGTCTCTGCTTGGAGTGGTTATGTGTTTATCATCAACCTTATTCCACTGCATGTGTTTGTGTTGTTACTGATGCAGAGATATAGCAAAAGAGTCTACATAGCATATAGCATTTTCTACATTGTGGGTTTAATATTATCCATGCAGATACCTTTTGTATCACAATTCGAGAAACTAAAAACCAATACAGACAAACAAACAAAACTAGTTCAGGGATCACATACGACAGACTTTGAGACATTCCCTGTTATGGAAACTACAGATCCCCAAGGACAGGTTTGGCGCCGTCACAGCAGGTTTATGGTAAAAGAGATTAAGGTGGCAGTTGCCCCATATGGAGCTACTGCTCCATATACCTTAGCTATAGTTGAAGCTATCACTGAGGGCTGGCTCACACCGTCTGATTGGCAAACGTTAGCCCGAGCTATCCTTCTTAAATCTCAAAACTCTCAGCCTTTATGTTCCCCTAACCGCAGCTACAGCTGCTGGCTCCACTGGCTTGGGTTATTACGCCAAGTCACTGAGGGTCTTATCTCAGACAAACTAGATTCCCCGGCTGAGGTGGTTCTTCAAAATAGACGAGGTTTGGGCCGGGGTGGGGGTGGGGGGAGGGTCGGGTGTCGGCTCGCGAGGCGTGCGGGTTCCGAGTGGCTGCAGGCGGCCTGGGCTGCCGGGGCCGACGCCTGGGTGGCTGCCGCCGCCGCGCCTGCTGCGAGATGGCGATCTTGGGCGCGGAAGGGTGAAGGCGCCCGCCGCCGGAGGAGGTGCGGCAGCCGTGGCTGCCCGGCCGCCGGGAGCCGACCGCTTCGCGCCGGAGTTGTCTCCTCACCAGACTATGAGCTCCTTGAAAGAAGGAATCGTGTCTTACTCATCTTCGTATCCCCAGTGTCTAGCACAGTTCCTGATACATAGTTTAAGCTGAATTTTGGGACATGGCCACTGCTTCACCAAGGTCTGATACTAGTAATAACCACAGTGGAAGGTTACAGTTACAGGTAACTGTTTCTAGTGCCAAACTAAAAAGAAAAAAGAACTGGTTTGGAACAGCAATATATACAGAAGTAGTTGTAGATGGAGAAATTAAGAAAACAGCAAAATCCAGTAGTTCATCTAATCCAAAATGGGAAGAACAACTAACTGTAAATGTGACCCCACAAACTGTGTTGGAATTTCGAGTTTGGAGTCATCACACTTTAAAAGCAGATGCTTTATTGGGAAGAGCAACAATAGATTTGAAGCAGGCTCTTTTAATACACAATAGAAAATTGGAAAAGGTGAAAGAACAATTAAAACTTTCCTTGGAAAACAAGAATGGTGTAGTACAGACTGGTGAATTAACAGTTGTACTTGATGGATTGGTGATTGAACAAGAAAACCTGACAAACTGTAGCTCTCCTCAAACCAAAATACAGCAAAATGGTGATGCCTTACATGAAAATGGAGAGCCTTCATCAAGGGCAACTACCAGGTTGGCTGTTGAAGGTACAAATGGAATAGATAATCATATACCTACCAACACTGTAGTCCAGAATTCATGCTGTTCCTATGTAGTTAATGGAGACAACACACCTTCATCTCCGTCTCAGGTTGCTGCCAGACCCAAAAATACACCAGCTCCAAAACCACTCACATCTGAGCCTGGCAATGACGCTGTTAATGGAGAATCATCCTCATCTGCACCAACGAATACTGCTTCCACCCTGAGTACTCCAATAGTATCTGAAGAAACCATCTTACCTTCAAATTGCTCAAGTACTACTGTTGAAGATCCTCCAGTTCAAGAGATACTGACTTTCTCAGAAAACAATGAATGTATTTCATCTGCCAGTGCAGAATTGGCCTCCGAAGTCAGAAGTATGTTAGACTCTGACAATTCTAGTTCTGGAAATAGTACTGCTTTTGAAGCAGCCAAATTAAGACAGCCAGATGGGTGTGTGGAATCTGTGCGACAGCAGTCTGCAAATGCAAACACAGAAAGTTTGCCATCGGGGTGGGAACAGAGAAAAGATCCTCATGGCAGAACCTATTATGTGGATCATAATACTCGAACTACTACGTGGGAAAGACCACAGCCTTTACCTCCAGGCTGGGAAAGAAGAGTCGATGATCGTGGAAGAGTATATTATGTTGATCATAACACCCGAACAACCACATGGCAGCGGCCTACCATGGAATCTGTGCGGAATTTTGAACAGTGGCAGTCTCAGCGGAACCAATTACAGGGAGCTATGCAACAGTTCAACCAGCGATACCTCTATTCGGCTTCAATGTTAGCAGCAGAAAATGATCCATATGGACCTTTGCCACCAGGCTGGGAAAAAAGAGTGGATTCAACAGACAGGGTTTACTTTGTTAATCATAACACAAAAACAACCCAGTGGGAGGATCCAAGAACTCAAGGCTTACAGAATGAAGAACCCCTGCCAGAGGGCTGGGAAATAAGGTATACTCGAGAAGGTGTTAGGTACTTTGTTGATCATAACACAAGAACAACAACATTCAAAGATCCTCGCAATGGGAAGTCATCTGTAACTAAAGGTGGTCCACAGATTGCTTATGAGCGCAGCTTCAGGTGGAAACTTGCTCACTTCCGTTATTTGTGCCAGTCTAATGCACTACCCAGTCATGTAAAGATCAATGTGTCCCGGCAGACATTGTTTGAAGATTCTTTTCAACAGATTATGGCATTAAAACCCTATGACCTGAGGAGGCGACTGTATGTGATATTTAGAGGAGAAGAAGGACTTGATTATGGTGGCCTAGCAAGAGAATGGTTTTTCTTGCTTTCACATGAAGTTTTGAACCCAATGTATTGCTTATTTGAGTATGCGGGCAAGAACAACTATTGTCTGCAGATAAATCCAGCATCAACCATTAACCCAGACCACCTTTCATACTTCTGTTTCATTGGTCGCTTTATTGCTATGGCATTATTTCATGGGAAGTTTATTGATACTGGTTTCTCTTTACCATTCTACAAGCGTATGCTAAGTAAAAAACTTACTATTAAGGATTTGGAATCTATAGATACTGAATTTTATAACTCCCTTATCTGGATAAGAGACAACAACATTGAAGAATGTGGCTTAGAAATGTACTTTTCTGTTGACATGGAGATTTTAGGAAAAGTTACTTCACATGACCTGAAGTTAGGCGGTTCCAATATCCTGGTGACTGAGGAGAACAAAGATGAATATATTGGTTTAATGACAGAATGGCGTTTTTCTCGAGGAGTACAAGAACAAACCAAAGCTTTTCTTGATGGTTTTAATGAAGTTGTTCCCCTGCAGTGGCTGCAGTACTTCGATGAAAAAGAATTGGAGGTTATGTTGTGTGGCATGCAGGAGGTTGACTTGGCAGATTGGCAAAGAAATACTGTTTATCGACATTATACAAGAAACAGCAAGCAAATCATTTGGTTTTGGCAGTTTGTGAAAGAGACAGATAATGAAGTAAGAATGCGACTATTACAGTTTGTCACTGGAACCTGCCGTTTACCTCTAGGAGGGTTTGCTGAGCTCATGGGAAGTAATGGGCCTCAAAAGTTTTGCATTGAAAAAGTTGGCAAAGACACTTGGTTGCCGAGAAGCCATACATGTTTTAATCGCTTGGATCTACCACCATATAAGAGTTATGAACAACTAAAGGAGAAACTTCTTTTTGCAATAGAAGAGACAGAGGGATTTGGACAAGAATGAATGTGGCTTCTTGTCTTGGAGGAGCTCTTGCATTTAAATATCCCCGCCAAGAAAAATCGCACAGTGTATATACGCTGTTCATTCTGTACAGTGAATTTTCTGAACCTCAAAGTATGTTTTCCGTTCTTCCACAGAAATATGCAAAACAATTCATCCTTTTCTACTTTATTTATTGTTTCTTTGAAATGACTGACCAGGAAAAAGATCATCCTTAAATTTTGAAGCAAAAGACTTTATTAAAAATAAGTATATATCTATATAAGCATATATGATAGTGGCTCTAGTTTTATAGAGCTCCGAGTGTATTAAACACGACAGCCGTTCATTCAAAAAGATCTGGATTTGCTTTACATTGTTTCTATTATCCAGGGGAAAAAGTGCAAATTGCTCCATGTTCTTCTCCCTATGTGACATCGCCTGAGGGTGTTTAGTTGCATGGCTGTTCAGGAAGGTATTAAGGGCTTAGGCCAAATCTTACTTTAAGTATGTAAAAAATGCTGCTGGCTTTTTTGAAGACAGGTGCTTGAACCTGTCAATTTGTTTTAAATAAATACAATAGTTGAAACTTTTTCCCTCTTTGCTACATCAGTAATACAAAGTAATGAATGAAATCATAACTTACATGGAAGTCATAAATCAGATTCAGTACAGTTTTGTTACAGAGATTGGAAAGAATTCATTGAGCAGCATAGAGGCTTGTTTACATGTTACTTTGGGATGCTACATATTTGTGGAATTAAAAAAGAATCAGGCACTTCTGTACTTATTTCTAAATCTGTGATGTTCTTCAAATTTGATTCATAATAAATTGGTATAATTTGATACTTAGGAACATATAAAAGGTAATGTGAATTTTGCTGCTTTTCTTGTGTTCCAGGCTTTGGTTTTATGAAACCAGATGGACTGAAGAGTTACATAAATACTTGAACACTCAGACAAGAGACTAATGATGTTCTGTTAGTGTTTGACTATTGTTATTCTTCTTAAATTCACAAAAATTCTGTATCTGAATTAAATTAACATATAAAAAAAAAAATAGACGAGGTTTAAATCTCCTCCTGGCAGAACAGGGGGGTCTCTGTCTTGCTTTACAGGAACGCTGCTTTTACGCCAACAAGCCCAGCATCGTTCGTGACAACATACATCAAAAATCTCTCCAACAACGTAGAAAACAACTCGCCGATGGTCTGCCTGGAACGGTCTCCTCCCTTTCCCGCTCCCCCTCCTTAGCCCATTTATTGGTTTTTTGATTGTTTGCTCACTGGGACCTGTTATATTTAATAGGCGCATGTCATTCCTGAAACAACAAATTGACTCACTTATGGAAGACCAACACCCCTATACTGGTCTCGCCTGAGGCGCTGAATCGGTTAGCCAAAGACGGGTAAGAGAGTCTGATGAACCCAATAACTGTTCAGTCCTTCCACCTAAGACAGGAGGCCCATCATAGCTATGGGACTCTCCAATGACGGGTAAGAATGGATTTATGGTTCTATACACAACTCCAACCTAAGACAGGCACGATTCCCCCAGGCCTTTACCTCATCTCTCAAAACAGAGAAGGGGGATATGTGGGAGGCTGCGCAACAGCGAGTCTGCCGAGGTTTCTCAGAGAGCAAACAATTGCCATGATTGGCCACTAGAAATCCCTCAGATTTGCATATCTGGCACCTCATGATTGGTCCAAAAGCAACCAATCGTAGCCCACCGTTTACAGCCAATCATAGCCCACCTTTGTGATCCACCAATGTGTATATAAGCACCATGCCTGGCCCACAATAGCCAGACGACTGGGAAGACAGCGAAGACAACACAGAAGACCAGGAAGACGACGACCCTGGAGAGCCTGCAGAGCTGAAACACCGCACAGTCTCCAGACGACCCTGAAGAGTTGTAACACTACATCGTCTCCAGACGAGCCTGAAGAGTTGTGACACCGCGTCGTCTCCGTGCTGCTCACAACAGACGACGCGACCCTAAAGAGCTGTAACACTGTGTCGTCGCCGTGCTGTACCGTGCTGCCCACAATAAACAGACGACACTGTGTCGTCTCCAAGCTGTGACACTGTGCCGCTTGTTCCGGCTCTCACTCCTTCCCTCAGGAAACCTGTTTGACTGTCCCACCGGGTCGGGACACGTGGCGCCTGAACCGGGTCGAGACAGGACAGTTAGAGTGGCCTCAGGTAGCAGGCTCCTTGGCCCTTGCCTCTGTTATGTCCTCAATTAACCGTGCTTCTAATTTTGACTTTCAGCTCTAGTTCATCCAATTTTCTTATCCAATCCATCGCCTATAGAATGAAAGCCGTTACATATCAAATGCTAGTTCCCTCTGGACCTAGAGCCACATATACCAGGCTCTGCACTGCCAGGGTGACTCTCCTTAACAGAGATTTGAGGAGACTCAGAGAAAATGATATCATTATTGTTTTGTGAGAAATTGTGTCCTTTCCATGAGTACCCAACCAAATGCTGTCCTGCTTCTGTAAACTGCTTTCATTGGCTTAAAAAATGCTGTATCACGAACTTTCTGTAAGCGACTGAGCCTAGCGGCTGTATACCATGAACATTGGCCCAAGCCAGTCCTACCGGACACTGCGCCGTGAGCAGCTGTGCCTGGCAACTGGAGACTGTGACATCAGCCAAGTTGGTTCAAGCTGGACTTTAAATTTGGTGAGACTTCTTACCTGCTGAAGGAGACTATCACCCCACCCTCTAGCTGATACTGGGGAATGATTCAATCTCCGTAAAAGAGAAGTGGGAATGAAGCAGGCACAACTCCATCTCGGAGGAGCACCTCCATTATAAACTTAGACCTCTACGGCTGGAAACTTGCCTTGTCCTCTGTGCCTAAGAGCAAACAGAGTGAATTAGCACTCCTGCTGACTTCAAACCCACTTCTCCCAGTTGCCTTAAGATAAGGTCTAGTCACTGGACCTTGCCCTGAGCCATAAAGACCATTAAGAGTCCATTGTGTGAGGAGAAAACAGTATAGAAAGCAAACATAGTTACCAGAGACTGTGGGAGGAGAGTGGGAGATGGCAGAGGGTAAGAGATAGAGAATCTAGGATGGGGGGAAAAAAGCAAAACATACAGAAGACAAGAAATGGAAGATCATTTGCTGACAATAACATGTTTGTTGATGTGCTTGATTGAGACAATATATAGTGTAATTTGGATGGAAAATCTCATTTTGTATGCTGTAATGATGTTCAGAGAATGAATGCAAATAAATAAATTGAAAAAAAAAAAAAAAAGAGTCCATTGTGTTTAGGTAGGGATGGACCATCCTCTTAGAGATGATTAACTTGCTTGTTCTGCTTCTGTGATATACCTTTGCTTGCTTTCCTTACGGGTGTAAAACCCGACCCCACCGCTCTTTGTCCCTGTGTCCTTGCCACATCAGCCCGGAAGAGTGTGGTTTTTGCCTTTGTAAGCGCCCCTCATGTTGCACTGGGGCTGCGGGGTTTTGAGAGGCATGCGTCCCCCGTATGCCACCGGCTTAATCAATAAACTCCAATAAATTTGGCTGTGTCTGGATGTCCTCATTTCTCACTAAGTAGGCTATAACCCTGTAACTACGAGCCTCTGCCTCTGAGCCAGGCCTCTGCTGATTGACAGCTCACCTCCTCTCAAAACTGTATAGAAACCACCACATCAGTGCACCAAGGAACACGTAGTCTTCCTCCGGGCTGGCCACTCGATTGCGTGCTTAGCAATAAACCACATGGATGATTCTTTCTGCAGAGGTGGTTATTTCTGTCATCAGTGTGTGGCGTGTCCACACTTGCCAGGTGAATCAGAGATTCAAACACTGGGGAGCCCCAGCACAGTGGCTGCACCTTGGAGGACAGTTTCACAAAGAAACCCGCAAAGGGTGAATTTTCATGAGATTAGGGGGGTACTGCAGCAAGCTGGGTATTTGAAACGGAATAAACAACTTTCAGAACACAAATCGGGGGCTCATGGCAGAACAAATGCGGCAAGAGCCAGTGGGTTCACCGCGTGGTCCAAGGGGCACGTGGGAGCGTCCAGGGAGGTAGGGACTGGAGGAGGCTCCTGCAGATGGCAAAGCACGGCGGCAAGAGCCTACACAGTTTGCACCAAAGAATTTTGAAAATAAACCTGTTCGGGTTGATTGTTAGAAAGGCCCATGGCTTTTGGCTAAGGGACTGAACAAGGTTTGAATCCCAAACCTGGAGGCTTGAAAAACACTTCAGGGTGTGTGTGCCCTGCATCCCCACGGGAGGGAGAAACAGAGAAGGACTGCACCTGGGTGCCTTCCCTCGCTCCCTCCCTCTCTGTCGCTGGTGAGCACACGTGCCCCTCGGGGGAAAAGTTTCGAAACCTGGTGCTGTGCAGGTGGGAGGCTGGACCCAGACAGCGGCTAGACCCACTGCGAGGGGCATTTCCAAGCCTTCTCGGTGCCAAGGTCGGCGTGGGCCAGCGCAGGTCAGGACTCAGCACAGAGGCTCTTCTCACGAGCGAGCGGTTAGTGGATGTGCCCCCTCAAGGGCATTCACAGCGAAGGCAAGGTCTTGACCCTGTCCTAGCCCGTGAGAGCTGAGCCCCCACGCTGGGGAGGTGGGTGGAGACACAGGCAGCGAAGCAAGGGAGAGGACGAGCGGGCTCAGATCTTCAGACTTTATTTTTTTAAGAGAGAGGTTTTTCCTATGGCGTGTGTGTGCTCAGTGGAGAGCCAGAAAGTGAGAGAAATCACCCCTTGGGAGAATGGCCACACCACAATCCCTTCTCTCTTCTCCTGTCAGGATTTTGAGCATACAAGTTGGTATGATTTTCAAGCTGCCAGGTCCAAGAGTCGAACTGCAGCCGGCCATGTGGGAGTCCAGCGCCCCAACCACTATGCCACCTGCTGGCCCCAGACCGTCCGATTTTCCAAGAGAAGATGGAAACTGTGAAATCTCTGGGTTGAAACAAGCCGATGCCGGCCTCGACATGGAGACCCGGCACGGGGCAGAGTCTGTCGAGGGCTACCTCTGCCTCTGGGGCTGTGGTGGCCACACCCTGGACTGGCCTCTGCTTCTGGGAGGTGGTGAGGGCCTTGCCAGGTGTGTGGGGGCTTGGGTCCCTGTGAGCCTAGGCACTTGGCTGGTCACCTGGCCTGGACTTGGCTCCCTGTTCTGGCTGGGCGACTGCCCGGCTGAGGTGGGAATGCCCTGAGCTCCTCCCCCAGCACCTTGGGGCGGAAGGGCAGGCTGGCCCGGGGCCCACAAGTGCATGAAGAAGTGACATGTGCCTCCACTAGCCGGACATCAGCTCCAAAATGTAGAGTGGGCTGTGCTGACCTACGGGGAGGCAGGGACAAAGCCAGGAACGCCAGTCACCTGGGCCACATGAGGTTGTAGAGCTCAGGGCGATCTTAAAGGCAAAATTGAGGGATCGGGAGGGGGGCACAGGACATCTCGCCAGCAGGGACTGGCTAGCCGCTCTGGTCTGGCCAGCAGGCGGCCTTACATTCCCCTGTGTGGAGACGGGGTCTAGAGGGGAAGGAGGGCTGCCCTCAGCCAGGAGGTCCCTGAAACCAAACCAGTTAGCTGGGTGGTGTTTGCAGCTACTTACGGTGACGTGCCTGAGACAGCCCCGGGTGCAGGGTCACCTCCTCCCAGCACTGGCTCAGGCGGACTGCAGTCTCCACTTTGGGGAAAGACTGGCCTATGTGGGACCGTCAGTGCTCCAGGTTCCGTCTGACGGGTGGCATTGTAGCAGCAGTGGCCCCCTCTGGTCTGACTGTGTGGCTGGCAGCAGGGGCTCGGTCCCAAACAGTGGCTTTCTGAAACTAACAGTCATGTTTACCCCAAGGGCCCCTCTAGCCAGTCTCTCCATGGGTCCCCTGAGTGGGACGGTTTCCTGGCCCACATGGCAGGTGTGACACTGAGGGTTCTAGGCAGATTTGGAGGGAGGGTGGGCGCAGACCATGCATGGGGGTCCAGAGTGGGCCCCTAGCCCCATAATCAAACAGAAGGGCCCATGGGCGACACCCACCGGGTGGAAGTGTCCATAGTTCTGCCTATGCCCTGGCCAGGGTGCAGACTGGAGACGTGGGGTGGACTGCCCAGGGCCTCTGTGCCCACCGCTGTGTGGAGGGCTTCTGCACCGTGCGGGGCACGGGGTGGTGTGCTGTTGTGAGCTGAGCCTGCCTACGTGTGCTCCCAGATGACAGATGTGCCTGGGCTTGCCAGGGTCTCAGCCAGCCTCGGTCCCCACACAGGGCCCACGCAAGTCAGGCTGTGGGGAGTCTGTGGCCAGTACCTGTGGAGCTGTGGAGGACCCATGGCCTGTGTAGGGTCCAGCTGCCAGGACACGAGGCTCCGAGTCCCACCTGCTCCTGATCCTTGGTTCCATCATCTGTGACTTGGTGACCCTGAGGAAGTCCCTGCCAGGGAGGGTTGGGATGAAGTGCCCTGGTCAGACCAGACCCCTGGCACCTGCTGACCTGGCCTCACTGGGCAGGCTGGCTCCAGGGCTGTGCTCCCTGTCTCGGACTGAGGCATCTTCCTGGAGCTTAGAGGCTCCATGACCGGACAAGGGCGCCTGAGTGAGTGGCCTGTTTCCCCTCTGTCAATCACGTGCATGCACAGAGGTCTCTGGAGCCTCTGTCTCTGGTCTGTCGGAGGCTGGGTGAGCTGGGCCTGCTCCTGGGGAGGAGCCGACAGCAGCTCAGCTGTCCAGGCACCGGGAGTGAGCCAAGTGCAGATAATGTCCTGCTGTGTCCTCCCAGCTGGAGGGACACGTGGCACCGCACCTGCTTCCCGCGTGGGCACAATTGCCCTTTGAGAGCAGGGCCCAGGGCTCCCAGACCCCAGAGCTGGGCTGAGGGTGAGCGGTGCCCAGGCTGAGGCGGTGCAGGGGACCGTGGAGACCTCAGGCGTGGAGGCCGTGGCTGGCAGGTGCAGCCCTCCTGGCCTGCTCTCACGTGAGTGCCCCTGGCCCCATGCTTGTCCCGCCACATGCCACCTGCTCTCTCCCCTCCTGCCCTTGGCACTCGGTCCAGGGGCCTCAGAGTCCCTTGGTGGGTGGCATCCCCTCACCATCTGCAGCTCCCCCAACTGCCGCCGGCTGGGCTGCTCCACCCCTGGCCCCATCTGCCCCGTGCCTAGCAAAGCGGCCCGGCGGGTCCAACGTGTGAGTAGATCTGCCCAAACTCACCCTGCCCGGGCCCTGCCCCACGAGCCTCACTGAGAAACGGACTCCCAGGGGTGGGCTGCTCTCGAGGGCTGCCCGGGCCACACTCCAGGTGGGTCTGTTTCCTGTGGCAACGCCTCCTGGGTAACCCCAGTGTTATGAGAGAGTGTGGGCTGGGGCAACTTCAGGGTGGAGCGGTGGAGGCGGAGGGGTGGTCGCTGGCACAGGGACTTCCTTGACCCGGCTCAGTCATCCGCTCCGCACCGCACTCCCTCAGCTCTCTCAGCCCCTGTGGCACCTCCAGGAAGCCCACCAGGCCTCCCAGACAGGCTTCGCTCCCATGTGTGGCAGCTCATGGGGCAGGAGCCTGGTGAGGGGTGCTCCTCTCCCACATGAGTGACCCACGGAGGCAGTGCTGGCAGGCTCCAAGCCATGGCACGTCGGTGGTGGGTTTCCTGGGACAGGCAGGGCGGGTGGCCATTCCTCTCGCCCCCTGTTCTCTCGAGCCACAGGAGGGAGTCAGGCAGGCATCTGCAGGTCCAGGTGGCTCTGCGTGCCCCCCGTCCTCCAGCCTGGTGGGCCAGCTGTGGTTTCCTGTCCCCAGGATGTCTGCTGAGCCGCGCAGTCAGGCCCCTCCTGGGGACCCTCTGGGCTCTGCTCCTGTCTCTGTGTGGCCTCTCTTTGGGTCCCCTGGGCCCCCGAGTTCTGTGGGGACCCGCTGTCTGGGCACACTGGCCAGCGGTGCCCAGAAGTCTCTGGCTGGGCTCCCCTGCCGAGGGGCAGTGCTGTGCTGTGCTGAGGGACGGGCAGACACCACAGACAAGGGCGGACATGTGGGCCCTCTCCCCGGCCTGGGCGAGGAGGTGGCGGGATGGCCCAGGTGTGGGGACACTGACTGGTGCCCGTTTTGGCGGTAGGGCATGGGGGTCCCCCGCACCCCGGCACGGACCGTGCTCTTCCAGAGGGAGCGGACAGGCCTAACGTACCGTGTCCCTGCGCTGCTGTCTGTGTCCCCGGACACCCTGCTGGCCTTTGCGGAGCAGCGGCTGAGCCCCGAGGACGCCCACGCCCACCGCCTGGTGCTGCGGAGAGGCTCGCTGACCCGGGGCACCGTGCAGGTGCGTGGCCCAGTGGTCGGGCGGACGGAGGCCTGGCCCTCCATGGTGCCCCAGGCCGGGCCGGGCCCTGGGCATCCTGGTCAGCAGGACCTTTCCGTGCAGTGGGGCGCGCTGCATGTTCTGAGCACGGCGGCCCTGGAGGAGCACCGATCCATGAACCCCTGCCCCGTGCTCGACGCCAGCACCGGCACCGTCTTCCTCTTCTTCATTGCCGTGCTGGGCCACACTCCCGAAGCTGTGCAGATCTCCACCGGCAAGAATGCTGCCCGCCTCTGCTGCGTGTCTAGCCGTGATGCCGGCCTCACCTGGGGCAGTGCTCGAGACCTCACCGTGGAGGCCATCGGGGGCACCGTGCAGGGTAGGCCGGGCCCAGTGGGGGGTCTCGATGGGCTCATGGTCTGCATGAGGCAGAGGTCGGGGGAGGGGCTCCAGCTGGGCACCTGCCGTCTGCCCACCCACTGGACCCCTCAGTCCCGAAAGAATAGTGCTGGTCACTCACCCCACGCACGGGGCAGCGGCCGGGCAGCGGCAGGCGAGCATGGAGCCTCCCTTCCTCCACCGGGCCTTTCCACCCTTGTTGCCGCCTCCTCCCCGCCCCACCCTGCCCGGGTGGAGGACTCAGGTGGCGCGAGTCAGGGTAGAGGCGGTGAGCGTGTGGCCCTGTCCTTCCTTGCCCTGTGCTGTCCATAATGTCCCAAGTGGCCAGCAGCCCCTCTCCCCACAGACTGGGCCACGTTTGCAGTGGGCCCAGGTCATGGCGTCCAGCTGCGCTCCGGCCGCCTGCTGGTGCCCGCCTACACCTACCGCATCGACCGCCGGGAGTGCTTCGGCAGGGTCTGCCGCACCAGCCCCCACGCCTTCGCCTTCTTCAGCGACGACCATGGCCGCACCTGGCACTGCGGCGGCCTGGTGCCTAACCTGCGCTCGGGCGAGTGCCAGCTGGCTGCGGTGGATGCTGGGCAGGCGGGCAGCTTCCTCTACTGCAACGCCCGGAGCCCCCTGGGCAGCCGTGTGCAGGCGCTCAGCGCCGATGAGGGTGCCTCCTTCCTGCCTGGAGAGCTTGTGCCCACCTTGGCGGAAACGGCACGGGGTTGCCAGGGCAGCATCGTGGGCTTCCCGGCCCCTCCCCGAGGCAAGCCTCCTGGCGAGAGACGGCTAACGGGTCCCCCAGGTCCCTGTCCCAACACCCAGGAGCCCTCAGAGGGGGACACTGGGGTCACCTGTGGGGGCCCTGTTCCTGGGGGGCCCATCTGCCACCCACGGCCTCGGGGCAGTGGCCCTGATCAGCCTGGTGTGTGGGGGGTGCTTCCTGGGGACGCAGGGGCCTGGGCCCTGGTGCTCCCTGCACCCCCTGCCAGCCGGCCTCCGGGCTCCACGTGGCTGCTGTACTCCCACCCGGTGGGACGTAGAGCCCGCCTGCACATGGGCCTCCACCTGAGTAGGTCCCCCCTGGACCCCCTCAGCTGGACGGGGCCCTGGGTGATCCACGAGGGCCCCAGTGGCTACTCCGACTTGGCGCCCATTGGGCCTTCCCCTACAGGGGCCTGGGCCTTTGGCTGCCTGTTTGAGAGCGGGGCCCGGGCCTCCTACGATGAGGTCTCCTTCTGCATGTTCTCCTTGCAGGAAGTGCTGCAGAACCTGCCTGCCGGCCCCGTGAGGCCCAGCCAGTTGGGCAAGCCCCAGGAGTGCTGCCGGCCCTCCTGATGGGCCCTCTGGCTGGGCCTAGGCCCCGGGCACCTGGGAGGAGGGGTGGGGAGGCCAGGATGCCCACGTGGTCCCACATCCAATTCCTCCCTTAGGGGCCAGGGTGAGCCTTCATGGACGCCCTGCGGTAAGAGACAGGGTCAGACATGCGGTGGTCCTCTGGGAAGACGGCGTGTGCTGCAGGGGCGTGGCTGAGCATGGATGGCCCAGGCCATGCGCACACCTGCTGGCTTGCCTCTCACTCACGCACGAATTGTGAACCAGAAATAAAGGCAGCAACCCTCCTCCTTTCTCGTCAGTGCTGCGAGTGTGCTGCTGCGGCCACTTCTGCCCCACCCCTGGGTCTCGTCGCCTCAGCCAGGCTCTGCTCCCAAATGCCCCGGGGTGGCGGGCAGCAGGGCAGGGCAGGGAGAGCAGTGGCCATGGCCTTGTGGCAGCCCAGGTCAGGGGTTAGCAAGCGATGGCCGATCGTCCCTCCTCCTCCAGCCTAGGGGGCAGGCAATGGGGCGCATGGCCTTCCCACGAGGCACCCCAACCCCAGCTTGTGGGTAGAACCAAATAGAGTGGTCGCTTTGCAGGACAGCCCCTGGTCTGGTCTGGAGAGGGTCCCAGCTCCATGAGTGCTGTGCCTGCAGGGAAGCCTTTTTGGTTCCTTTTTTTTGGTAGAGGTTTTTGCCCTAGGGTGCATGCGCTTGCCGGAGAGAGAGAGAGACAGAGAGACAGAAACAGTGAGAGGGAAAGTGAGAAGTCACCCCCTGGGGGGGATGGCCGCACAGCAATCCTTCCTCCTCCTTTCTGCTCCTGGGATCTTGAGCACTCATGCATATGCACCCGGCATGAGTTTCAAACCCATGAGTTTTAAGCCACCAAGTCCAGGACTCGAACTGGCGTCAGTCACGTGGGAGTCCAGCGACATAACCACTACACCATCTGCTGGTCCCTTGTCCTCCTTTTAAAGTCTTTCTTTCTTTCTTTCTTTTTTTATTTTCTTTTCTTTTCTTGGAGAGGTGTTTTTTTTGTTGTTTTTTGTTTTTGTTTTTTTTGCTATAGGGCGTGTGTGCTCGCCAGAAATACAGAGAGAGATAGACAGATAAAAAGCGAGAATTCACCCCTGGGGGGATGGCCATGCCTCAATCCCCTCTCCTCCATTCTCCTCTCGGGATCTTGGGCACGCACGCACACGCACCCGGTGTGAATTTTAAGCCACCGGGTCTGGGAGTCGAACTGCCGTCGACTACATGGGAGTCCAGTGACATAGCCATTACGGTAACTGCTGGTCCCCCAATAATATGGGTTTCTTGTAGAAAACTTGAAAAGCTATAAAGAGAAAGAGACCCCGCGCCCACTGTGACCAGCCTCTGGACAACCCTCCTGCCACCAAGGTCTGTATTTAGCACAGGGACCTGGGGCATAGCCTTCCTCGGTACCAGTCATGTCTGGGCCTCCACGGTGCCCCTGGGTCAGGACCTCGTCTCAGTCTGGATTCTCTAAGGGTGGACCCACTGCCGGCCCCCAGAGGCTCTGAGTGTCCGAGGTCCCCAAGGAGCAGAGAAGTCCCTCCAGGAGACAAACTGGCTAGGAGGGGTCAGTGGGTGCCAGGCATGAGAATGACGGGGCCTGGTCTGGGCTCCAGAGCCCCAAGTGTCACCACTGCAGGGTGGCCCTGGCCCATGGGGAGTCGCTGTCAGGGCTCTGGGCAGTTCTGGTTGGAGTCTCTGTCCTTCCCAGCTGCTGCCCTGGGAAGCCATGGGAGGCACGAGGGACAGCCCCACATGCTGCTCACAACCCCAGAGGCTGCAGTCCAAGATTGGAGGGCGGGGCCTCTGGGGACCTGTCCTTCTTGGCGCCAAGGGCTCCCTGGGCGCTCACTCCATGGCGAGGGCTCCCAGGGCCCCACCTCCTGATTCCATCACCCAGGGAGTGAGGGTCCAACATGTGGAGGTTGGGGACCATGCAGCCCACTTCCCACTTTCTTGCTGTGGTTGGCACGTGACCCATTGTCCCACATTGCTGTCCCTGAGGCTCAGGCTGCAGCCTGTTTGGAAATAGGGTCTTTGCAGATGGGACGGATAAGGTGAGGACACATCCTGTCCCTGAGGGGATGGGGATGTCTGCAGGGAGGACCTCTGGAGGCGGAGGCAGAGGCTGAGACGGAGCTCCCAGGGCTGGGGAGGCAGGAGGAGCCTCTGCCAGAGTGTCAAGCCTGGGATGCAGAACTGTGGGCATCCGGCCCAATGCCTGCGGCTCCTGTGCGATGCTTGTGAAGAATGAAAACAATCCGGGAACACAGTGAGAGTGTTCATGAGGGAAGGAATAAAAGCTGGGGCGAGGGGACTGTGGAGCTGGGCGAGGGGACTGTGGAGCTGGGCGAGGGGACTTCGGAGCTGGGGCGAGGGGACTTCCGGAGCTGGGGTGAGGGGACTTCGGAGCTGGGGCGAGGGGACTTCGGAGCTGGGGTGAGGGGACTTCGGAGCTGGGGTGAGGGGACTTCGGAGCTGGGGCGAGGGGACTTCGGAGCTGGGGTGAGGGGCCTGGGGAGCTGGGTGAGGGGACTGCAGAGATGGGGCGAGGGGTTTACCCAGCAAGGGGGACTTGTGCACGCATTTCCACATGCCAGGGGATTCGCGTCACTCCTCTCTCTGGGAGTGGGCTCACAGATCGCTGGACTGTAGGCATTCAGACCCCCTGAGTCGACGTTCTGCAGATCTGGCTGAGGTCTGGGGCCACGAGGGTCCTGGTTTGTGCCGTGTCTGTGGTGAAGCTTTGTTCTTTGATGCGTTTTCCCTTCAATGTGAGCATACGACCCCCTTATCTCGCAGGGGCGAGCCTGCATGCCATGTTCCCGTTTCTCAAGCGAGCTCTCATGGAGCGCTATCTATGCTCAAGTCCTTTGCGTGCTCTCTCTCTCTCTCTCTCTCTCTCTCTCTCTCTCTCTGGACCAAGAGCAGCCACGCTGGGCTTGTAGAGGTGATGTGGTAAATGCTGGCTTTAGCTGTCACTGTGAGCAGGGAGTGCTTTTACTGAGAGCGGGACCAGAGTGACTCCCTCCCGGAAGGTACTGCCTCCTGGTTGTGTCTCAACTGTGGGTGGGCCTCTCTCCTACCTCGCCTGCTCTCTGATGGTGGCTGGGAACCTGGAGCCACCCGTCTGTCCCTGCCGACAGCCCACCCTGCTGGTCTTGTGCCCAGCCCCTCAGTGCTGCAGGGACCCCTGCCTGGTGTGACCCCAGAGATGTGGCTTCCTCAGCAAGACGCAAGGCCCCTTTTGGTCTCTGCAGCTGCCAGGGACACTGGGGAGGGTCTCCCAAGTGTGACCCTGCAGGTCGGAGGCAAGAGTTAGGAGCCGTGCTGCTGTCCCCTCAGCCCCGGCCCCACCACAGCCTGTAAGGGGCTCAGACGAATGGCGTCACCTAGTGTGGGGACAGCTGGGCCTGGGGTCCTCCTCCACTTCTGTGCCCTGGATTTGCTGACTGGGCATTCGTCCTGGGTGACTAGCTGCCCAACCTCTGGGGCCCTGGTTCCCACGCTGCCCAGTCCCCACATGCCATGGCTGGCCCACACTCTGTGTGTTTTTGTTTTCCCATAGGACGTGTGAACTCACGGAGACAGAGGGAACGTGAGAGATCACCCCGGGAGGACGGCCATGCTGCAGTCCCTTTGTTCTCCTCTTGGGATCTGGGGGCACGCGTGTGTTTTCGAGCACTGAGTCTGGGACTTGAGCTGCCAATCAGCCATGTGGCGTCCTGTCACCTCTACCTCCACCCTCACCTGCAGCCACCCTAAGCCGGCCATCTGCCAGCCTCTGCCCACTCTCTCCCCCAACCTCTTCCTGCCATCTGGAGCCTGACGGCCTACAGCTGGACAGCCCTCAGCCCTGCCCCGTGCTGGGGCTGCATCCGGGCCGTCATTGTCCCTAACCCACCTGTCCTTGTCCTGCTTCTCCTCCCATCTCGCTGGCTGGTCAGGGCGTCCAGGAAGAGATCTGGTGGGCATGATCTCTGACAGACGGGGTGACAGTCCTTGGAGACACCGGGCCTGGCAGATGGGGTCACGGTGAGGGTCTGAAATGGGAGGCCGTCCCGGGTTCTCACAAGGGCCTTGTAAGAAGGAGCTGAGGGCCAGACAGGAGAGGCAGTGCCGGCGGTGGGCCAAGAGGCAGCAGGCGTGAGCCACAGGGCAGCCTTCAGCAGCGAGACGGGCCAGAAGTCCCCCGGGCCTCTGCCCTAGGGGTGGCTACCCAGGGAGACAGCTCGCCTCAGCCTGCCACCCTCTGCCCCAGCAGCCGCAGCGGAAGGTCAGTGGAGGCTGCAGCTGTTCCTGCTCAGCTGTTCCTCAGCTCAGCGCCCACTGCGTTCCCAGCCTCTCCTGTCCCTGCGCCCACACTGGCTACTCCTCACACTTTTCTACCGGATGGCTGATCCTCCGTCCACTACGTCCGACCCCGTCCACCACTCTCCCTCCCACACCCTCTTTGCCTCTGTGTCTGTCTTTGTCTCTGTTTTTCTCTCTTCACCTCTGTGTCTCCATCTCTCTGCGTGTCTGTATCTCTCTGTCTTTATGTCTGTCTTTGTGTCTCTGTGTGTAACCATCTCTGTCTCTCCCTGCAATGTCCTGCTCCATTTCATATATGTGCAGAGGAGAAGGGACACGTGTGTGGACCTGCTGTGCGCTGCTCCGCTTGTCCTGCCCAGTGGGAGCCCATGTGCTGTGAGGCGGGATGTGGGGTCCCGGCCCAGCCACCTGCTGCTGACCCAGGGTCCAGGTGGGGACTGACTGGGAGCCCTCGCACTGGTCCCCAAGCCCATTCCTTTAAACGCTTTCCACTTCTTCATGTGACTCACAAAATTACGTCGGCCTACAATGCTCATTTTGTCAGTTCGATGGGAGCCTCCCTCATCCCACTCTGCCCCTGCAGGAAACACGAATAAAACATTGGTGCAAACACACGCGTGTGCGGTCGCAGTGAGGTCACCGCACCCCGTCCCTGTGGAAGCCATCTGTGTGCTGGTGCTGGGCTGCAGGCCAGGCTTCACCCCAGGCGGTCTCCTGCCAGCTCCTGGCTGTCCTTGCCTCCAGGCGAGGCTCAGGAGGGCTCCCACCTGCCACCCCATCCCCGAGTCTGTGTCTCCGAGTCTGTGTCCCGGGAGTGTCCCAACTCATTCCTGGGAACTGCACTGTAGCCGCTGTGGAAAACCATGCCGGGTCCTCGGAAAGGGAGGGGTCACCGTGTGGCCCAGTAACCCCACGTCCGGGTGTGGACCAGGAGTGAGAGGAGGGTCTCAGAGAGATGGCACACACCCTCGTGCACAGCGCTACCCGGCAGTGGGGCAGGGTGACGTGCCGACGTTGCTGACCTCGGTGACGCGGTGCTGTGGGACAAACCAGGCACTGCCCGACACCATGGCATGGTCCCACTCACCTGAGGTCCCTGGCGAGATGAAAGTAGCTGGTGTTGCCGGGCTAAGGAAGGATGGGGTCAGCTTTTAAAGGGGACAGTTTCAGTTTCTCAAGGTAAGTCCTGTGGGCTGGTCCCATGGCCTAGTGTTAAGGGAACTGGGTCTCGCACGGCCCATTGTGGGGTTCAAGTTCCATCCCCGGCAGTGTGAAAACGTACCAGGCGTGTGTGTGTGCCCCCCAATCCCAGCAGGATAGGAAACGGGAAGGGACGGAGCGGCGGTCACACTCCACTGGGCGCTCTCTCCCTCTCTCTCTCTGCCTCTTTCCCTCTCCACCTCTCTCCCCCCCTCCCTCTCTCTCTCCCTCTCTCTCTCTCCTGTCCCGACCCGATTCGGGTGCCACATGTCCCGACCCCGGGGAGACAGTCGAACAGGTTTCCTGAGGGAAGGAGTGAGAGCCGGAACAAGCGGCACAGTGTCACAGCACAGAGACGACACAGTGTCGTCTGTTTATTGTGGGCAGCACGGTACAGCACGGAGACGACGCAGTGTTACAACTCTGTGGGAGGCTGCGCAACAGCGAGTCTGCCGAGGTTTCTCAGAGAGCAAACAATTGCCATGATTGGTCACTAGAAATCCCTCAGATTTGCATATCCGGCACCTCATGATTGGTCCAAAAGCAACCAATCGTAACCCACTGTTTACAACCAATCACGGCCCACCGTTTACAACCAATCATGGCCCACCATTTGCAACCAATCATAACCCACCTTTGCAATCCACCAATGTGTATATAAGCACCATGCCTGGCCCACAATAGCCAGACGACCGGGAAGACAGCGAAGACAACACAGAAGACCAGGAAGACGACGACCCTGGAGAGCCTGCAGAGCTGAAACACTGCACAGTCTCCAGACGACCCTGGAGAGCCTGCAGAGCTGAAACACCGCACAGTCTCCAGACGACCCTGAAGAGCTGTAACACGACATCGTCTCCAGACGACCCTGAAGAGTTGTGACACTGCGTTGTCTCCGTGCTGCTCACAACAGACGACGCGACCCTAAAGAGTTGTAACACTGCGTCGTCTCCGTGCTGTACCGTGCTGCCCACAATAAACAGACGACACTGTGTCGTCTCCGAGCTGTGACACTGTGCCGCTTGTTCCGGCTCTCACTCCTTCCCTCAGGAAACCTGTTCGACTTTCCCACCGGGTCGGGACACGTGGCGCTCGAACAAGGGACCTGAGTACGAAGGATCCAGTGAAGAGCACCCGAGGAGGGGACGGCAGAGAATCGTCCGAGGAGGGGACGGCAGAGAATCGTCCCGAGATAGGACGGCAGAGAATCGTCCGAGGAGGGGACGGCACCCGTGACTACTTTTTTGTACTGGAACTTAATAGACGAAATTCTCAGGCTCCACACCAGTGAACCAAAAATTGTCGCTATGGTCACTAAGGGAGAGCAGATCATGCAAAATGATCAACCCCAGGAGGAGGCTATAGCCGCCTCAGATCTAACCATGGATTCTAAAATTGAAAAAGAACAGGGAGAGGATCTTATTTCCCTAGATAGTGAGGAAGAAGTTAAAAGCCTTGAAGGTGAGACAAAACCCAAAATATCCAAAAAACTAAAAAATAAAAACAACCTTAAGTCTCTACAAGAGCCAAAGAAAAATGAGTCAAAAACTGGGTCAGTTTTTTGGACAATGTGCTGCTGTTTATCATATTTCTATATGGTCTCTGCTTGGGGTGGTTATGTGTTAATCATCAACCTTATTCCACTGCATGTGTTTGTGTTGTTACTGATGCAGAGATATAGCAAAAGAGTCTACATAGCATATAGCATTTTCTACATTGTGGGTTTAATATTATCCATGCAGATACCTTTTATATCACAATTAGAGAAACTAAAAACCAATACAGACAAAGAAACAAAACTAGTTCAGGGATCACATACGACAGACTTTGAGACATTCCCTGTTATGGAAACTATAGATCCCCAAGGACAGGTTTGGCGCCGTCACAGCAGGTTTATGGTAAAAGAGATTAAGGCGGCAGTTGCCCAATACGGAGCTACTGCTCCATATACCTTAGCTATAGATGAAGCTATCACTGAGGGCTGGCTCACACCGTCTGATTGGCAAACATTAGCCCGAGCCATCCTTCTTAAATCTCAAACAGCTGCTGGCTCCACTGGCTAGTGTTATTACGCCAAGTCACTGAGGGTCTTATCTCAGATCAACTAGATTCCCTGGCTGAGGTGGTTCTTCAAAATAGATGAGGTTTATATTTAATAGGCGCATGTCATTCCTGAAACAACAAATTGACTCACTTATGGAAGACCAACACCCTTATACTGGTCTCGCCTGAGGCGCTGAATCGGTTAGCCAAAGACGGGTAAGAGAGTCTGATGAACCCAATAACTCTTCAGTCCTTCCACCTAAGACAGGAGGCCCATCATAGCTATGGGACTCTCCAATGACGGGTAAGAATGGACTTATGGTTCTATACACGACTCCAACCTAAGACAGGCACGATTCCCCCAGGCCTTTACCTCATCTCTCAAAACAGAGAAGGGGGATATGTGGGAGGCTGCGCAACAGCGAGTCTGCCGAGGTTTCTCAGAGAGCAAACAATTGCCATGATTGGTCACTAGAAATCCCTCAGATTTGCATATCTGGCACCTCATGATTGGTCCAAAAGCAACCAATCGTAACCCACCGTTTACAACCAATCACGGCCCACCGTTTACAACCAATCATGGCCCACCATTTGCAACCAATCATAACCCACCTTTGCGATCCACCAATGTGTATATAAGCACCATGCCTGGCCCACAATAGCCAGACGACCGGGAAGACAGCGAAGACAACACAGAAGATCAGGAAGACGACGACCCTGGAGAGCCTGCAGAGCTGAAACACTGCACAGTCTCCAGACGACCCTGGAGAGCCTGAAGAGTTGTGACACCGCGTCGTCTCCGTGCTGCTCACAACAGACGACGCGACCCTAAAGAGTTGTAACACTGCGTCGTCTCCGTGCTGTACCGTGCTGCCCACAATAAACAGACGACACTGTGTCGTCTCCGAGCTGTGACACTGTGCCGCTTGTTCCGGCTCTCACTCCTTCCCTCAGGAAACCTGTTCGACTGTCCCACCGGGTCGGGACACGTGGCGCCCGAACCAGGTCGGGACAAAACTCTTTAGGGTCGCGTCGTCTGTTGTGAGCAGCACGGAGACGACGCGGTGTCACAACTCTTCAGGGTCGTCTGGAGACAATGTAGTGTTACAACTCTCCAGGGTCATCTGGAGACTGTGCGGTGTTTCAACTCTTCAGGCTCTCCAGGGTCGTCGTCTTCCTGGTCGTCTGTGTCATCTTCGTTGTCTTCCTGGTCATCTGGCTATTGTGGGCCAGGCATCGTGGTTATATACACGTTGGTGGATCGTAAAAGGTGGGTTATGATTGGTTGTAAATGGTGGGCTGTGATTGGTTGTAAACGGTGGGTTATGATTGGTTGTAAATGGTGGGTTACGATTGGTTGCTTTTGGACCAATCATGAGGTGCCGGATATGCAAATCTGAGGGATTCTAGTGGCCAATCATGGCAATTGTTTGCTCTCTGAGAAACCTCGGCAGACTTGCTGGTGCACAGCCTCCCACATATCCCCCTTCTCTGTTTTAATTTGAGAGATGAGGTAAGGGCCTGGGGGAATCATGCCTGTCTTAGGTTGGAGTCGTTTATGGAACCATAAGTCCATTCTTACCCGTCATTGGAGAGTCCCATAGCTATGATGGGCCTCCTGTCTTAGGTGGAAGGACTGAAGAGTTATTGGGTTCATCAGACTCTCTTACCCGTCTTTGGCTAACCGATTCAGCGTCTCAGGCGAGACCAGCATAGGGGTGTTGGTCTTCCATAAGCGAGTCAATTTGTTGTTTCAGGAATGACATGTACCTATTAAATATAACAGGTCCCAGTGAGCAAACAATTAAAAAGCCAATGAATGGGCCAAGTAGGGGGAGCGGGAAAGGGAGGAGACCATTCCAGATAGACCATCGGTGAGTTGTTTTCTACGTTGTTGGAGAGATTCTTGGAGTTGATGTATGTTGTCACGAACGGTGCCGGACTTGTTGGCGTAAAAGCAGCGTTCCTGTAAAGCAAGACAGAGACCTCCCTGTTCTGCCAGGAGGAGATTTAAACCTCGTCTATTTTGAAGAACCACCTCAGCCGAGGAATCTAGTTGGTCTGAGATAAGACCCTCAGTGACTTGGCGTAATAACCCAAGCCAGTGGAGCCAGCAGCTGTAGCTGCGGTTAGGGGAACATAAAGGCTGAGAGTTTTGAGATTTAAGAAGGATGGCTCGGGCTAATGTTTGCCAATCAGACAGTGTGAGCCAGCCCTCAGTGATAGCTTCAACTATAGCTAAGGTATGTGGAGCAGTAGCTCCATATGGGGCAACTGCTGCCTTAATCTCTTACCATAAACCTGCTGTGACGGCGCCAAACCTGTCCTTGGGGATCTATAGTTTCCATAACAGGGAATGTCTCAAAGTCTGTCGTATGTGATCCCTGAACTGGTTTTGTTTCTTTGTCTGTATTGGTTTTTAGTTTCTCTAATTGTGATACAAAAGGTATCTGCATGGATAATATTAAACCCACAATGTAGAAAATGCTATATGCTATGTAGACTCTTTAGCTATTTCTCTACATCAGTAACAACACAAACACATGCAGTGGAATAAGGTTGATGATAAACACATAACCACCCCAAGCAGAGACCATATAGAAATATGATAAACAGCAGCACATTGTCCAAAAACTGACTCAGTTTTTGACTCGTTTTTCTTTGGCTCTTGTAGAGACTTAAGGTTATTTTTATTTTTTAGTTTTTTGGATTTTTTGGGTTTTGTCTCGTCTTCAGGGCTTTTAACTTCTTCCTCACTATCTAGGGAAATAAGATCCTCTCCCTGTTCTTTTTCAATTTTAGAATCCTTGGTTAGATCTGAGGTGGCTATAGCCTCCTCCTGGGGTTGATCATTTTGCATGATCTGCTCTCCCTTAGTGACCGTAGCGACAATTTTTGGGTCACTGGTGCGGAGCCTGAGAATTTCGTCTATTAAGTTCCAGTACAAAAAAGTAGTCACAGGAACTTTTTCTGGGCCAAATGTGGTATAATAATCTTTTAAAGCGTCCCATACTCTTTTCCACATTTTCTCATCTATGGTTCCTTCTTGAGGGAACCATGGACAAACTTCTTTTAAGAAATCAAAAAAGGAGAGCAACTGCTTAATCTTAATCTTAACTCCCCGTGTCTTGAGGGCTTCTTTCAAGCCCTGAACAAATAATTTCTGCTGACTAAGCTCTTGTTCATGCTGACTAAGCTCTTGTTCATGCTGACTAAGCTCTTGTTCGTGCTGGCTAAGCTCATGTCCCATTATTACCCTTATTACTTGTCACATTATTACCCTTATTACTTATAAGTAAGCAATCTTTGTTACTCACCGGGACGATTCTCTGCCGTTCCCTCTTGGACGATTCTCTGCTGTCCCCTCCTCGGACGATTCTCTGCCGTCCTATCTCGGGATGATTCTCTGCTGTCCCCTCCTCGGATGCTCTTCACTGGATCCTTCGTACTCAGGTCCCTGTTCGGGCGCCACGTGTCCCGACCCAGTTCGGGTGCCACATGTCCCGACCCGGGGGGACAGTCGAACAGGTTTCCTGAGGGAAGGAGTGAGAGCCGGAACAAGCGGCACAGTGTCACAGCACGGAGACGACACAGTGTCGTCTGTTTATTGTGGGCAGCACGGTACAGCACGGAGATGATGCAGTGTTACAACTCTTTAGGGTCGCGTTGTCTGTTGTGAGCAGCATGGAGACGACGCGGTGTCACAGCTCTTCAGGGTCGTCTGGAGACAATGTAGTGTTACAACTCTTCAGGGTCGTCTGGAGACTGTGCGGTGTTTTAGCTCTTCAGGCTCTCCAGGGTCGTCGTCTTCCTGATCGTCTGTGTCGTCTTTGTTGTCTTCCTGGTCGTCTGGTCGTCTTCGTTGTCTTCCTGGTCGTCTGGTCGTCTTCGTTGTCTTCCTGGGCGTCTGGCTATTGTGGGCCAGGCATCGTGGTTATATACACGTTGGTGGATCGTAAAGGGTGGTTATGATTGGTTGTAAACGGTGGACTGTGATTGGTTGTAAACGGTGGGCCGTGATTGGTTATAAATGGTGGGTTATGATTGGTTGTAAATGGTGGGTTACGATTGGTTGCTTTTGGACCAATCATGAGGTGCCAGATATGCAAATCTGAGGGATTCTAGTGGCCAATCATGGCAATTGTTTGCTCTCTGAGAAACCTCGGCAGACTCGCTGGTGCGCAGCCTCCCACAGGAACCCTTCCGAGATGCTTGTAGTATAGATGTGCCCTAACCAGCTTCCTCATTGGGGTCATTTGGAGGGTTCCTACTTGTCCCCTGTCACGCTCAGCTGCCGTGGCTGTCTGGGGACACAGGTTTTCAGAGACTGGAGTTGTGCTGCGTTTCCGATGGGGGCATCCTCGTCCGTCAGCTGAGCGTGGTGGGCTTGCCACTCGCACACGCACACCGGCTGTGCCATGCATTCTCTGTCTCCTCGCCTTTTCCCAGTGTGGGGGTGCACGGGGGCCGGCCGGGCGTTTCCGGGTGAGGCTCGTGGAGGTGCGTGCGAGCAGGGTTTCAGCCTTCCCCTCCCACCTGTGCATCCTCGGCTGTTTGCCAGAAGCCTCGGTTCTGTTAGGGCTCACTCAGGGGAAGCCTCTCCATGTCCGTGAGGGAGAGGAGAGGCCCTGGGAAGGAACGGGACGGGACCTGGCTCTGGGTTGCATGGCCCCGACTGTCAAGAAACATGGAGCGCGGTGTCTGACGCCAGCTCAGTGTCCGTGTTGCGTGCATGCTGACTCTGAGCCTCCCGCGTAGTTTAGGCTGTGGGCTGGACGATGCGTCCTCGGGGATGCGGTGGGCGTGGCCATGCTGGGACCACAGCTCTTCTGGGTGAAGCTACGGGCAACAGCTACAGCCTAGATCTGCAGAGCATTGGCTCAGGGGTGGCTGTGGTGGCCTCTGAACTCTAAGGAGAACAGACAGAAAGCCTCACCTGGACACATGGCGGCAAAACAGCCAACGCCAGAGACGGAAGAGATCGAAAACCCGTCGGAGAAGTGGGCTACCTTGAAAGGGGCGACGTTTCGATTGGAAGGTGATTACTCCACAGAAACAGTGCATCTTCAGAGAGGTAATAACCACCAGCGGAGAAATCTGTACCTACCAAAACACCCTTCAGGATTGGAGATAAGGTAACGACAGTTTAAAATACACAGGAACTGGCCAGATTTGTCATCAGCAGGTTCACACTAAGAGCAAGATGACAAGACGGCCCCTAAAGGGAATGAAGATGGTTACAGAAGGGAGGGCAGATAGAGGCTAAGTCCAAGCCAGTACCGACTGCAAAATCGCATCTGTGGGGCTCCACCCCTACACGGACCTAAAGCGCGTTGTCCAGGAGCAAGTAGGTGGAGACGGAAAAATGGAGAGTGTTTAGAGGTCCTTATATCGGGACCAGCAGTTAGCATAATGGCTATGTCACTGGACTCCCATGTAGTACACCGCAGTTCGAGTCCCGGACCCAGTGGCTTAAACTCACGCCTGGTTCATGTGTGTGCGTGCCCAAGATCCTGTGAGGAGAATGGAAGAGAAGGGATTGTGGCGTGGCCATCCCCCCTGGGGGGTGATTTCTCGTTTTCTGTCTCTCTGTCTCTCTCTGTCTTTCTGGTGAGCACACATGCCCTATAGCAAATACCTCTCAAAAAAAAAAAAATAAATAAAGGTCCTTATATCATCAGAGAAAAGGCAGAAGTATTAATTTATATTAGCCAAGGATGCATGGTCAATTTCCAGTGTAAACACTGTCAGATTGTCAACATTTCATGGTCACCAAACTAAAAGAGGTGACAGATGGAAAAACAGAAAGCGATTATTCAAAGAAAGCAAGGAATGAGAAAATATACACAGATTTGGTAAGACAAAAATTGAGTAAATATTAAAACAGCAGTTCAGGGACATGCAGGTGGCATGGTGATTAAGGTGTTGGACGTCCACATGGCTGACTGCCGTTCGAGTCCTGGACCTGGCGACTTGCTTTTTCACTTTCCCTCTCTGTCTCTCTGTTTCTCTCTGGTGAGTGCACAGGCCCTATAGCAAATTTAAAATAATAACAATAATAAATAAAAAGATTAAACAAGTAATTATTTTTTAGAAAAGGTACCAGTTCAAACCCAAGCGTATCGGAATTACACACACACACACACACACAGGTGCCTAAGGTGAGATTCAAGCCCCCAGGGTCAGGACTTGAACCATGGTCGGCCATGCTGGAGCCTAACGCCTTCACCTACATGCCCCCTAGTGGCCCTCCTCTGAGAGGCAAAGGCCCTGGCAGAAGGGGAGAGGCAGCAGGGTTCCGCTGTGTCCCCGACAGCTGTCCTCGGCTGCAGGATCCATAACAAGGCAGCATTCCCAAGGCTGGGTGGGCAGTGCCCCCTTGAGCCAAGTGTCCTAAGTCGCTGCAGTATTTCTGCGAGTCTGGGGTTTGCAGAGACTTCTGGACTACAGCTCTGCCAGGCATTGGTGTGAGCACATGCCCCCATGACCTTCCAGGTTGGGGAGTAAGGGTTGACACCTGTGACCCCATGTGGTTCTGGTGCATTCACGGCTCATGCCGGTGTGGGATGGAGGGCTGTGTGCTTCTGCACACAGGGAGGCTAGACAGGGACACTCTGCTTTCTGGGAACCCCAAACTGCTTTAAAAACCCGTCTATTCACTTTACAGAGAGTTAGCTGTGTGAGGCAGAGAGGAGAGATGGCTGAGGATGGTGAGGACACCCACACGGACAGGGCCTTGCCAAGCAGGATGAGCCATGGCCACGCCGGCTGAGCCTGCCCATGCTGGGGACGGCATGGCCTGGACGACCTGGGACTGGGACCGGCCCGCTGGGCGGCCATGGTGACGGACGACCCGGACTGGGACCGGCCGCTTCTCCTGACTTATTTTGGCTGCTGGCAGGTCCAGGGCTTCACCCAGGGCCAAAGGCAGAGCGGTGGCTGAGGTCGTCGGGGTCCACGTGGCCATTGTGTCCTGTCCTCGCCCCACAATGCAGCCCAGGGCCCCTCACACCACAGCCTGGAACACCAACAAAGGACCCGGCTTTCCCGTAACGAAGCAGCCGAGTCCCAGTGCGAATCGTGGGTGCGCCCAAGTCTGCGACGTGGAACTGTGAAAGGCAGGCCGTGATGCCAACCCCGACAAGCGCCTCCTCTACGGCCACCCGAGGTGCCCCTGTGGGGACAGTGCCCGTTTGTCTGCAGAAGACCCCGGGCCGCCTGCCCCAGCTCAGCGGGTGCTGCTGGGTGGGTGCTCTTGGTGTGTGGAGGAAATTTACTTCTGAGACTTAGACTGAGAGAGCAGAAGGCCCCAAGGCAGTTAGAGTCTATGGCCATGAAGGCAGGGGACGAGGGCGGCTGTGCTCAGGGACAGGCCGTCGGCCCCTGGCAGCGCCCCTCCAGGCCACACCGTGGGACAAACACAAGTGCGTCCACTGTTGGGGCAGCCTGCCTGGGGTCGGAGTGTACGGGGTTGGGGCCCTCATCTTACGGGAAGGGAGAAACTGGGCAGCAGCTGGGGACCCCAGTGCGGGGTGCTGCATGGCCACTAGTGGGGTCGCTGGTGTCACCACATGGTCTTTGATCACCCTCCAGGGGCCCCTCCATGTCCTGAGCTCTTTGAAAACACAGATGCGAAAGGGTGTCCACCTGTGCTGGGCCACCAGCCATGAGACGGGGCCCCTCAGGCTCAGCCCTTCACAGCACCCTCCGGGCCCCAGGTGGTCAGCTCTCCCCTGGCCACCAAGGGTGGGCTCCTTTCAGAGCTGGCTGAGTCCCCCGACCCTCCAGGCACAGCATAGACCTCTGTGCAGGGCTTGGAGCCGTCCTTGCTGCCCAAGGACCTGGATCCCTCTGCAAGCCAGGAGAGCAGGTGGGCACGTCGGATGGGGGTGGGCGAGATGAAGTGGGGTCCTTGCAGAGAGCCTTGAGTGGGCTTGGGCTGGGGGCTGTCAGGAGGGGCAGGCCCAGTCGTGGGGAAGCTGCAGCGGCTGCCTGGGGCCCTCTGCAAGCCAGGAGAGCAGGTGGGCATGTCGGATGGGGGTGGGCGAGGTGAGGTGGGGTCCTTGCAGAGAGCCTTGTGTGGGCGTGGGTTGGGGCTTGCAGGAGGGGCAGGTCCAGGCGGGGGAGCTGCAGCAACTGCCTGGGGCCCTCTGCCAGGAGCAGACAGAACGCCCCTGCAGGAGTGTGGGCGGGAGCCACCGGGGCAGTGCGGTGACACACCAGCCCTGGGCAGAGCAGGATGGAAACAATGAGCGTGAGGCGCAGCAGCCCCTTACGGGAAGAAGCAAGTGCTGACTGTCCCGCTTCTTATCTGAGCCGCTGCCCCGCGGGTGGGATGGCCGGCCTCCACCGGATGCCAGATGAGGGCTTGGGCCTCAGGCGCGCGACTGCTTGCCAGCCCTGCTTCCTCCTGCTGCGCTTTGCCTTCTTTTTGAGAATCAGTTTGAACTCACAGTCTTGTGCACACTCCGAATGTGCTTGTCACCAGGTGTTCAATTGTAATGGCTGCCCCCTTGTCACTCTGACATGCCCCACCTTGGCTCCCTGGACTGAGCCAGGCCCAACTGAGCTGGTCAGAGCAGCCTGATTCCTCGGGGAAGCCGGTGCCTCTGGGGCCAGCTCAGCCTCTCACTGCGTGGGCGGCTCTGCAAACCGAGCACAGAAAATGTGCTCCTGGCACTCCAGCCTACCTTCAGGAGAGGTCTCCCGCAGGTGGGGTTTGGGGCAAAGGGCAGGTGCCTCCATGGCGACAGTTACAAGTTCCACCAGCAATACGCATGGACGTGGGGTAGGCACTGACCCTGCGGCCTCCAGGGGCTGTTTTCAGACCCTCACCACTCGGGTAGGCATATCTTTAATTTTTATTTTTCTCATTATGAGCAAATTTGAGCATGATTTAGAACTGAACATCAGTTTGAAATTTCATTGTTTAAGGGACACACATGTACGCTCACACACACTGCACACACATGTGGATGCACATGTGTGCACGCACACATACTGTGCACAGATGTGCACACACGTAGACACAGATGTACATCATGTGCATACACAGTTGCACACACGTCTCACTTGCGTATGCGTGAAGCTTCTTGCTGTCAGTCTTTGCTCCTCGCTGGGTGTCCGTGTGGTGGGGAGACCCTCAGCCTCCCGCTGTGGAACCCCCATAGGTGCTGCCTACACGCCATCTCGCTGCAGTGAGACGAAGCTAACTCCACACCCTCCTGGGACACCCTGTGGTTGGGTCCTGGGGTCCATTGTGTTTCCGTCCCGAGTGTCCATCTCGGAAGCCACATCGCTGCTCATGTTCCTGTGTGGACATTAGAGTTCCAGAAATGTGCGTTTTCGCTGGATGGTGTCGACTGTAACAGAGTGGGAAGAGCTGGCACTTCTGTGATGCCATGGTGACCAAGAACCGTGTGTCCCGAGGACGAAGCCATGCTGAGCTCCCCTCCCCCTGCGGGTTTCACACATTTCTTGTCAAGCGTGTGCCTTCGGCGTTTTACTGATCTGTGGCTGCTGACGAGGGAACCTTCCCCACCCGCTCTGCCTGGTTGCTGTTTGAATGTACGAAAACCACGTACGTCTCTCTGGGTTTGGACGTTGTCTGCTTCTCCAGCAGGTCTCCCTGTGCCTGTGGCTGTTTCCAGGGGACACGCTGGGATCCAGGCACAGCCCGGTGCCTCCGATGGGACCCTGCAGCTCGCCTCGCTCAGGCCCGGGTCAGGCTAGCAGGCCAGGACAAGCTCCAGGGTTGGGTAGCGGTGGGCAGCTGTGGCCCCAGGGCCGTGGGCAGGCTGGGAAGGGGTCTGTCATTGTGGCTCACAGCCGCTTGGAACCTGTGTGTCTGGTGGATTCTGTCTCTGGGGACAGCCCCATGAACAGGGAGTGGGGGAGACTCACAGGTGACAGTCCTCTGCCTGCGGGCCCCTGGCCCCTCATTCTACCTGGAACAGCTCACCACCCCAGGTGTCTGGGGTACCTGTGAGCTGGGAGCAGGGCCTGGCAGCTGCACCCTCGTCTCCAGCCTCAGCCTGGCCACAGCCCTGCCTAGGACCTTGCCTGCTCCCCAACACCAGCTGTGGGACAGACTCCTCAAAGCATTCCTTGTTTAATTAGAATAGACTAGAACCAAAGGGGGGGGTTACGAATGCCGCCACCAGGACCAGCCTGAAGTCTGGCTGCCTTCCCTGATGGCCAGGAGGGGTAGAGGCTGGGCCTTGCCATGGTGCCCAGCCCAGGAACGCCTGCGTCACCTGACCTGCCCCGGTGAAGCTCCTTTAAATAACATGGTGAGTGGCGCCAACCAGGGTCCCCACCTTCCCTAACCTAAATCACAGCCCGGGCGCCTGCCCTGGACCTGCCCCCAGCCAGGGCCACAGTGGAGGGGCTGCCAGCCTTGCCCTTCCCTCAGACTTGGAGACCCTTGGGGCTTCCAGCCCTGCCTGTCCCCTGCCTCGGTCCCTGCTGCCCAGAGAGCCACGTGTGGCCTGGCAGGGGTGAGGACAGGGACTCCAGAGGGTCTCTGCAGCCAGGAGCTACCTGCCTCACTGAGGCCTCCCCAGGCCCCAGTGGGGAGCATGTGGCCTCTGGAGGAGCCCCAGACATGCTCTCCCTGCCTTGGTGCCCTTGAGGGGCAGTGCAGCCTCCATGCCCAGTGTGCAGCCCTGGGCCTGCTCTGAGGAGGGTCTCCATCCAGGCACAACCCTGGGCCTGCTCTGAGGAGGGTCTCCATCCAGGCACAAGCCCTGGGCCTGCTCTGAGGAGGGTCTCCATCCAGGCACAACCCTGGGCCTGCTCTGAGGAGGGTCTCCATCCAGGCACAACCCTGGGCCTGCTCTGAGGAGGGTCTCCATCCAGGCACAACCCTGGGCCTGCTCTGAGGAGGGTCTCCATCCAGGCACAACCCTGGGTGCAGCCGTGGCTTCAGGACAGTGGGGCTGCCTCTAGCTGGCCCACTGTGGCCAAAGGCCTGTGTGGCCAAAGGGGAAGAATCTTCCCCTCGTGGGCCAGGAATGCCCACTGGTTTGGGCTTGAGAAGGTATTGGGAGTCCTTTGAAGGCCCACCCAGCAGGGCTGCAGAGGTGGGGGCCACTTGGCCCTTGGGCCCCATTCCGCATGCCCTCTAGTCCACGCCGCGGGGCAGGTTCTGCAGGGCACAGGCGGCCAGGTAGTTGGTCAGAAGGGCCAAGAACAGTGTCCGTCCTCAGGCCTTGGAGGCCGGGGACCCCGAGGGCCATCAGCTGAACCCCTGCGGCCTGGGCAAGGGGCCGCTGGCATCTCAGGGAAGATGATGGTGGCATACTCTGTCTGCTCAGGGGCACCAGGGGCTGGGGGCTCTGGGGTCTTCTCTCGCCACTGGAAGTCCAGCTCTCCATAGTCCACAGTGGCCGTAGGCGTGCCAGAGGGGTCCTCCTTCTTAGGGAGAGAGGGGGGAGTCAGTGCCCGGAATGGCAGCGCCTGCCCCCCAGGCCCAGCCCTCCCCCAGAGCAGGGCCTTTGCTGCCCCTCCTGGCCCCTGGACTTGGGGAGCAGCCCCTACTCTCTGCTTCAGCCTCCCCACTAACGGCCTTTGGGTCCTTGCAGATTTAGGTCCAGAGTGCCACTGCCCAGATCGGCAAGGACTGCCCACCACTTCCCTTGCACCGTGCATGCCTTGGCCATGCTCCAGGAGAGAGAAGGTCACAGGGTGGAGGCCTGGGGGGGAGCCTGGTGGACACTGGTGGGAACATGTGGTGTGGGCCCCCAGTCGGCTCTCTGTCTGTGCCCACCCCTCGAGGGTGGAGATGACAGATACAGGGCCTGGCACTCACCGGGGGCGGGTCCTGACTGCTGGCTCCTCCGGGCCCTGCAGAGAAGCACATCCAGAGCAAAGGTGGACACGCGACCTCCCGGCCCACTCACTGCCCACCCGTCGTGCTGGCCCAGGGCGACCACCAAGGGCCCTGTCCTTGCATGTGGCCGCTGTATGGCACATGCGATGCACTGGTGCGTGTCAGACCAGGCTGCCCCACCCCAGCACCGCCACACGCACAGCCCCATAGGGGGCACAGGAATTGCTGAAGAAACGGACCCTAGGAACTGACAGCTGGCACAGCCGCTGCCCTGGCCTGCTCAGGGTACCAGTGAGGCTGGGTCCCATGGCCTCCTGGGGCACCTCTCCTGGGAGCTCAGGACCCAGGGCTACGTGGTGTGCTGGGACCACGGGCTGGGGCAGGGCCTGGTGCCTCAGGAGGGGCTTGAGAATATCAACCATGGCACGTGGCCCAGCCCTGGGCCCACCACGCAGGTCAGGAAGTCCCAGTGCAGGTCAGGGGAGGAGGTCTTTATGTCCCAGAGAGGTCAGGGTGGCTGGGTGGGGTGTCCACGGGCCCTGGGGAGGCAGGGTGTGAGTGGGTGGGGGGGTCTCCTCAGTCCCTGGGGAGGTCAGGGGGTCAGTGAAGGTTCTTGGGCCCCAGGGAGGTCAAGTGTGGGTGGGGGGAAATTCTTGGGCCCCAGAGAGACCTGGGTGGTCCTCGGACCCTGGGGAGATCAGGGTGGGTGGGAGAAATCCTTGGGCCCCAGGGAGGTCAGAGAGGGCAAGGGGTCCCCAGGGAAGGTTGGGGTGTGTGTGGGGGTCCTTTAGCCCTGGAGAGGTTGGGGTGGGTGGTCCTTGGGCCCAGGAAAGTCAGGTGGGTGGGTGGGAGGAATCCTTAGGCCCTGGGGAGGTCAGGATTGGGGGGTCCTCAGGCCCTGGGGAGGTTGTGGTGGGCGGGAAGTCTTGGGCCCTGGGATGGTTGGGATTGGGGGGTTCTTGAGCCCCGAGAAGGTCAGGGTGGGCAGGGGAGTCCTTGGGGACTGAGGAGGCTGGGGTGGGTGGGGGACCTGCCACCCTGTGGAGGTGAGGGCAGGCGGGGGGTCTGCGACTCTGAGGTGGTGAGGGTGGACAGCATTCGCACCGCCTGGCCACGGCAGGGCTCAGCCTGGGCAGCAAGGCCTCGGGCCTGGCCGCTCCTGCCACTCCTGCCCTTGGACCGCTCAGAGGGGACAAGAGGGACCCGGGATGCTGGAAGCCTCTCACAGCCCTCCGTGGAGGGCTCTTCTTGGGGCAGGCAGGGAAGTTGGTGGCCTTACCTCGGGGACCACGCTCTGCCCTGAGGCAGGAGGCAGCCAGGACCCAGGCCAGCAGCAGCAGGGTGCCCACCAGGGTGCTCGCGACGCCCACTACCAGGCTTTGGGACTGGCTCTGGGGCTCCGGAGAGGGGCTAGGGTGCTCTGTGGGTGGCTCCAGGACTCTCTCTGGAGGGGCAAAGGTTGGGGGTCAGGGCCACCACAAAGTGCTCCTCGGTCCCCAGAGGCCTGGCCCTAGCCCTGGGAAGGGATCCGACGCCCGCCCTGCCCACCTGTCACCGTGAGCTCTGCGTGGGGGCTCTCGTTGATCTTGGGGGGCAGGGAGATGGCGCCACAGAGGTAGGTGCCGCTGTCGTTGCGCCGGGCGGCCACGATGCTCATGAGGAAGTCGCGCCCGCCGGGCAGCAGCGTGACATGGAAGCGGCGGTCGTGGCCCGGCTGGCTGCGGTCCTCAGGGAAGGCGGCCAGCTTGTCCGTCTGGTTGCTGGGACTCAGGCGGTACCAGTTCAGCACAAAGTGCTTGGTGGTGTTGGAGAAGCTGCAGACAAAGGTGGCGTTCGCCCCCTCAGGCACCGTGAGCTGGGCCGGGGAGAAGGTGAGGAGACCACGGGGTGCGCTCGGTAGGTCTGGGGGCAGAGGGTGGAGAGAGGAGGGTTCAGCGGCCGGGCCTCGGTTCCTAGGGCAGGAGGGTCCCGCCAGCTGGACCCCACAGTCTGCCCCCTGGTGGGGCCTCCCTCCTGGGCTCCCCTTTAACTTTACGAAAACCAAGGGTGGGGGTTTCAGCTCCGAGCCTGGCCTGGACCCAGGACCCTTTATTTCCTCAGAACCTTCACCCTTCCTCCGTGGTCCAGGTCGCCAGAACCCGGAGGCAGCCTGAGCCCCGCCCTGCCACTGTTGTGTCCTCGCACAGCGGGGGCAGAGGGGGCAGTGGGGCCTCAGTGGGATGGTCTCCTGGGCAGGCCGGTGCCCAGCCCTCACCCCATTTCAGTACAGGCTCAGAGCTGGGGCTGCCCAGAGTGGGCCCTGCTGCCCTGGGCAGTGGGCAGGGTGGGGCCCTTCACTTTTTTAACAAGATTCTGGGGCCTGGCGTCCCAGCCTTGAGGCCAACTGGGCCGTTGCTCCTGTGGGGACAGAAACAGAGGCCTGGCCTTGTGCTCCCAGGACAGGGTACCCTGGGACATGCCAGGCCCTGGCCTGAGATGCCCTGCGTGTGTGCACACATGTTCGCACGCTCCAGTCGGCACCCTCCTGGGGCCCGCGGGCACAGCAGCACTCCTCCCACGGGCAAGGCTGGGCCCTGGCCAGGCCCACACGGTGCTCTACCCGCAGGAGACCCTCCAGTGGGAAGCTGCGTCCACTGCCCCGACTGAGGCTCGGAAGAGGCAGCCCAGAGCCCGGAGCCGTCCTGGGATACCCACCCCGCCCCCTCCCACCGCAGCTCTGGGCAGGGCCCTGTGGCCCTGGTCCCTATGCCGGTTAGGGTGGTCTCCAAGACCAGACCTGCCCGTCACTGAGGCGGGGCCCGCAGTCGCGTTGGGCCAGGCCTGTGGAACAGGCCGGATGTGGAGTGCTGTGACCAGGCCTGACTCCTGCCCATCTCTGCTGGGCCCCTCGCCCGGCCGATGCCCCATACTCTTGCTGAAGAAGGGGTCATAGACATTTGGGAGAGTCAGTTGTCTGTGGGGTGGGGAGACTGGGGAGGACCCTGAGGGTACCCCCACAGCTCTGCTCATGGACGGGGGGCCATCCCACCTCAGGACAGGGCTTGCCGACCCCCAGCTGGCTGCTGTCACCCCTCCCGGCAGCCACTGGATGGGCAGGGCCAGCAAATGGCCAGGAGCCCTGCCTGGAGGACAGTTTGGCCCACCAGCTCCATGCTCTACTGAGGTGGCCAGGGGCTGGTGCGTGAGTCCTCCTTCCCCTCCCCAGTAAGCTCCCCACCCAGGGCGCTGGGCTGGCTCCTTTCTCACTTCCTCGGGGGCAAAGCTCTGGGGCCTCTTCTGGAGCAGCAAGTCCATTGCACACGCCATAGCCACGCCGTCCCATGCCCAGCACGCACGGCACAGCCACGGCGTCCCGGGCCCACCATACGTGGCCTCTGCCACGCCGTCCCATGCTCACCACACACAGCATAGCCACGCCGTCCTGTGCCCACCACACGTGGCCTCAGCCATGCCATTTCATACCCACCACACAAGGCATGGCACAGCCACACAGTTCCACTCTCACCACACACAGCACAGCCACGCCATCCCATGCCTGCTGCAGGAGCACACACCAGGCCGTCCTGACCCCTGATGGGGATCATGCCCGTTATCTGTGCCTTTGCTGCCCACAGCTTTGGCTGCTCCTGTCAGCTGTGTTCCAAACATTTTTTTTTCTTTTTTTTGGAGAGGTTTTCTTTTCGCTTTTTTTTTTTTTTTTTTTTGCTATAGGGCGCGTGCGCTCGCCAGACAGAGGGAGACAGAGAGACAGAAAGCGAGAAATCACTCCCCAGGGGGGATGGCCACGCCGCAATCCCTTCTCCTCCATTCTCCTCTCGGGATCTTGGGCACGCACGCATACATGCCCGGCGTGAGTTTAAGCCACCGGGTCCGGGACGCGAACTGTGGTTGACTACGTGGGAGTCCAGTGACATAGCCATTATGCTAACTGCTGGTCCCTGTTCCAAAAATATTAAATGGGATATCCAGTAACAAATGTTTCCTCTTTTTTTTTTTTTTAAATTTTGCCATAGGGTGCATGCTCTCACTGGAGAGAGAGACAGGGAGGGAACTTGAGAAAGCCACCCCATAGGGAATGGTCACACCACAATCCTTCCCCCTCCATTTCTCCCTTCTTTAGGAATTTGGCAGTCACACATATGCCCAGGTTGTTTTTTTAAGCATCTGGGTCTGGGACTCGAACTGTGCAGTCGGCCGTGTGGGGTCCAGTTGCTTTAACCACCAGGCAACCGACTGGCGGGAAAGAAACAATTCCTGAATCTTGAATTGCGTGCCACCTGAGCAGTGCTGAACTCTTATGCCATCTGCTGGACCCTGTCTGGCGTGCAGCAGCCTCTGTCCATGTCTCCACATACGTGTCACCAGTGCTAGTCATGCAGAAGCTGTCTTGGCATTCAGCTGCAGACACACGGGGAACCACCTGTGGATCTGGGGTCCACCAGGGCCCTGCGTGTGTCCCTGCAGACAGGGGACGGCTGTGTCACGGTGCAGCTCAATGTTACTGGCATCTGGCTCTTTCTCGGGGAGAGTATGGCAGAGGGCCTCAGGACCCTTCTCTGTCCCTCCCTCAGGGCCCCATCTGGAATCAGGGCTGAGTTTAAGCCTCCTCCTCTCTGGCCCCACGAGGGCTGGGTGGGCTAGTGTTAGAACCTATGGGGGACCTCACCCAGTGCCCCCCTACCTGCCCCAGGGAGTAGAGGCCGCAGGTGGACAGTCTGGCCCCCGTGGTGCCTCTGGCCTGTCCAGCCAGCTCAGCCCACCTGGGAGCTCCCGAAAGTACTGTGTCACCCTAGTCTTCCCGCCTCCACCTCTAGGAAGCCTCCCTGGCTCCTTCGCTGGTAGAGTGCCCTCCAACAAGCTCGGCTGATTTCCTAACATTAAGCTAGGGAGCCTCAAAAAGCTCTTAGAAAATGAAATTAAAGTGTGAGTTTACTTTGGTGCAAAATAATTTAAAATCCAAGCATAGTTTTTTCTTTTCCTCTTCCCTGCCAGAGAGTGCATGTGCTTGCCAGACAGAGAGAGATAGAGAGAGCGGAGAGGACGAGAGCGCCCCAGGGGAGTGCCGTCTGGCTTCCCTAGCCACAAGGCCGCTGGGCTAGCCCAGGGTTTTTAATTTTTTAATTTAATTTAATTTTTTTACTAACTCCCATTTTCAATGAACGTTTTTGAAGACCTTTGAGTTATTCCTGTGGGATTCCATAGTTGTTCCTGGGTTCCGAGGGGTGGCTCTGTCTGATCGTGGGCTCCCGGGGAGGGCCTGCCCAATCGCAGACCCAGTCTCAGGAGCCGGCCACTGTGTTGACTCTGTCCACAGACCTTGGCGGCATAACCCAGCAACAAAGCTGAGGGCAGTGTGCCAGCATCATAGCCCACCACACTGGGCAACGTGTGTACGTGCTCAGGATCCCGAGAGGAGAGTGGAGAAGGGGTTGTGGCATAGCCATACCCCAGGGGGTGATCTCTCACTTTCTGTCTCTTTGTCTCTCTCTGACGAGAGCATGCGCACGATGGCAAACACCTTAAAAAAAAGTCATGGCCTACATAAATGACCTGGTCTAACTCTCGTGACTTGTCAAGCTGGTGTTAACATCCCCAAATTGTAGGTGAGGAGACAGAGATAAGGGGGTGCCAGAGGCCACGCAGTCACAATGGCCGTTGGAACTTGAAGTTGAAGCCTAGACCCCAGGCTTCCTCGGCCACTTGGGCGGGCCTCCAACAGACGTAGCCAGATACACACAGAGGGGTTCGCTGTGGGGTGGCCACATGGCTAATCCAGAAGGAGCAAAGAAGCCCAGGGTAGAGAGGCCCCTGAAGCCAGGAGGGACCCAGCCAGGGACAGGAGGAGCAGGCGGGAGGTGCTGCTCTGACACGTGGGGAAACTGAGGCACGTTGTGCTTAAGTCTTGCTCAGGAGAGCACGAGGGCACGTGGCACAGAAGGCCGTCCCTGTCCCCACCTGGTGGTGAGCTGGCTCCTGGGAGCAGGCCTGTGTGCCAGGCCCAGGGTGAGCCACAGCTCCCCATGGGGGTCTCAGGTCCTCCTCAGGGGGCACATGCACCCCTCCTGTCCCTGCTTCTGGGATCACCAACAAGGCCCCTCTCAGGACGCCTCTGGCGACAGATTCTGGACCACTATGCCCAGTGGTGTCTCCCGCTGTGGCCTACCTTGGAGAGGCGCACACTGAGGAGGAGACCCAGGGCCCCGGGGAGGGTACCTCAGCCCCGTGCTATGAGCTATGAGCAGGCCCCGGGGGGCTGAGGCAGGGAGCGCCCTGCCATCAGCAGCAGTGAGGGGCTACGGACAGGGGCCTTTGGGCAGGGGACAGAACCCCCAAAAGAGGTGTTGCCTGGGCTCGGTGCTGCCAGTGGCATGGTACCCTGGCACCGCAGGCTTAGAGGACGGCCTGGGCTGGCCTCGTGTCCCTGCGAACAGGCTGGACACAGATGGCCAAGGGCGGGCTGAGCCACCTGGCACACGCAGTGAGAAGGATCCCCCGCCCCACTGTGGGGACAGGACTGAAGGCTCCCTAGGGATGGTCCAGACCCAGGGGTCGGGGCACAGCCTGATTATCAGACCCACTGTGGCCATGCTGAGATGCCCTGGGAACTGGACAGCCCAGAGTCTTGTCCAGAGACCCCAACTGGGCCATACCAGGCCTGAGGCATGTTGGTCACATGTGGCCACACTTCGGATGTAACGAGACACACCACCCCCTTAATCCAACCAGCCACGTCCTGAAGTCTGGAGGGCCACGAGGGGCTGCAGTGGGCAAGTGGGGGCTCTGGTCAGCCTGGTCCATGGGTCTCCAGTAGGGTGCTGGCTGGCCTGGCCCCTGGGTGCAGGGCCAGCTGAGGAGGGCAGCCATCCTGCCTGCCCACGAGCAAGGTAGGGACTCATGGAGCCTGAGTGGGCGCTCCATCTCCCCAAAGCCACACAGCGCAGGCACCAGCAATGCCAGAGAGCCCTGGACCTGAGCCCACCCCCGGGGCCTCCCCACCCCCCAGGGACGGCCAGCACAAGCCCCCCAGCCATGTCCCCTACCTAGCAGCCGTCCTGGCCTCCAGCCCATCTGTAGCGCGGCCCAGACTAGCGGCCAGAGCAGTCGCCAGGTCTGCGTGGTCTGCATGGCAGTGGAGTCTGTTGCTCCCGTGCTGGCTCCTCCCTCCTCTGCTGCTCTGGCAGAACTGACAGGGGAAAGGAAACTGTCCCGGGTCAGGTCGAGGGAGGGGACCGCCCCTCGCCCCCACCCCTCTTCCTCCACACCCACGTGGGCGGGGAGAGCCAGGGGGGTGTGGAGGGAGAGCAGGGGTAGGGGGGAGGAACGGAAGCCTGGGGCAGTTCGCCCTGACCCGGCAGGGTCTGCACCTGGGCTGCCAGCTCCCAGGCTGGGTGGGAGGGCCTCCCCTGCCCGCCCCAAGGCCCTAGCCCTAGGAGAGGAGGCAAGGTGGCTGCCCTCCCTGGGCTCTCACAGGAGCAGGGGCCTGAGCCCTGAGCTCCCTCTGGCCCAGCATTTGAACCCTGGCTAGCCAAGCATCCCGCCACCCTCCGCACTGCTGGGGCACATGCGCCCAGCCTCTGCCGCACACCAGCTGCCCTCTGCAGGCCAGGGCTTCTGAGAGCACAGGTGGCCCTGCCCAAGGACGGCTGTCTGGGCCTGCTAGCAAGCCTTCGGGCTAGCCCCCACGCCAGGCTCAGGTGGCCGCATTTCCAGTCTTTCCATGCCAGCTGCCTCCTGACTGCTGGGGCACAGCTCACCCTCCAGCTGGACGCCCTTGGCCCCTGCCTGCCTGGGGCCTGGGGGTGCAGGGCCTGGTCACTCCTGAGACAGTTAGGGTACATTGTACTCTGCACCAAGTGGTTGCTGACGGTGAGTGGAAAATAGGAAAAGTGAAACTGCTGATATTAGTGATGAGATGCGTAGGCCTCATCTGCTTAAAATAACCGAGGCTCTAGCCTGCCACAGCCGGAGAGGCGCCAGCCGGGGAGCCAGCGGAAAAAGAGCATCAAAGTGTGTCTGTGAGCGGCTGGGCGCCTCGAGGCAGAGGGAGACAGCCTGTGGGTGGCAGAGAGCAGGGCAGCCTGGCGTCCCGAGCAGAGCAGGCGGCGGCTCAGGTGGCAGGATTGCGTCCTAGCCGGCTACCAGGGTGGGGGAGGGCTCTTCACTCCTGACATTCCGCCCAGGCAGCCGGGGGCCCTCCTGTGGGCTCCAAGCTCTGAGTTCACTTCCTGGGCTGGAGAGGAGTGGGGGCCCAGGGTGAGTCTCTGGGATGGGAGCCCCCAGGGTCTCTTACCCACCCAGGCCCTGACCAGTCCTGCTGCTGGCCTCTGCTGCCTGCTCCTCCCTCTTCTCCCTCTCCCTCGCTCCCCCGGAGCCCTGGCAGTGGAGGGGTGACCCGTGGGGGTGGGCTCTGAGGAGCCAGGGCAGAGCCTGCGGTCTTCCTGTGCACTGCCTCCTGGGGCTGGCTCTTGAGGGGAGGGCCTGCAGGCAGGGGTGTGAGGAGTGAGCTGGCCCAGGACCAAGCCCTGGGGGGCATGAAGGGCAGGGATCAGGCCTGGGGGCCTCATGGAGCTGCCTCCAGGATCTCACTTCTGGCCTCGCACCAACACCGTTCGCCAACACTGTGCCCAACACATGCACATACATGCTACCCCAGCTCACACACATGCACACACATGCTACCCCAGCTCACATACACCCTGCCTTCTGCTCAGTCTCATTCAGAGTCCCAAGTGCTGGGACCCAGCCCTTCCCTGCTGATTTCTCAGCCTGGGGCCCCTGCTTTTCCCTGTCCCCACTCCCCGACAGGGGCCACCTCCTCTCCAAACGACTAGGGTGGTTCTGGGATGACCAGATGCAGTGCAGGGTCGTGTGAAGGGAGCAGGCAGTTCCGGAGCCAGAGCACTAGCACCACCCACAGTGGGGCACTGCAGACTCGGGGCCTCAGCCCTGCCCTGCCCACTGGCTCCAGTGCTGCCCATGTGGCTGGCCCCTGCACCTTTGGAAGACCCGTGGGTGCTCAGGGTCCGGCGTGACTTGTGCTCATCTGAGTGTGTTGGCGGGGAGGGCTCACGTGTTCCCACACGGTGAAGCTGCGTCCTTGCGGTCCTGTGGAAGTGGTGCTGAACCCTCCTGCAGGCAGAAGCTGTCCTGCGGTTGTGCTCTGACAGTGGCATGTCCCAGGTGGGCAGTGTGCACAGCCACTGTCTATGGGTGGGCACCTCTCTGTCTAGTTGCCCCCTGCTGTGGTGCACGGGAGCGGGCTTGTCCCAGTGACATGGGAAGGCTGTGAGGGTCCTTGGTGTGCGGCGTCGGGTGGGCCTTGGTGCTGGTGCGGGAAGCTTGGGGTCCTGGGCTCTAGGGGAGGCTGGCACCCGTTTCCTGGGGGAATGCCCACAGGGCTCTGGGCAGTTAGAGAGACCCTCTCCCTTCCCAGACAGGGTCTTGCGCTCAGCGCCCTGGAGAGGTCTTCCCCTCAGCGGGTGTCAGGACTCCGAGGAAGACTCAGGAGATATCGTCTAACAAGTAAAAGGAGTTTACTGAGAGGGTGCCTGAGGGTCTGAAGGTGGAGGTGCCTTAGCTGCCACCCCCAGAAAAGAGGAGAGTCTTTCATGGGACGGCTGACAAGCCACCTGCAAGGCCACACGTGTGGCAGACACACAGGGGCGCCAGCGTGGTGGGGCCGGCAGTCCGTACCTTGTGGGTTTGCTCCGTTTCGGGGGCTGGGCCTCCTTGAAACGTGGTGTCCTCATAGTGGTTTTGGGGCCAGCGTGCCCTGACACTGGGCGCCCAGAGTTCCCAGGGTGTTAGCCTGAAGGTCACGACATGTGCCCCAGCAAGGTGGTGGGCAGGGGTGGGGTGTGGGACACGGAGCTGCACAGAGGGAAGGGCCCGGGGACCCCGTGCTCTCGGGGCAGCGGCATGGATGAACACGTGAGTAAACACACGCCACACGGTCACAGCTCCATACACTGTGTTGACACATGCTGGGTATGCAGGGACACACACCTACACAGGTACCACACACGGCGTGGGTGCCAGGTGGCAGGGGTGACACCTGCGTCAGGGCCCAAGCTGCAGCCTGGTTCATAGCGCTTTCTGAGGTTGGGGCAGGAAATGGTTAATAGTGTTTGCAAATAAAAACACTCTGTTCTACCGTGTTTTGAAACAACTCCCTGGAGTTGAAAAGAGCACCTCATTTATAGGCTCAGTGTAAGAACTGCGTTTTTAAAACCCTCACTAAGTCAGCCCGAGAAGGGGTGACAGCATTGTTACCCCAGGCGGGGCCCAGCTGGCTCCTGCCCGTCTCAGCATTGCTTCAAAGACTATGGTGCAAGCAGGGGACTTAAATGTGAATTTAAATTCAAGTCTTCCGTGTGTGTGCGTGTGCATGTGTAGGTGTGAATGCATGTGAATGCATGTTCATGTGTTTGCATTGTGTGTGAATGTGTATGTTCCTGTGTGTAGTGTGTGCTGTGTAGATATGATGCATGGTATGTGTGTAGGTATGTGTTCATGCATGTGTTGATGTGGAGTGTGGAGCTATGAACGTGTGATGTGTGTGTTTATTCATGTGTGAAAGTATTGTGTGTAGGTGTGTGTCCATGTGTGTAAGTGTATACGTATGTCCATGTGCATTGCATGTGTGAATGCATGTATGCACAGTGTGTGTAGATGTGGGTATAGTGGCATTGTGTGCAGGTGTGCACATGTGTTCATGTATGGTGTGCAGATGTGTGTATGTGTTTAGCATGTGTGTATCTATTGGTGCAGACATGTATGTAGCTTAGTGCTCGTATGTGCTGCATGTGTGTCTGTGTGATAGGTCCGAATGTGTGTGAGTGTAGGTCTGTGTGTTCATGCATTGTGTACTCTGTATTATGAGTGTTGTAAATGAGTGTGTCTATGTGTCGTGTAGGAGTGCACATGTCTCTAGGTTTGCATGTTTGTTCATGTGTGTTGTGTGTCTTTACATGCATTGTATGTAGCTGGAAATGCACATTTATTTGCGTGTTATATATTTATGTGTAGGTGTGTGTATAGTGACATTGTGTTGTGTGTATAGGTGTGAAGGTGTGCATATATGCTGCGCTGCATGTGTTCATGTGTGTTGTTAGTGTGTATTGTGTGCGTGCTGTGTGTTCACGTGTGTGGTATATGAGCATGTATAGTGTCAATGCTTGTTTATGTGTAGTGTTCGTGTTGTGTCTATTGGTGTGAATAAGCAGGCAGGTGTGTGTTCACGTGTGTAGGTATATTCCTGTGTGTGTTCATGTGTATCATGTGTGCACATGTGTGTTTTGTAGGTATGTGTTTTGTGTGTTCATGTGGATTATGTACAGTGTGTGTTGTGTGTCTGTAGATGTGAATGTGCATGCAGGCTGGTGGTCATGTGTGTTGTGTCTGTGGGTATATGTCAAAGTGTGCGTGTAGGTCTGTGTGTTCATGCAAGCTGTGTGTGTAATTTGAGTGGTGTAAGTGGTGTGAATGTGTGTGTTCATGTGTATGTGCAGGCGTGTGTGTAGGCATGTGTGTGTGAACACTCTCCTTCAGCACCATGGCCTCCCGCCTGCTGAGGCCCCATCTGGTGCCCAGAGGTCCTTCCATGGCTGTAGCCGCCCTTGCTGCTCCTGCTGCTCTGGGGGTGGCCCTGGCCCCAGGACTGGGTGATGTGAAGGCCTTGGGTTGGCGGCAGGGAATGGGGTCTGGGTCAGCAGGCAGGCCCTGCAGGAGCAGAGCTGGTTGGGGGACCCCTGCCCACCAGGGCAGCCAGGGGCATCTGTTCAGCCCGGGGCCAGGAGTGCAGCCCCAGCTTTGGTGTGTGGTGTGTGGTGTGTGGTGTGTGGTGTGTGGTATGTGGTGTGTGTGTGTGTGTGTGTGTGTGTGTCTTGTGATTGGGCCATGGTGGCCATAGAGCCTGGGACCAAGCGGGGAGACTATGCCCATGATCCAGCATGGCAGGGCTCCTGCCCCCCATGACCCAGCACGGCGGGCCCCCTGCCCCCCATGACCCAGCATGGTGGGCCCCCTGTCCCCCCATGACCCAGCACGGCGGGCCCCCTGCCCTCCCCCTCCCTGTGACCCAGCATGGCAGGCTCCGGGCCTCCCCCGCCATGACCCAGAATGGCAGGGGCCCTGTCCCTTGATTCTGACCCAGCACAGCGGGCTCCTTGCCCTCCCACCCTGACCTAGCATGGCAGGCCCTCTACCCACCTCTCCTTCATCACACACCTGAAGGCTGTGATCAGCTAGCTGGCCTCACTGGCCCCGGCCTGGGCTCCTGCCTCACAGCCCCTCCTGGCTTCTGTTAAGCATCATGGCAGGCTTTCGGGGCCACCCAGGCCTGCTCGGGCCGAGGGACACAGCGCAAGGGAAAGGCGGCGGCTCCCTTGGGCTGCAGGCCACCTGGAGGTCTCGCGCCAGAGCCTCGTCCAGCACCCTCTGCCCTGCTCGGGCCTGGGCGGGTCTTCTCTGGACTCCATTTTTCCCTCCTTGTCCTGCTATATCTGACTGCGCAGCTTCATCGTCGAAGCTCACAAAGGTGCGAGGAGCCAGGCACACCAGGGCCCTGAATGTGAGCTGCCGTCTGCCGGAGCTCAAAAGCAGCAGATACACGTGGTGTGTCTGAGGGCCGGCCGAAGTGTGGGCTGCTAGGTGGTGGTGCCCAGGAAGGTGGGCTGAAGTCGGGGTGCAGACCGAGAGCTTCGAGCCTGACAGGTCCCTCCGCAGCTGTGTGCTTCTGCCGTGGGCATCGTGAGGGGCGTTTTCTATTTTCTCAGTTAAATGGTTCCAAAGAAAAGCACTCGCAGCAGCACTGGCTGCTCAGACAGGTTGTCCATGGCGTCTGCAGCCAGAGGAGGCTGCACTGTCCCGCGCAGGGTGGGGCAGGAGCGGTGACAAACCTCAGGCCAGTGTGTTCAGAGTGGCTCCGTCTGTGGAGACACACACGTGTGGAAGGACACAGTGTCCATGCTCGCACTGTGATGGCATGGGGTGGGATCTGGGCCCGCGGGCATGTGTTGTGATTTCCCATTCTACCTCTCATTTCTCCAGACAAACGTGGTTTCCATGGAGACTGCTCTAAACAGATGACTGACCAGGAGTGGGAGGGGTGCTGCCCCGGAGCCCAGTGAGCGGGGGCAGCCCCAGCCGCACTGTGGAGCCAGCACTGGCAGCATGGATGGGGCTGGGGCGGAGGAGTGGGCTGGCACTTTTGCCCAGCTGATGGCCGAGAGGAAGCCCAGAGACATGTGGGTTCTGCTCCCCCAGGAAAGCCTGGTTGCTGGGCTCCTGGAGAGTGGCGGTCTCCAGTACTGGCTGAGGGGGCTTTCAAGGTGTGGCTAGGGCTGGGGCTGGCTGGGGTCTTGGGGGGCTGGCTGCTGTGGAGAGGTGGAGTGTGGCCTGGGAGTGCAGCTTCTGGGGTGGGAAGCGGGGTGTGCACTGGCCTGGTCTTGTTCCTCAACAGGTGGGTGGGGCCAGTGTTCATCTGCGTTGGGAAACAGGTACAAGGAGGGACCTGGCAGTGCTTCTGGGGCTGGGAGGTCTGCCCTGGCGGGGTGAGTGCAACGGGCTTCGTTTTGGTCTCTCTACTCCTCGGCACGGTGGCCCTGCTCACCCATCTCCATGGCCAGAGTGCAGGGTTGTGGCCACTGTCTGGCTCTATGCTGCAGACGGGCCTGAGGGCCAGCCTGTCGGAAACCCCGGAAACTGACCAGCTCCCCAGCCAGGTGGGTGGCCACGGGTCACCATGTAAGCCTCACGAGTCATCATCGAGACAACAGCTGGCCTTCAGCACGTCAGGGACATGCTGGCACTGCTCGAGTCACTGGGGGTCCCAGTCACCTGGGAGCTCCCATGGCAAAAGGTCAGCCTGTCAGCCCTCTCCGAAGTCCGCAGAGAGGCGCCACCCCTCCTGGGGACGGGCCAACGTGGCTCACCTCTGCAGCGCCCCACTGACTGAACTGTGGCTGATGACGGCCACAGACGCGGCCCTGACTGCTGTCCGCAGGGCTGTGCAGACACCACTAAGGCGTGGTTCTATACAACAGAGGCACCAGATGCCACGGAGTGAGCTTGAGGTGTGGCCGCTGTGGTTCAGGTTATCGCTGTGGCCACTGTGGGTCTGGTGCAGGGCGTGGGGCGCAACCAGGTGGTGCCTCTGCACCAGGTGTGAGGTCTGAGGTCTGAGGTTGGGGGGGCGAGGCCTCCGGTGCCCTGCTCTCGGCTCACCAGACTCCTCTCCCCACAGGCTCAGTGCAGTCGCTGCCCATGGGCCTGGGGCTTGGCTCACGTGCGTGTCCTCTTCCAGCTGTGGTGGGACAGGGGCAGCTCCCAGGGGCTGGTAAAGATGCGTGTGTGGGGCCCGTGGTGCAGGCTGTGCCCCCCCGGGCGCCGGGGCCCACTGCCAGGTGAGCGCCCTCAACGTCCACACCTTCCTCAGACCAAGGGCAGGCCGACAGCGGCCCTGACACGCTCTTTTTTCTTTCTTTCTTTTTTTTTTTTTGGAGAGGTTTTTGCTATAGGGCGCATGTGCTCGCCAGAAAGACAGAGAGAGACAGAGAGACAGAAAGCGAGAAATCACCCCCCCCCAGGGGGGATGGCCACACCGCAATCCCTTCTCCTCCCTTCTCCTCTTGGGATCTTAGGCACGCATGCACATGCACCCAACGTGAGTTTAAGCCGCCGGGTATGGGACTCGAACCATGGTCAACTATGTGGGAGTCCAGCGACATAGCCATTACGCTAACTGCTGGTCCCCTGACATGCTCTTAGACAAGGCCAATGGACTCGGCGGTGGCAGCCAGGAGGGCTCTGTCACCCTCCCCTTCGGCTTCAAACACAACAGCCAAGATGAGGGCCCTCTCTGTGACGTGGCTGCTGGCCCTGGTGCCCCTCCAGAGACCAGCGCCAAGGGCCGTCTCTCCAAGGGCACGGGCTCGGCGGCGGCCTTTCCTGACAGCAGCGAAGGTGAGCAGCGTCTTACCAACGTGGCCCGCTGCAAAGAGGAGGCTGGTAGTCTGGGCTCTGCCCCTGCCGGCCTCGGCCCTGCTCTGACTGGCACCAAGAACCCCATCGCCAGCAGCGAGGGCTCCATCACCTTCCCCTCCTCAGTCTTCAGGACCATATGACGCAAGGGCCCCAAAGCAACAGCGTTGTCACCGTGGCTATGAGAAGCCGGGGGCTGAGGTCCAGGCCTGGCAGGGGCCCCAGCAACTCCTGCTGGGAGGCAGACATGCACCTGGTCGTGGGCCGCGCCCTATGCAGACCTCTGTGTCGGGGTTGGTGGTGGTCTGCGTGCTCTGGCTGATCTGCATGTGCAGCTGTGTCTCCTTGTAGCAGCGAGAGCCACCCTTGGAGCCCGCACCCCCAGTGGGCCCTGTCTGCAAGCCTGGCCCCCTCCCACCTCTGGCCTTGGGTCTTCCTGATGCGAAGCTATGTGTGGAGGCTCCACGTGTCCCATGTGCTCCTGTGTTCACGCGTTCAACGCCAATAAAACATGGCAGAGCTGCCACACAGCTCTCATGGAGGACTGGGCTATGAGAAGGCCTTGGGGGCGTGTCCTCTGGCCCCCTGGCTCACCCTCCCCTCTGTGCTCCCATGGCTCCCCGTGGAGGCTCCCCTTGGGGATGTGGAACCCCTCACACGTCCTGCGGACCTGGGCTTTGTGAGCAGGCCACCCCCGCGGTGGCGAGCCCCGCTCTCCTCCCTGCCCTCTGCTCTCTGACTGTGGGCAAGCACGCCCACCCAGAGGGAGGCCTGGGGGCCTATCTGGCTGAGACGCCGTCCTGCAGCAGTCAGAGAACTGGCCACCATTCGGATTCCCACTTTGAGACCCGTTTCCATTTCTGAGGGGGCACGGGGGTGTGTGGAGGGGGCAGGGCTGTGCCCAGTCCCTACGTCCTCCTCTCTCAGGTAGGGCTGGCCTCAAGTCTCCTGGGAGGTTGGGAGTTGCCTGGAGAGACCCTGAGACTTGGCCGTGTTGGGGTGTGCTGAGGGGCCTTGGACACCCTTGCCCTGAAGGAAGAGCGGTGGCCCCAGCACCCTCTGCTAGGACGGCCAGGCAGCCCCTGGACAAGCCTGCGCACCAGGCCGACCCGGACCCTGGACACGGGCTGGGCGGGAGATGTGGGGTGTCCAGGTGACAGCACCAGAGTCCCCAGCCCACCCTGCACACCTGGCTTACAGACCACTCACACCCCAGTGGCCCCTAGGGCTCCGACCAGGCGTGATGTGGTCAGACGGCCTGGAGACAGAGCCAGCCAGGAAGTGACACAAGTCGTGGGGTCCCACAGGACCGCCAAACCCAGGCCCTGCGGGACCTGCTGCTCTGGCTTGCCTGCCTAGGTGCTGGGACTGGCCCTGAGGGGATCCTCTCTGGGCAGCAGTTCCTCTGGTCAGGGAGCCCTGGGGAGTGGCTTCTGGGCCCAGGGTGGCCCTGCGATGACACCCCTCATCCCTGCCCTGGCACTGGGACCTGTGAGATGTCCTGTTTGGGCCACCGGCGGGTGACCTCAGGTGAGTCACCTGGGCCCTAACCTGCGGCCACAGCAGTGGCTCCAACATAAGGAAAAGGGAAGCACCCCACCCCTCCCTGCGTCTCTGTCCAGTCTGCGGCCTTCCTGGTGGTGGGACCCTGTCCCAGGCCGGCAGCCTCAGAGCAGGAACCCGGAGAGACACCCCCCTCCGGCCCGCCCCGCCCTCCGTGTCCCCCCCTCCCCCCCCACCGTTCCCCAGCGCAGGCCCCGCAGGCTCATGACCCCAGGGAGGTAAGGCCTCCGTGGCGGGTAGTGCTGATTGGCCGGTGCCGAGGTCCTGCTTCCGCACCATCTTCACAGCCCGCAGAGAGGGTAGCCGCAGGGTGGGCGTGGAGAGGTGAGGTGCTGCCCTGCCACTGCCGGGTCCGGGCCCCAGACTCCCCCAGACCCCGTCCCCGCTAGCCCGCCTCCCTCCGGTTGTTCCTCTCCGATTCAGCTCCCCGGACCCTCCCCAGGTCCCTCCCCCGGATCCTCCCCAGGTCCCTGGCCCGGCCTGAACCAGCAGAGCCCCGCGGTCTGGCCTCCTTCTGCCCTGACGCGCCCCCTGGTGGCGCCGGGGTGGAGCAGCCTGGGCCTGCCGGGGCCCAGTTCGTCTAATCCAACATCTACTTAAAACGTCAACTGCGGCGGTCATCAGCATCATTTATGTTAATTTTTAAAAAATTTTTAATGTTTTCTTTTTTTTTTTTTTTGAGAGGTTTTCACTATAGGGCGCGTGTGCTCGCCAGACAGACAGAGAGAGACATAGAGACAGAAAGCGAGAAATCACCCCCCAGGGGGGATGGTCACGCCGCAGTCCCTTCTCCTCCATTCTCCTCTCGGGATCTTGGGCATGCACGCACAAGCGCCCGGCGTGAGTTTTACGCCACTGGGTCCGGGACGCGAACTGCGGTCGACTACGTGGGAGTCCAGCGACATAGCCATTACGCTAACTGCTGGTTCCCCAAAATTTTTAATGTTTTTAGTTCCTACTATGGGGTGCTCCGTGAACTCGCTGGAGAGAGAAAGAGAAAAATAACTCCCTGGGGTGGGGCGTGGCACCGGTCTCCTCCATTCTCCTCTCGGGATTTGGGCACATGCCCAGCATGAGTTTCTAGCTGCCCTCCTGGGACGTGAACCTTGCAGTCGGCTACGTGGGACCCAGTCACCTTAGCCTCCATGACACTCGCTGGCCCAATTTAGTTTTATTAGTAATCAATTCCATTTCATTAGTAATAATTAAATTTCATCAATGATACGAGAGCACACTCAGTAAGCGCACTTGATCTGTGTTAGGCGTGGCACTGCTGCTCTGAGCACTCTGCCACGGGACAGTGAGCTCAGAGACCAGAAAGATCCTACGGGCGGGGAAGCAAGTCTTGGACAGCTGGCACCTGAGTCCACACCTGAGCCCACACCTGAGCCCTCCCCTGAACCCACACCTGAGCCTTCCCCTGAGCCCACACCTGAGCCCTCCCCTGAGTCCACACCTGAGCTTCCCCTGAGCCCACACCTGAGCCCTCCCTGAGCCCACACCTGAGCCTTCCCCTGAGCCCACCCCTGAGCCCACACCTGAGCCCACACCTGAGCCCTCCCCTGAGTCCACACCTGAGCCTTCCCCTGAGCCCACACCTGAGCCTTCCCCTGAGCCCACACCTGAGCCCTCCCCTGAGTCCACACCTGAGCCTTCCCCTGAGCCCACACCTGAGCCCACACCTGAGCCCTCCCCTGAGCCACTCCTGAGCCCACACCTGAGCCTTCCCCTGAGCCCACCCCTGAGCCCACACCTGAGCCCACACCTGAGCCCTCCCCTGAGTCCACACCTGAGCCTTCCCCTGAGCCCACACCTGAGCCCTCCCCTGAGCCACCCCTGAGCCCACACCTGAGCCCTCCCTTGAGTCACACCTGAGCCCACACCTGAGCCCACACCTGAGCCCTCCCCTGAGCCACCCCTGAGCCCACACCTGAGCCTTCCCCTGAGCCCACACCTGAGCCCACACCTGAGCCCTCCCCTGAGCCCACACCTGAGCCTTCCCCTGAGCCCACACCTGAGCCTTCCCCTGAGCCTACACCTGAGCCCTCCCCTGAGCCCACACCTGAGCCTTCCCCTGAGCCCACACCTGAGCCCACACCTGAGCCCTCCCTTGAGTCACACCTGAGCCCTCCTTTGAGTCACACCTGAGCCCACCCCTGAGCCCTCCCCGAGCCCACCCCTGAGCCCACACCTGAGCCCTCCCCTGAGCCCACACCTGAGCCCTCCCCTGAGCCCACACCTGAGCCCTCCCCTGAGCCACTCCTGAGCCCACCTCTGAGCCCACACCAGAGCCCTCCCTTGAGTCACACCTGAGCCCACACCTGAGCCCACACCTGAGCCCTCCCCTGAGCCACCCCTGAGCCCTCCCCTGAGCCCACACCTGAGCCCTCACCTGAGCCCTCCCCTGAGCCCACACCTGAGCCCACACCTGAGCCCTCCCCTGAGCCACCCCTGAGCCCACACCTGAGCCTTCCCCTGAGCCCACACCTGAGCCCTCCCCTGAGCCCACACCTGAGCCCACACCTGAGCCCTCCCTTGAGTCACACCTGAGCCCACACCTGAGCCCACACCTGAGCCCTCCCCTGAGCCCACACCTGAGCCCTCCCTTGAGTCACACCTGAGCCCACACCTGAGCCCACACCTGAGCCCTCCCCTGAGCCACCCCTGAGCCCACACCTGAGCCTTCCCCTGAGCCCACACCTGAGCCTTCCCCTGAGCCCACACCTGAGCCCTCCCCTGAGCCCACACCTGAGCCCACACCTGAGCCCTCCCTTGAGTCACACCTGAGCCCACACCTGAGCCCACACCTGAGCCCTCCCCTGAGCCCACACCTGAGCCCTCCCTTGAGTCACACCTGAGCCCACACCTGAGCCCACACCTGAGCCCTCCCCTGAGCCACCCCTGAGCCCACACCTGAGCCTTCCCCTGAGCCCACACCTGAGCCCTCCCCTGAGCCCACACCTGAGCCCACACCTGAGCCCTCCCTTGAGTCACACCTGAGCCCTCCCTTGAGTCACACCTGAGCCCACACCTGAGCCCACACCTGAGCCCTCCCCTGAGCCCACACCTGAGCCCTCCCTTGAGTCACACCTGAGCCCACACCTGAGCCCACACCTGAGCCCTCCCCTGAGCCACCCCTGAGCCCACACCTGAGCCTTCCCCTGAGCCCACACCTGAGCCCTCCCCTGAGCCCACACCTGAGCCCACACCTGAGCCCTCCCTTGAGTCACACCTGAGCCCACACCTGAGCCCACACCTGAGCCCTCCCCTGAGCCCACACCTGAGCCCTCCCTTGAGTCACACCTGAGCCCACACCTGAGCCCACACCTGAGCCCTCCCCTGAGCCACCCCTGAGCCCACACCTGAGCCTTCCCCTGAGCCCACACCTGAGCCCTCCCCTGAGCCCACACCTGAGCCCACACCTGAGCCCTCCCTTGAGTCACACCTGAGCCCTCCCTTGAGTCACACCTGAGCCCACACCTGAGCCCTCCCCTGAGCCCACACCTGAGCCCTCCCTTGAGTCACACCTGAGCCCACACCTGAGCCTTCCTGAGCCCACACCTGAGCCTTCCCCTGAGCCCACACCTGAGCCCTCCATTGCGTCACACCTGAGCCCACACCTGAGCCTACATCCAAATTCACACCTGAGCTCTCACCTGTGTTCACATCTGAGCCCTCTCCTGAGCCCACACCTGAGCCCACACCTGAGCCCTCCCCTCAACTTCACCTGAGCTCACACCTGAGCCCACATCTAAATCCACACCTGAGCCCTCCCCTCATCTTCACCTGAGCTCACACCTGAGCTCATATCTGAGCCTCCACCTGAGCCCCAGTCTGAGCATTCACTGAGCCCTCCCCTGAGCCCACACCTGAATTTACACCTGCCTGAGCTTACACCTGAACCATCCCCTGAGCTTGTTTGGGCCCTCACTTGAGCCCACACCTGTGTTCACACCTGGGCCCTCCCCTGAGCTCACACTTGAGCTAATACCAGTTCACTGGAGTGTGGCCAGCTAAGGACTTTCTGTGGCCACCTTCCTGGGGTTCACATGCCTGCCTTCCCTGTGGACCTGCACCCTTCCCCAGCGCCCAGTGGCATTGAGTCTGGCTGTGATGCTCAGCAGGCCCGTGGGCTGCAGGCTTAGGGACCGGCCTCAGTGGCTAGCCTCGAGCTGTCCCTTCTGAAGGTTGGCACATCCCTCGAAGTGTCTTCTGGCCTGCTGCCCCTTAACAGGAGAGGGGTTGGGCTCCTTCCCCAGGGCATCTGGCCTGGTGTCCTGGACACGCGTGGGGCAGAGGTGCACAGACGAGGCACACGTGTGCCCTGCCTGCTTCATCTCTGTCAACACCCTTGGCAGCCCAGGAGACCCTGCCCTGCAAGTAACAGCGGGGCCCACACACGAGGCCTCAGTGGCACAGCTCGGGCCTCCCCTGTGCCACCCCAGCCAGCCTGAGACCCCTGTTTTGAACTGCCCCCATCCGAAATGCTAATCTAATTTAGTTGCTAGAGGGCACATGTGCTTGCCAGAGAGACAGAGAGACAGAGAGATGGAGTGGGAGGGGAAAGCACACTCCAGTGGAGTGTGGTCACGCCACGGTCCCTTTCTCCATCGTCTCCATCTCCTCGGGAATTTGGACACACGTGTGCGTGTGCCTGGTATGTTTTTCAAGCCTCTGGGGCTAGGATGTGGACTGTGGTCTGCCTCGTGGGGTCTGACTCCCTGAAGCACTGGGCCGTGGGGAGAGCCCTGAGGGCTTTTCCACTTTGTTTTCTCTCAGTAGAAAAAAGCCAGCAGATAATTTGTCAACCACCTTAATAGTCACCGGCGAGGGTAGCCCGACACCATTCTCTTCTAGAAAGCTCTACCCAGGATGCTTTTATAAGATAGAGCAGCAGAGTGTGCGGATGGAACCAGGGTGGGGTTGTATCCCTCATGGGTCACAGTTGGGGACTGAAGCCCCAGCACCTGTGCTGCTGGGTGGGGTTTAGTCCCAATGATTGTCTTCTGGAAAATGGTTAAACTGAGCCCGCCCAGTGCCAGAGCTGCTGCCACCTCCACCTGGCCTCCACTTGACCCACAAGCCCTCAGTGGGCACCAGCCACAGCTCCTCACAGTGCCCATGCAGGGCTCAGATGGTGCCCCACGCAGAGAGAGGACGGAGGGCAGCTTCCATCTAATGAAAGAAAACCCAGAAAGCAAGGTACGCAGAAGACAGCACACAGGTGAGCAGGTGCAGAGGTGGCCCAGACTCCTCTGCTGGGTCAGTGAGACCAGGGCGTGACCCCACCACGAGGACCAAGGTGGGACGTGACCCCACCACGAGGACTGAGGACCGCGAGGTGGGATGTGACCCCACCACAAGGACCACGAGGTGGGACGTGACCCCACCACGAGGACCACGAGGTGGGACGTGACCCCACCACGAGGATTGAGGACCGCGAGGTGGGACGTGACCCCACCACGAGGACTGAGGACCGCAAGGTGGGACATGATCCCACCACGAGGACTGAGGACTGTGAGATGGGACGTGACCCCACCATGAGGACTGAGGACCGTGAGATGGGACGTGACCCCACCACGAGGACTGAGGACCGCGAGGTGGGACGTGACCCCACCACGAGGACCACGAGGTGGGACGTGACCCCACCACGAGGACTGAGGATCGCAAGGTGGGACATGATCTCACCACGAGGACTGAGGACCATGAGATGGGACGTGACCCCACCACGAGGACTGAGGACCGTGAGATGGGACGTGACCCCACCACGAGGACTGAGGACCGCGAGGTGGGACGTGACCCCACCACGAGGGCTGAGGACCGTGAGGTGGGACGTGACCCCACCACGAGGGCTGAGGACCGCGAGGTGGGACGTGACCCCACCACGAGGGCTGAGGACCGCGAGGTGGGACGTGACCCCACCACGAGGACTGAGGACCGTGAGGTGGGACGTGACCCCACCACAAGGACCACAAGGTGGGACGTGACCCGCCCATGAGGACTGCGAGTTGGGATGTGATCCTGTTGCCCTGGGCATGCCTGTGCCTGTCTTGACCTCACCCATCTGACCCTCTCCTCCATGCAGCTTTGGTAACGTGGGGATATCACACAGGATGCCCCTTCTCTGAGGGCCTCTCAGAGCCCACCTGGGTGTCAATACTGTGTTGGCCTGCTGAGGAGGTCTCCCTGGCCTGTCCCCCAGGGCAGCAGGGACAACCTGTATGTGACAGTGATGCTTCCTGGTCGGGCCGTGGGCAGCAGTACCCTCCATGTGATGGTCTGCTGGGCAGCAGAGTCCAGCCAGGAGCCCAGACTGCTGGGGGAGCAGGCTGCAGCCAGGCCTCTCTGGTTGGGGCTGTAGGCAGGGACAGGGCAAGGGGCTGACAGAGGGCCTTGGGAACACACAGGGGCCATGGCAGCAGGCCCCGATTGCTCTACTCTGGCTGCAGGGCCATGGCTTGCCCACAGCACAGTGGGGACCCTGGCCGCTGTCCTGCCCTCAACCCACAGCAGTCACCCTCCGCAGGCTCCTCTAGGGGGCCCGGCCCAATGCCGAGAGCCGTGGGCTCCTCAGTGAGGGACTGCAGGTTTGTTCTGAGAGCCGAGGAGGCAGGGAAAGATGATTCATGGGTGGGGCGGGGTGGTGAGTGGTTGGCTCTGACAGGTCACACCAGAAGTCATGGGCCCTGGGCACCTTATCAGCCCATGTCCACGGGCTCCAGCTTCGCATCTGACCTCAGTGGGAGGGGGCACACAGGGAAGCCAGACCCACCCAGCAGACACTGTGCTCCTCACATCTGCAATGACCCTGTCCCACCATGGCCCACGGAGGAACAACCCCGTCCCACCACAGCCCACGGGGAATGATCCCGTCCCACCACGGCCCACGGGGAATGACCCTGTCCCACCACAGCCCACAGGGAACGACCCTGCCCCACCACAGCCCACGGGGAACAACCCTGTCCCACCACAGCCCACGGGGAATGATCCCGTCCCACCACAGCCCACAGGGAATGACCCTGTCCCACCACAGCCCACAGGGAATGACCCTGCCCCACCACAGCCCACGGGGAACAACCCCGTCCCACCACGGCCCATGGAGAATGACCCTGTTCCACCACAGCCCACAGGGAATGACCCCGTCCCACCACAGCCCACGGGGAACGACCCTGTCCCACCACAGCCCACGGGGAACAACCCCGTCCCACCACAGCCCACGGGGAACAACCCTGTCCCACCACAGCCCAGGGGGAACAACCCCGTCCCACCACAGCCCACGGGGAATGACCCTGTCCCACCACAGCCCACAGGGAACAATCCCGTCCCACCACAGCCCACGGGGAATGACCCTGTCCCACCACGGCCCATGGGGAACGACCCTGTCCCACCACAGCCCACAGGGAACAACCCCGTCCCACCACAGCCCACGGGGAATGACCCTGTCCCACCACAGCCCACTGGGAATGACCCCGTCCCACCACGGCCCATGGGGAACGACCCCGTCCCACCACAGCCCACAGGGAACAACCCCGTCCCACCACAGCCCACAGGGAACAACCCCGTCCCACCACAGCCCATGGAGAATGACCCCGTCCCACCACGGCCAGTATGGGCAGAAGCAGGTGCTACCTCCCAGCTCTCCCTCCTCTCCTGCTCACTCCCTGGGCAGAGGACCAAGATGACAGGCCAGAGGGCCACTTCAGTTTCCTGAGGGGCCAGGGTATGCAGTGTTTGAAGGGGTCTGGGGCCCGGGGTGGGACCACGGCTGGGCAGAGATCAGCGCAGGGCAGGACCTCTGCCCATGCAGCCCCTGACTGGGCTTTGGCCTCCTGCTGCTGATCCCCTGCCCCTGCCCTCCGCCAGCTGGGTTTAACCAGAGGCTGGCCTGGCGTCTGGACCCTGGCCCAGTGGGGCTCTTCAATCCTGCTGGCCTTTCCTTTGTGTTTGTCTGGGAGCCCGGTCCAGGCCAGACATGGCAGTGACTCGACCACGAGAAAACAGCTCTTCCTTCACCGATGCGCACCCGAGACCTGCCCAGGAGCCGGAGAGGGCTGCTGTGACCTCACCTCCCACCTTTGATGCGCAGTGGCTTGTGACCGGAACCATCTCCTCGGACCTCTGCCCTCCCAGGATGGGCACGGGCCTGGTCACTGGGCCAGTGACTAAGTGGGGCCGGGTGGCGTGTCACGCGGCTTTCACTTGAGGTTTTTTTTTTTTTTTTTTTTTTTTCCTTCTTCTTTTTTTGGAGAGGTTTTCGCTATAGGGCGCGTGCGCTCGCCAGACAGACAGAGAGAGACAGAGACAGAAAGCGAGAAATCACCCCCCAGGGGGGATGGTCACGCCGCAATCCCTTCTCCTCTTGGGATCTTGGGCACGCACGCACACGTGCCTGGCGTGAGTTTAAGCCAGCGGGTCCAGGACTCGAACTGCGGTTGACTACGTGGGAGTCCAGCGACATAGCCATTACGCTAACTGCTGGTCCCTTTCATTTGAGTTTTGACGTCTGATGAGCTCATCACCTCCCGTGGCTGTCTGTAGCTCTTCTTTAAGTGTCTTTGGCATTTAAGTGCACAGATCTTCCAAACCATGTGAGCTGCGACTCATAAATCTTATGTGGCATTTTGATTAATTTTAAGTATTTAAAAATTTCTCGGTGGTTTCTTTTTTGGCCTGTGCTTTATTCAGAAGCATCTTGCTTAATTTCCAATTATTTGGAGATTCTAAAAAAGATCTTGCCTGTACTAGCTTCGTTTTGCTGTGGTCAGTCTTCAGGGATAACTGAGGCTTACTCTCAAGGCCCCCACTGGCTCCGTGGGTCCTGGTAACCATCCCACGCGCCTGGGGCCCGATGCACCTCCTGCTGTCAGTAGCCTGCTCGGTGCGCGTCAGTGAGGTCAGGCTGGCAGCACGAGTCACACCCGAACCCTCGCTGGTGCCAGTCTCTTTGTTCTCCGGTCACTGAGACTGCAATGTTTATGTTTTCAGTTGGGCTCTGTCAGTTTTACTTCCTATGTTTGAGTCTCCATCACTCGGTCCTGTAGGGTTGGGGTTCCACGCCTTCCTATCCCTCTCCCCTCTGGCAGCGCAGCTCCCAGACCCGCTCTCCTACACGCCGTTTGCACATGAGCCCTCTCCCCAGTGAGTGTCTAAGCTAGCTGTCCTGCACCTTCCGGGGGTGTCTGGGGGCAGTGCACCTGTGGGTCTTGGTGTTTCACTCAGTCTGAGGTATCTGTTTTCTTGCTGAGAGTGTATCTCCCCTTTGCATTACATGAATTCTTGGTATGGTTCACTGTGAACTTACGGAATGTCTCATCTCGCTGTTGATTTTTGTGCTCCTTTGTTTCTCCATTCCTGCCTTTTCTGGGTCCTTGAATATTTTCAGTGCCTCACTTCACATCTCCGCTGGCCTCCTAGTTGTGCATCTTGCGCCCTCACCTCTGGTCGCCATTCTAGGGACCGCAGTGTGCACTGTGGTTGGCGTTCCAGCTTGCCAAGGGTGGTCGGGGGCCTGTCCTGCGCTGTTGGCACATGCTCGACTCCCATCTGTTTTATCTGCTACAGGTCATGTGCGCCTGCCAGAGAGAGAGGTTGCCCTGTGGGGATGGTCGCGTCACAAACTTTTCTCCCACATCTTGTCCTCCTCTTGTGTGTTTTTGGGTGTGCTCTCACACTTGCCGGCGTGTTTTTCAAGCTGCTGGGTCCAGAACTCAAACTGTGTGGTTGGCAACATGGCCGGCTTCACCACCTCGCCACAGGCTGGCCCAACACCCACATCACACGCGATTCCTACTTGACAGTCGCTGCTGTTTAAAGAGCTCAGTGTCACAGGGTCCTGTGGGAAGCAGGTGCTGGAGCCTGAGTGTCCATGTCCCCAGGGGAGGATGGCACCTAGGGAAGAGTGGGAGGCAGCATTCGGGCAGTGGTTGCTGGCCTGACAAAGGCACGTGTGGAGGGCGGGGACAGCTGTGCCCTCTGACCACAGCCTGCTCAGGGTTACCTCACTCAAAGCCACGACTTCAGGCAGATTTTCCTCGCCCCTGTCCCTCTGGGATTCGACTTGGGAAAACCACTTCCCGCAGGGTACTGAGTCCTGTTCCTGTTCTTTTACTCGCCGTCTTTCTGCCCTTTGGTTGGACCCCCCCCCCCCCCCCACCCAGTCTGCCCTCCTGCGCCCTGGCCATGCACTGCTCTGGACCCATCTGGTGAGTTTTGCACTTTGGACACTGTGCTCTCTGGCCTGGAATTTCCATTTGGGTCCTTCTGTATTCCCTTTCTCTGTCGGGGTCCCCGTGATTCCTGAGGGCCTTGTCTCTTCGCAGTGGGAGCTCCAGAGTCCTCACCTGCCCGTCCCAGCATGTGGCATCTGTGGCCTGCTTCTGTGGACGCTTCCTTTCCTTACGTTTGGGCTGCCTCTTCCAGTGGCTGGCCAGGTGCGTTTGGTGGGTGTCAGCCCCCCCTCCCGATGGTGAGTGGAAAGGGAACCACCCTTTTCCAGGTGAGCCTCGCTGTCAGGCGGGAGGGGGCACCCAGTCTTACTTCATCTCCGTTTGTCCCCTCCCAAGGCCTGGTCTTCTGGGATCTCGGGGGATGTGGGATTCCCTGGAAGCCCCAGCTGAGGGGTGAGGAGGGGAGCCACACCCTCTGACCCCACCTTGATGGGTCTGTGAGCGCTGCCTGCCCCCAAGGCAGCGTAGACCCTCGGAGCCTCCCCTAGCCCAGCTCTGGGGCTCACTGTTCCTGATGCTGCAGATCCTGGGTATCTGTCCCCAGCCCTGGGACTGGTTTCTGTACCCTCATCTCCATAAGGCGTGGTCCTGTTGGGCTCCACCTCCTATGGTGGAGGGCTGGCCAGAAGCAGGCGGTGGAAAGTGCTGGGAAGCCTCACAGCCCCTGCTGTCACCCTGTGCCTGGAAACACCCACTCGGAACCTGTCCAGATTGTTGCTGTTGGCAGCAGGGGTAGGTCCACTGCCAGTCGCTCTATCATGACCAAGTGGAAGTGTCCTACTCCCATACCCAGGGTCACTGAGGCTGGCACCCAGGCCGCGTGGGCGCGCCTGCTCCAGCGTCCAGACCGCAAAGAGGCGCGCAGCTCGCGGGCCGCGCTTAACCGGGAGCGGCCCCAACCTCGGCACAGGTAGTCCCCACCCCCGGGCAGAGGCACGCAGCACAGCGCCGCCCCGTAGGGGACCCCACGACTTCGCGCACGGAGCCCGCCGGCGCATACAGGAGCCCACCCGCCGGAGAGACGCACCAATCGGATCCGGCAGCGGTTTCGGGCCAGGCTTTCAAAGCGGCGGCCGAGCAGCGCCGCCTAGGGGCGCAGGCTGACCTCGCACCTCCGTGCCTGCCCCCGCACCGCCCCAGGGCGAGGAGAGCAGGGCTGAGCCCACTCCGGGGACCGCAGAGAGACCGGGGCCGTCACGCTCTGTCATGCTGGCTCCTAGCCCGCGGCTGAGGAAGTCTCCTGGGGCCCAGACTCCAGCTCCCGGCCTCTGGTCTGTGGGAAGTGAGTTTGTCAAATCTGCCCCCGCGTGGTAGAGGTGGCACACCTGGGGGCCAGCCCGGAGTGGGCCCAGGGACCTGCTAAGCGGATGGTGAACCTGGCCGGGAGGTCCCCGACGGAAGGACAGCGAGGATGCTCTGCCCCCTTCTCACAGGCCAGCTGGAGTGGCCACGTCACTTCCTCCCATATTCTCCGCCCAACTGGGCGAGGCCCTCAGCCCCGTGGCTGTGGCCCTTGGCGGTGAGGGCTAGAGGTGCAGAGACGCGCCCCACTCTGCCACACGGAGCAGCCCAGCACTGCTTCTCCCTCTGTCCCTCCATCTGCCATTCGCCTCCTGCTGTCCCCAGCAGGGAGGGGACCCGCCTCTGCTGTACTTTCAGTCAGACAGAGCTGATGCCAGAGGTGGCCCTGCCTCCGCCCACTCCATGGTTCTGTTTTTCTTTCCCAGACAGACAGGTTCTCCTCCTGTCACCGTCCTGCTGCCTCAGTCCACCCCCTGCATCCGGCTGTCTCAGGCGGGGTGTCTTACATTGTTCAGGGCCAGCCTCAGGCTCATGCCTGTCCCCTTGGCCACCCAGCCCCTGGGTCTTAGGCGCAGCCTCATACTGCCTTCAGGGTGGACTTGGGGCCAGCCAGGCCGCCATGTGACCAGTCAGCAGAGCTCTGCCTTGTAGCCCGTGTGCCACGGCGGCAGCCTCCACGCCGTGTGCAGTGAGAGTGCGTCCAGGCCTGGCTTGGCTCCCAAGGGCTGCCCAAGGAGACCACAGGGGTACCTGAGATGGCGCTGCCCGGCGTTGAGACTAGAGGCCCAGGCCAGGCCATGGGTGGGACCATGTCCTTCTGCAGTCCCGGGGGAGACCCTGCTGGTGCTCTCTCCAGCTGTCACGTGATGGCAGGACTGGGCCCTCCTCGGCTTGTCAATATCCCTTTCCTCGGTCTGGTCCTTTGGGTGCCTTTTCCTGTCCCCTTGTTTCCTAGAAATAGGAGTAGATTTGGGGTGATCTCCTCTCGAGGACCTAATACATCAGCAAGGACTTTGCCCATGAGTCGAGGCCGTCCCCAGGCTCCAGGTGGGCATACCTTTGGTGGTCACCACTCAGCCCACCCTGATGCTCATGCCAAATTGCGGAACTTTACGGAAGGGGGTCAGGGGAGGAGCTCTGAGCCCTGGGCTGTGTGTTCGCTCAGGGCACCTACAGGCTGGTCCTGCCACCCTCCCCAAACCAGCACAGGCCGGGCCAGCAAGTGGGCCCCTGCTCACGGCCTCCCTCTTGCTGACCTGACGCTCAGGTAGCACGAGGCAGCCACTGCCTTCCCGGATGTTTGTGGCCATGGGCTGGTGAGCCTGCTCCCTGGGCCAGATCCCTCTTTTTTTTAAGAGAGATTTTTTTTTTTTTTGCCATAGGCACGTGTGCTCACCTGAGAGACAGAGACAGAGAGATGGAAAGCAAGAAATCACCCCCGCAGGGGGAATGGCCAAGCTACAATCTTTTCTCCTCCGTTCTCCTCTCGGTATTTTGGGCTCGCATTCATGCACATGTGCCTGGCGTGAGTTTTAAGTCACTGGGTCTAGGACTTGAACTGTGGTTGACTATGTGGGAGTCCAGTGACATCACCATCATGTCATCTGCTGGTCCCCAGACCCCTTGATTTTAACGGCTCCTATCGGCAATGAGGACAGTGCCTTGTCTCTGGCCGTGTCTCCCGAAGGCCCTGAGCTCAGCAGGGAGGTGGCAGACTGCGTGGGGGCAGCCAACACGCATGCCGTGTTAGGGTGTTCTGTGGGAGTGAGGGAGCTTTCTGGGGTAACGGACTCTGTTGGAGAGACAAGCGGCCAGCTCGAAGGGCCTCTCTGACCACATCTCTGACAATCGAGACTGTGGGAGAATGAAATCTGTGTAAATTCATGAACCCACCATGACCCTTGAGAAAGAGAAAGCCCGATGGCTCACTCTGCAGCTGCAGCCCAGCTCTTCATTCTGGGTTTGGAGACCGTTGGGAGAGGGGGGCCCCCGTCATGCTTCCTGTCAACAGAGAGCCGGGACAGCATGTGGCTCCAGCTACAGGGAGAGCCGCAGCGAAAAGGACGTTGGGGCAAACGTCCCAGCTCCCAGAGGAGCTGGGGCCGCTGAGAGGACGGGCCAGCGTGAGCCAGGGCGCTGGCTCGTGTTCGGGAAGTGAAGGCCATGCACCTCGGTGCAGGGGCCACCCAGAGGTGGCTTTGTGAGCTGGCTCTCAGCCTGCGCCATTCCTCTCTCTTCCTCCCATTGCCTGGTCTGCCCGTGAAACCCTGAGCGTGTGGCTGGGCCTCGGCCACCAGGGCTGCCTCCTACCTCCCGCCTCAGCCTCAGGGGTAACGGGTGAGCACGACCTGTTCCAGCACAGACTGTGGTGTGAGCCCCCGCCCACCCGGGGTCCTAGTGACGCTCAGTCTATCACAGGGATGTGATCCGAGGGCTGTGGATGGGCTCCTGAGTGCTGGAGGTGGCATCTGCCAGGAGCCACTTGCAGGGTCAGTAACTGTCTCGTTACCTCAGCACGCTCCACAGTCAATCACACGTGGGTGATGTGGGGACTTCGTGACCCGAGCCTTGGACTCAGTCATGGCTGGTGTCTGGGGCCCACTCTGGTCTCCCCACGTACCCAGTACCCATGCTCTGCTGGCTTTGGGCCTTTCTAGATGCTCCTCTGTCCATCCTGTTCCTTATGGTCAGTTCCAGAAACGCCCCCTGGCCACAGCTGGCCCGCATGGCACCTGTGCATGGCACAGTGGCCCCCGCTGTTGGTGCGGACATTGTCCCCTGGTTAGCTCCTCAGAGAGTTTATGACCAGCAAGGCTGTGCCACTTCTTTCCTTTGCCAGCTCAAAAGAAAAAAGAACCAGGACCCGGGAAGCCCTTGAGCTTGGGTGAGCACATGTGATGACAGGAGGAGCCAGAGCCCAGCCCACGTGCGTTCTGTGTCACTGAGGGCAGAGACCGTGGGCCACAGGACTCACTCGAGACCCTGAGTCATGGAGTTTGGCCTGAGTCTGAGCTGGCACGGGCTGTGGTGGGGGTGCGTTTCTGGAGCTCACGCCGCAGCCCCTCAGTCAGTCAGCTGCCATCCCCAGTGCTCTCCGACTGCCTGGCTGTGTGCCTGTCCCCCTGTTACCCAGACTGCCCATCCATCCTGCCACAGCCGCGGCGGGGGCTCCTGGCGGCTCTGTCAGCGCTTGGGTAGAATTCCAGCTTTCACTGCCTCTGTGGCCTAGGAAAACCCGCCTCTCCCAAACTGAGAAGTTTCAACTACAAGAACAAGGATATGTTCGATTTCTGAGATGTTTCGGGTACCACATGAACTATTCACAGGGGCCCTGGGAAAGCACAGAGCCTTACACAGCATGGGCGCTGTCCTGGGCTGGGACTGACGTATGTATTTTGTTCAGATTTGCAGATAGTGGGCCAGCCTGCGGTGAGGCAGTAAAGGTGGCTGGATCCTACAAGGCTAACTGTGTGGTTTGAGTCCCAGACTCAGCAACTTGAAAAACACGCATGGGTTGGGACCAGCAGATGGCATAACGATTACTTTGCTGGATTCACACGGAGTTGACTGTGGTTCGAGTCTTAGATCCAGTGGCTTAAAACTTATGCCAGGTACATGTGCATGCATGCCCCAAATTCCAAGAGAAGAATAGAGGAGAAGGGATTGTCATCCCCCTGGGGAGTGATTTCTTGCTTTCTGTCTCTCTAGCAAGCACAAGTCCTCTATAGCAAAAATCTCTTAAAAACAAAATAAAACAAACAAAAAAAGGGACCACAGATGGTATAATGATTACACTGCTGGACCCTCACGTAGTTGACTGTGGTTTAAATCCCAGACTCGGTGGCTTGAAATGCATAGGGCACGTGTATGTGTGTGCCCAAGATCCCGAAAGGAGAATGGAGTGGCCCAGCATGACCATCCCCTGGGGGGTGATTTTCACTTTCTGTCTCTGTCTCTCCAGCAAGCGCATGCACTCTACAGCAAAAATTTCTCTTAAAAGACAAAACCAAAGAAAAATGTGTTCCTGTGTACATCCCGAAAGTCCTGAAAGGAGGGGAGATGGAGAAGGGTTATGTCTGACCATTCCTCTGGAAGGCGCAGTACTGCTTTCTCTCTCCCTCCAGGGCCCTGGCGAGCATGCTTCTTCTGTAAGTAAAGACAATTTGTGGAAGAGAGGCGGTCGGAGCACCCAGCCCACATGCAGGGCTCGCTCCTAAGGCTGTTGCCAGTTGGCATCGTGGGGACGTTTTCCATGGGACACTGCAGAGACAATGGCAAGCTCGGCGCAGTGGCCAGTCCAGTCTCCCGGTTTTATTGGACTTCTGCAACGTGGTGGAAAAGTGCGAGGACCTGGGTCACCCTGCGGGTGACTGCATGGGAGGCCCTCGCAGGACCCATGGCGTGGGGTCGCTGTACAGAGCCTTGCGTGACCTCAGGTCAGGACACGTGCAGACTCCCTGGCAGATGCCGGCCCGAGGACCCACAGGGCTCAGGCTGCCCTCTCAGCCTCAGTGTAGAGGGCCAAGGCCTCAAGGGGCAGCCGGGCTGGCCTCCGGGCACCTCCTGGAGGTTCTGTAGCATCTCGTTTCTTTGCTGCAGCCGCTGAGCCCACTCGGCACGGAGCCTGCGGGCAGGGCGATAATTTGGGCATCGTGAGTCACCTTCCGGGGACCTGAGGACAGCCAGGCCCCGTCTCTCAGCACCTCGGCACATGTGTGAATGCAGCCGCCTGGGGGTCCTATGTCCCTGAGTGGCCATGGTGACCTTGTTGGCTCCAGAGGGCCCTGTGAGCGTGGTGGCTGGGCCTGTAGGCCAGGGACCTTCAGAGAGGGAAATCTTTGCCTGGGAACTAGCCCGGGGAAAAGCTTCTGGAAACTTCTGAGCCCCAGAGACTGAGCAAGGCTCTGGCTTTCTGTGCCTTGAGCAGTGAGGTGTGTCCTCGCAGTGCTGGTCACTGCAGCCTGACCCTCCCCACGCCCAGTCCTGGGTGACCCACTTCCTCCTCACCACATCTTCCCACTACCTGGCTTGGTGACCTCTGACCCTGCACAGTAATAACCTGCAGGTGGGAGCACCCTGGTTCGCCCGGGTGTGGCCTAGGCTTTAGGCACTGGCTTGTCCTGCAGTGTTAGGGCTGGGGTCTGGGAATGGCTGGGCCCTGGGTGAGAGGCGCCCAGCCACTCTCATCCCAGATGCCACGGGCCTTAGCTGGCTGGGCAGCATGGGGAGGCAAGCGGCATGGGGTTGGATAGGCGGCCCACACTGAGGCCACAGCCGCCCACGCAGGGCCCAGGCCATCTGGGCATTGAGAGGAGGTGGTTCCTGGCACGCCTAGGGCAGCTATAGTACTGGAGAGGCCAGCCTGGAGCTCGGAGCCAGCCGACCACCCCCTCCCTCCAGGGGGAAGGAGCTGAGCTGAGGGCTGTGAGCAGCCACTCCCTCCCCTGGCGCCTGTGATCTCAGTGTCCCCACACCCACCTCTGGCTCTGAGAGCCCCAGGGAAGGGAAGTCAGCCCCCCAGGAGCAGCAGTCGGCCACCCACGTGGCTCTGGCCACCCCAGGGTCCCCTAGAGAGCCCAGTGATGGGCCTTTGCCTCCCCGACCTTCACGTCAGGGTGCAAGAGCTGCTGCTCAGCACACCCTGCAGTTAGCCCTGGAGTCTAGGCTTGGGCGCTGCACCTGAGCAGAGCACGGTGGGCTTCAGGGCCTCACACGCAGGCACACACAGGGGCGCACACAGGCACACGCAGGCACACACAAATACACACACGGGGCACACACAGGCACACGCAGGCACACACAGGCACACATAAATATACACACGGGGCGCACACAGGCACACGCAGGCACACACAAATATACACACAGGAGCACACACAGGCACACATAGGCACATGCAGGCACACACAAATACACACACAGGGGCGCACATAGGCACACATAGGCACACGCAGGGGCGCACGCAGGCACATGCAGAAGTACACACACAGGCATGCACAACACGTGCAGGCACACACAGGTACACACGCAGGCATGCACAAGTGGGAACAGGCACATGCAGGAGCGCACACAGGCACACACAGACACATGCAGGTACACACAGGAACATGCAGGCAGGCATAGGCAGAGGCACACACAGGCACACGCAGGCACACACAAGTACACATGCAGGGGCGCACACAGGCACACACAGAAGTACACACATAGGCATGCAGGCACACACAAGTACACATGCAGGTAGGCACAGGGGGGAACAGGCACATGCAGTAGCACACGCAGGCACATGCAGATGGGCACAGGCACACACAGGTACACACAGGTGGGCACAGCAACATGCAGGCAAGCACAGGCACACGCAGGCAGGCACAGGCACACAAGGGGGCACAGGCACATGCAGGTACACGCAGGCACATGCAAGCAAGCACAGGCACATGCAGGAGCGCACACAGGCACACGCAGGCACACGCAGGCAGACCTAGGCTTTGAGCAGAAGCGGAGCTTGGGCCAGGGCCCACCTGCCCAGGGCGCTCCTGCGGAGCCGTGAGTCCTCGCTGTGCAGCTGCTTCATGTGGCGCTCGATCTTCTCCTCCCAGAGCGTCCTGGCCCTGCTGGCCTCATAGGCGACTCTTTGGGGATGCTTCCAAGCGCCTTCGCTCATTTTCTGGAAACAGACAAGGACTCGGCTGTCCTGAGTGGTCTCTGCTGGGCGGCTCGGCCAGTGCAGAACATAGAGGGGTAGCCCTGGGTGCCCGCTGTTTTGCCTCCAGACCACCTTAGTGAGCAGAGCAAAGATGGAGGGAGGACCCCGTGGCCTCTGCTCACCCTGTCACGGTTGTGGTTTCCCATTCGTGCTCAGAGGCTCAGCGCAGGCCTGTGGGTATGGCCTGGGTGGGCCCGGCTGGCTGGTGTGTTCTTGGCCAACTGTGCTGTCTCCTGGACTGTGCCCTGCCCCAGTAGGTGTCCAGCGCCTGCCTGGCCCTGCCCTGAGTGGGATTGCAGGTGGAGGTGGCTTTCCAAGGAGGTGAGGAGGGGCAGCGAGGTCTTTGGGCTGGCCACGTGTGCTGTGTCCATCTCAGGGGAGCCTGAGGGTCAGCAGACACCCACAGGGGAGGGCTGAGCTTCCGGTTTAGACTCCAACCAAGAGCTTCAAGGTTGCCAGTCCACACAGATGCACGGTGCCAGGCTGGGTGGGAGTCAGGGCCCCTTTTCAGCTGTGTTCTGCAGGCCACGCTCTGGCCTGCCATGCTGAATCCTCTGAATTAGTCAATTCCAATTCGCCCAGGCCCCCCTATCCCACCCCCGTGTCCCTCTGGAGCCTGTGTATGCCTGCCACATGGGCTCTGGAGAGGACGGTGAGCAGAGCAGAGAGGACCCTGGGGCAGGTGGCTCAGTGCCTATGTCGCTGGGATCCCACACGGCCAACTGCAGTCTAAGTCTTAGAGTTGGTGGCTTGAAAATCATTCCAGACACATGTGTGTGCGTGCCCAAAATCCCAGGAGGAGAAAGAAGGAGAAGGGATTGCGGTCATCTCCCGCTCCCCCCAGGGGTGATTTTTCATTTTTCCTCTCACTGTCTCTGAGAGCGTCCAAAGGACTTGAGCATAGATAGCGCTCCATGAGAGCTCACTTGAGAAACGGGAACATGGCATGCAGGCTCGCCCCTGCGAGATAAGGGGGTCGTATGCTCACATTGAAGGGAAAACGCATCAAAGAACAAAGCTTCACCACAGACACGGCACAAACCAGGACCCTCGTGGCCCCAGACCTCAGCCAGATCTGCAGAACGTCGACTCAGGGGGTCTGAATGCCTACAGTCCAGCGATCTGTGAGCCCACTCCCAGAGAGAGGAGTGACGCGAATCCCCTGGCATGTGGAAATGCGTGCACAAGTCCCCCTTGCTGGGGTAAACCCCCTCGCCCCATCTCTGCAGTCCCCTCACCCAGCTCCCCAGGCCCCTCACCCCAGCTCCCCAGACCCCTCACCCCAGCTCCGAAGTCCCCTCGCCCCAGCTCCGAAGTCCCCTCACCCCAGCTCCGAAGTCGCCTCGCCCAGCTCCACAGTCCCCTCGCCCAGCTCCCCAGGCCCCTCACCCCAGCTCCCCAGACCCCTCACCCCAGCTGTCCCCTGCCTGCTCAGCACTCTCTTCCGCCAGGGAGGACCACGTGGTGACAGGGTGTGGCCTAGCAAAGCAGTTATTTCCCCCAAACATCACCCCACTTCAGGAAGCAGGGACTGTCCTGGAACCTGGCTCAGGGTGCAGTGAGCAGGGACTGGGACACCCCTGGAAAGCTCCATGTGGTAGAGCTGGCCACTGTCACTGAGGCTACCCCAGAAGCAGGTGGAAGGCTGCGGGCCCTGCCTGAGGACACATACTGGCGAGCAGTAGGACCTACGTGTCCCTTTGGTATTTGCATGGAGATGTCCCAAGGGTCAATGGCTGGTGTTCAAGTTGCTCTAATCAGGTCAGAGTTTGGGACACCTGAAGCTGGACTCGGGGCTTGTCCTTGTCCTGTGCCGGCCAGAGAGAAGCCACTGGGGCTTCCAGTCTCAGTGTGGCTGGGGGGCTCCATAGTTGGAAACTAGGGATGAGCAGGGGAAGAGGAGACCATGCCAGGGAGGACAGGGAACACAGACCCCCAAGGCCAGCCTGGGTGATGCAGAGTCGGACACCAGCCATCTTGGACAGGGGTGCTACCACAGACATCTGAGCAGGAAGGAGTTACAAACACAGCTACCCCCGCGTGGCCACCCCACACATACATGTGTGTCCACTGGAGCTGAACGCGGCCGGCGGACACACGTCCTACCTTCTGGATTGCAGAGCACTTCTGTCTCCAAACGAGTGGGTCCCTGGAGAGTGTCCTTGTGGCAGGATGGCAGCTGTCCTCGGGGTGTGGTCTCAGCACAAACACCTGGACTTCCCTGTCACTCACTTTTATATGGGTTTGGTGACACAAGCATTTGGCATCTGCTTGGTCTCAGGAAGACGAGCTGCCTTCTGTCTGGCCACCCTCCTGGGGTCATAGCTGGCTCCCTCTTTGGCAGGTGTTGGCAGCGCAGGAGTCTGGGACGTGAATGATGTAGTGGGCCTGTTCCACTGAGCTCCCTTCATGGTGGTGGGGCTGGCGGCCGGCAGGCTGCTCCCCAGAATCTGGGAGGCCAGCATGGAGTAAGGGGCAACGGGGGTGGCACCTGGAATCTGCTGTTCCAGGCACGCGCCTCCCTGGGTTCTAGGCCTGCACTTCAGAGAGAGCACCTTTGCACACAATCACAGCCAGACAGCTGTGTGCAGGGCCCGGCCGACCCTCCAGGGCGGCGTGGGCTCCCTCAGGCTCTCGCTGCCCACCTCTGGCCCGGCTGACCCTTCCAACTGCTTCCCCACCATCATGGGGGCGCTCTGGAGACCCCGCTAGGCAGCCAGAGTTAGGGTGGTGCTGTGTGTGTGAGCGCGTGTGCGTGTGTGTGCTCAAAGACCGTCTGCACCATACCGGAAGTGTGCCTGGCAGGATGTAGGACAGCTGCTGAGGTGCAAGGCGGTGAGTGGTCATCAAGCCAACAACACGCCCACCTCCACCACCACGCTGGACGTCGCGCTGTGTTCAAACGTGGTCATGGCTGGACGGGCTTTTCTGGGTGTGTAGCAGTGGTCCGTATTTCTCACTCTGCCATGGTTTACCTTATCTTGAAGATTTTCACCCTAACCCTAACCCTAACCTTCACCACCACGCTGGACGTCGCGCTGTGTTCAAACGTGGTCATGGCTGGACGGGCTTTTCTGGAAGTGTGTAGCCAGTGGTCTGTATTTCTCACTCTGCCATGGTTTTACCTTATCTTGAAAATTTTCACCCTAAGTCCAACACCTGCAGCATCAGAAGCCAGAGGCAGAGAGGAAATTCAGGACACATTCCAAGAGATACTTCTCCCTCTCTCTCTGAGTTTCCCAATAGAACCATAGCTCATGATGATGCCTTGTGGTAGCGAAAGGTCTAGTCTGTGAAATTTTAAATGCACTTTTCTGCCCCTCCCACCCTCCAACCTCAGAGGGAGGAGGCAGCCGAGGTCTCATGTCCTCGGGCGCTCCTTCATGGCCCACCCTCTCCTGATCTCTGCAGGTCCCTCTTCCACCACCACGAACCCTTGTGCCCCTACACCCCAGTGTATCCCTGCAACTATAGGAGCCGTCGGTGTGGGGTTTCCCAAGTGCTGTGTGGTTCACACCCTCTTACGACCCGGGGGGAATCACAGACTGAACAGACCACCTCGTGCGGGCGGGGTCTTCTGTGGGGTTGTGATGGAGCTGGACTGTGTCCCTGGGTGTCTGCCAAGGCGTTCTCCGAGCTTCTCATGGACGGCTCCTGAGGAAAGGCAGGTTCACAGACGCTGACTCCTGAGCCCAGCGGTCAGGTTCTGTCTCCAGCCCTGCTGTCTCCGGACTCCAGCTCCAGCCGCTCCTGGAACCTGCACTGCCCGTCCGAGCCAGCAGGGTGGGGTGGGGGCACCCACGGGTGCAGAGGCCCCGCTGTGAGTTCAGCGACTGCAGCTGGGAGTGGGCAAGGACCGTGTGCAGGCGGGTGACTGCTCTCCGCTTGGAGGCCCAGTAGCCAAGCCTGTCCAGGGGGCATGGCGCCCTCGTCTCCTCCCATGTTTTACTTATGATAGTAGAACTTAAAGACATCGCACATTTAGAAAAATTTGAAAAATGATTAAATAGTAAATGTTCAGGCTTATTGAAATGAAAACCATATAAGTTAAGAGAATTCAGGCTTTCAGAGTGGGAGGCAGGGAGCAGAGACGATGGCCTCCGACATGTACTTGGACATGGGCACACGCAGCTCTGCAGGGAGACGACAGGGCAGTGGCACACATAGCACTGCAGGGAGACGGGGCCGTGGCACACATAGTTCTGCAGGGAGACGGGGCCATGGCACACGCAGCTCTGCAGGGAGACGACAGGGCAGTGGCACACATAGCTCTGCAGGGAGACGGGGCCATGGCACACGCAGCTCTGCAGGGACACGGGGTGGTGGCACACGCAGCTCTGCAGAAAGACGGGGCCGTGGCACACGCAGCTCTGCAGAAAGACGGGGCTGTGGCACACATAGCTCTGCAGGGAGAGGGGGCCGTGGCACACGCAGCTCTGTAGGGAGACGACAGAGCAGTGGCACACATAGCTCTGCAGGGAGACGGGGCCGTGACACACGCAGCTCTGCAGGAAGACGGGGCCGTGGCACACATAGCTCTGCAGGGAGAGGGGGCTGTGGCACACACAGCTCTGCAGGGAGACGACAGGGCAGTGGCACACATAGCTCTGCAGGGAGAGGGGGCTGTGGCACACGCAGCTCTGCAGGAAGACGGGGCCGTGGCACACATAGCTCTGCAGGGAGAGGGGGCTGTGGCACACACAGCTCTGCAGGGAGACGACAGGGCAGTGGCACACATAGCTCTGCAGGGAGACGGGGCTGTGGCACACGCAGCTCTGCAGGGAGACACGGCCGTGGCACACACAGCTCTGCAGGGAGACGGGGCCGTGGCACACATAGCTCTGCAGGGAGAGGGGGCTGTGGCACACACAGCTCTGCAGGGAGACGGGGCCATGGCACACACAGCTCTTCAGGGAGACAGGGCGGCCCTGGACACCCTTCCGGCGTGGTCTGCGGGATGGTAAGGGTGGCAGCCGCTGGTGGGCAGGGCAGTGCTGGGTCGACAGCTGGAGTGGAGTCCGGGTCTGCACCCATGCTGCCCCCTCTGAGGACAGCCTGACCGATGCTGTTATAGCCAGGGGCATGACTGCCCTTCACCCTGGGTCGCACAGTCTCAGGACACCAGAGCACCAGGCTGAGCGGGGTCTGACCCTGTCTGGAAGAAGCCCGGGGGCTGGGTAAGGACACAGGGTCCACCAGGACTGCGCTGTACCTCAGGCTCGTGAGACAAGCCACATGCGACAACTTGCTCCCCGCGACCAGGTGGCATCTAGGGGTCCAGCACAGGTCCCAAAAGTCCCGAGCTTCTCAGACACCTGCTGCGCCCTTCCAGCCTGAGAGCAGGGTTCGCCGTGTGTCGACCGATGGCGGACGATGAGGACTCGTCCACACTAAAGAGCTGAGCGGGGCTGCGGGGGACGCTCCTCTCCTGGGAACCGCAGGGCTCCCAAGGGTGCTGGAAGGTTCCAGGGAGTCCCCAGGTCCACTGTCTTGCTCTAGGGCGGCTCCTGCCCCATCCTCAGCCTCTCCCAGTTGGCTACCCAGCCCATGGGGAGGGAAGAAACCTCAGGGAAGTTGAAGACTGCAGGCCCCACTGAGAAGGAAGGGCCTGGCGGGAGCAGGAGGAGCTGCTGAAGTATGAGGGGAGTGCGGGGTGTCCCCTGGGCACCCCTCCAGAGCAGCCATTTACAGGAGGGAGGCGGGGTCTCCATCTGGTTCCACACTGGGCACCCGACTCAGCACTTGTGGAGGGCGTAGGGGACACTGGGCTATGTCGGAAACAGCACGCAGGTCCCCCAGAGCAGTCACCGGCTCCCCATTCTTGCCTTGCTCACTGGGAGGGTTCTTCCTGAGCAGCACTTTGCCCCCTGGGATTGGGAATATCTCCAGGCACAGCAACGTTTGTGGTGAGTGAACCAATGCTGGGTGCCCGTGGAGGGCCTGTGAGACAGTGAGGAGCTCAGCAGGACAGGGGAGCAGGAGCCCAAGGCAGGGGCAGTCGGTGGGCCGCAGGCTCCCACAGCTGGCCAGACTTATTTTTAGCTGCAGAGCCATTTCTTCACCTGACTCAGTGTTGGGGATGCAACAAGGAGTGGTGGGGTCTGCGGCAAACAGATCAGGTAACATCAAAGGGGGGCTGGCGGTCAGGTTGGGCTCTTAGCTGCTCCAGGGAAGCTTTTCAAGGGAAGTCTTAAATCTGAATTTTTAGTGGACATATCTAGATTTCAAAGTGTTGACTATTTGGGGGCCAGCAGATGGCATGGGGGTTAAAGCACTGGACTCCCACAGGGCCAACTGCGACTTGAATTCTGGGCCTGGTGGCTTGAAAACCTGCCTAGTGCATTGTGTGCATGCCCTAATCCCAAGAAGAGAGTGGAGAAGGGATTGCTGTGTGGCCAATTTCTCATCTCTCTTTCCGGTGAGTGCATGTGCCTTATGGTATATAAACCTAAAAAGAAAATGTTGACTTTTTGTTGTTTAACTAATTATTTTAAGAGTTTTTTTTTTCTTTTCCTGTAAGGTATGTGCACTTGCTGGAGAGACAAAGAGAAAGCGAGAAATCACCCCACAGCAGGGATGGCTATGTCACAATCCCTTCTTCTCCATTCTCCTCTTAGGATCTTGAGCATGCACTCACATGTGTATGGCGTGAGTTCCAAGCCTCTGGGTCTGGGACTTGAACCGTGGTTGACCACATGGGAGTCCAGCGATGTAACCATTATGCCATCTGCTGGTCCATATAAAAACCAAAAATGTTAATTTCCCTGTCTTTTGTGTTTTTTTTTTTTTTTTTTTGTTGTTGTTGTTAGATCTGTGTCTTCTGTTGCACCAGCCATTGTTGTCCAGGTAACTCCCACTGGCCTGGCTCTGCTCCTCGCCCCGCCCAGTGCTCACGGGCTGCACGTGCTCATGGGTAACCCAGCACCCGAGACTGGCGTCCCTTGTGCTGCAAGCCCGGAGCTGCCTGTGCGTCCTGAGAGGGCGGGTTTCTCGGCATCAGTTTGAAGTGAGGAACGCTCAGCTCGCCCCGTATCTCGGAAGTTGTATCTGCTCCGCACAGCCTTCCCAGCAGCCATCCTGGCCTCACGGCCTCCATCTCTCCCGAGAGGCAGTGGCAGCCACTCCGGAGCTGAGGCAGGCCACAGCCCTGAGCCCTGCAGCTTAGGATGGCTCCTCTCCTGAACTGTGCTGCCTCGCACAGACCTGTGAGACTCCACAGATGTGTTGAGCGAGAGCTTTGGGAACAGGGTTGAGGGACTCAGTAGCACAAGGGCAGACGGCAGTGTTCTGAGCATTTGTGCGTCGTAGGGAGGGTCAATACCCGAGGGCAGCTTTGTCTTACAGCCCTGGGTCGGCCTCAGCGTAGATGGCAAGGGCTTCTCTGTGGTGCTCCCTGGTACGGGTCCTCGGAGAGTGATCAGCCCCTGTGGGTCCCGTTACTGAGAAATGTGCATGAATGCCACTGCCAGCCCAGGGGACCTGACGGCGTCACCTAGACACGGGCTCAGTCCTGGGTCGGAGTCTGTCACGGATGAATCGGAGCACAGTGCACATTCCAGTGCCACGGCCCGTGGACATGGCTGTATTTGGAGATGGTCTTCGCACTCGATCAGCCAGGATGGAGCCATGTTGGGAGAAAGTGGCCCTAAATCTGTGACCTCTGTCCTCAGAAGAAGGACAGAGTGCGATGACAGCTGGAGCCAGGTGGGGTAGGACCCCTCCTGGCCGTGACCAAGCTCCTCTGGAGAGGCGGCCCACCAGAGAGAGTGTACACTTCCTGCCACGTGGGTGCCTTCCTAAGGCATCAAAGCCCCAATGATCTGGTACATGTGTGCTTGCTGGGCTTGACGAGGTTTGGACAGCAGGGGAGCTGAGTGCTCAGAGGACAGGATGGACCGTCCCAGTGGCTGCGAGTGGGGTCCTTAGTCAGGCCCAGAGCTCGAGTTCCCTGTCCTTATGTGTTCAGAGAGATGGGCTGTCCTTTCTCCTGGGCCTAGGGAGGCTCTTCTGGAAGGCAGGTCCCTAACGGGCCTTGGGGAGGGAGAGAGTGGAGGCAGAGACCTTCCGCTTCCATGGGTCCGGGCATGCCCAGACTCTGCAGTCGGGACACAGGAAACAGTGCAGGGCCTGCTGGAGAGTGCCCTCACCAGGCCCAGCCTTGGAGTTACTTCACCTACTCCTTGGTCTCAGACCTCTGGTGTCCTGACGGTGAGGCACAGGCTTCTGCCGCTCAGTCTGGCCTGTGTTCTGACACCTGTCCCCTGTCCCCTGTCCCCTGTAGGAGGCCCTGGGCCTTACTCAGCTGCTGGTGGTCCTGGGGTGGCACTGGTACTCTGGAGGATGCTCTGGTGTGTTGTATGTTAACATCATACATGGTCCACATACGTGCAATTTCAGCTAGGGCCCAGCAGTTCCATCTCCCTACATGACAGACAGAAATGCCACCAGCATGTCCAGAGCAGCCACAGCCACGGTATCTGTGAAATCAGAGTCTGAATGTCCATCATGGGCAGAGTGGACAAATAAATTGGGTTATATTCAGCCACTTGGTTGCTACCCAGTGATGAAAATGGACAGACTGTTACTATATGAAATAACGTGCAACAACATGAAATGAAAAAGAGCCAGGCACAGAAGAACAGATGCTCTGTGCTCCTATTTATATGAGAGGACTTCAAAAAGCTCATAAAAAAGTCATTATATTATGAGTTTAGGGGGCCAGTGAAGGTGGCTGGATCCTACATGGCTGACTGCATGGCTCAAGTCCTAGATGTGGTAGCTTGAAAACCACGTCAGGTGCTTGGGCACATATGCTCAAAATTCCAAGCAGAGAAGAGAGACGGGTTGTTAGGGGTGTGTTCTCTCCCGGGTTGGCACATATTCCCTTTAACAATTCTCAAAAAAAAAAAACAAAACAAAAAAACATGGAGAGCAGTGGTGATACTGGATTTGGTGTGCTGTAGTGATACACAGTGACTGAGTGTAAAATAAATCAATAAAAATTATGAATTAATTTTGGTGCAAATACAAATTGAAATCCATACATAGTTTTTCATAATATGCATTTTCCATGAACTTTTTTTTTTGGAGAGGTTTTTGTTATAGGGCACGTGCCCTCGCCAGAAAGACAGAGAGAGACAGAGAGACAGAAAGAGAGAAAGGGATGACCACGCTGCAATCCCGTCTCCTCCATTCTCCTCTCGGGATCTTGGGCACACATGCACACGTGCCCAGCATGAGTTTAAGCTACCGGGTCCGGCACTCGAACCGCTGTTGACTACACGTGAGTCCAGCGATATAGCCATTATGCCAACTGCTGGTCCCATTCCATGAACTTTTGAATACCCTTTATATGAAAGTTCAGCAGAGCCAGGAGTTGTGGGCATGGGGTGGTTCTCACTCCCTGTGATGCAGGAAGCAGTCACCACCGCATTTCACCTGCAGGTGCACTTTCATCGGCTTATGAGGCTTACTTTCTTCCCTCTCTTTTTCTTTCCTTCTTTCTCTCTCTCTCTCTCTCTCTCTCTCTCTCTCTCTCTCTCTCTCTCTTTCTCTCTTTCTTTCTTTCTATTGCCAGAGGGTATGTGCACTCCCCAGAGACACAGAGAGGGAGAGAAGGAGAGGGGAACAGACATACCTCTGTACCTCTGGCATGTGGTCTCTGCAACCCCTTCTCCTTAGCTTCTCCAATCTGTCAGGGTTTTGGCCGTGCACACACACATGCCTGATGTGGTTTTAAATCTATGGGGCTGGGATTTGAACTGAGGTTGGCCATGTAGGATCCACTCCCTTAACCACCTCATTGTGCCCCAGGACCAGCCCAAAAGAGGTTCGTTTCTTTCTTTCCTCCCTTCCTTTATTTTAATTTGCCAGAGGGCACGTGTGCTTGCAGAGAGAGAAAGGGGGGGTGGCGTGCATGCGTGAGAAAGCCCTCCAAATGGGAAATGGTCATGTTGCAATCTCTTCTTCTTTTCTCCCTCCTTTCAGGATTTGCGCATGCATGCACACACACCCAGGGTGTTTTTCAAGCTGTTGGGTCTGGGACTTGAACTGCAAACTTGGCTATATGGGATCCAGCCCATGTAATCTCAGGCCACAGGCTGGCTTCCACTCCCCTTATGCTCAGTTGAACTGTATGACATTTCTGATATCAGCTTTTTTTGAGCTACAGATGTGGCCATTTAAAAATAGAAAAGGTAAAACAGTTCTCCCATACGAAATTCCCAAGCTGTATAGCTGAGGAAGCTGTGCACAGAAGTGCGGTTTAACAGGGAAACATGTCAGTCAGAATTGGTGAACTGACAATACACATGTAAAAGGTATGCTCTCCACGCCAACTCCCAGGCACTGGAAACCACATTGATCTCTCAAGTAACATACAGTTTCCATCTAAAACCGGCATTTTCCTCTGGTGGGTATTGCATTGGCCTGTCCAAACAGCATGGGCTGGTATTGGAGCCGGCAGTTCGCCAGTCGGTATTGGAAATGGAAGTCGTTCCCAGTGGGAGGGTGCACTCTCCCCTTAAGCAAGATGGCAAACATGGCGTTCTGATAATGGATCCTAATTGTTTTTCCTGATAAGTACACATGGCACATTTAAAAAATCCAAAGCTGGAGTGTTCTAACCTAGCATGAGAGTTACCCTCAGACACCAGGGGCGACACTGAGATGAAAACGTACTGTGCAGAAAACACTTCTTCAGAGCTGCTTCTCTGGGTGCCCTGAGGTAGCTTCCTGGAGGGGTCACAGGGAGTGACCTCAGCCTTGGGGAGCCCTTGGTGTACCTGGATGCCAACTCCCGGAGATGCGGGCAGAAGGCTTGCAGAGGGTTTCTGCCTGCACAGTGAGCCCTTTGAGTGGCCAGTCTGTGCGGTCAGGAGGCTGGCCCAGCCTTCGTGTGTGATGAGGCCAAACCTTTAGCATCACGTGGCAGGGACACCATCTGACGTGGGGTGTGGAAAGGGCTCCCTCCATCCACATCTTCACAAAAGTGGAAGTAGGAAATCTGCCCCCGCAAAAAACAAGAAGTGGTGCTAAAGCCCAAAGCCACACCCACACGTGCTCCTCACAGGTGTGGGTGCTCACTTTCCCGCACTGCGGCCCTGAAGCAGATGCCAGGTGGGTCGCTGAGGGGAAGGGCTTTCAAGCCGCACAGGCTAGTCAGCCCTGTCTGCTCACGGCAAATATGGACTTCCATGAAGTCAACCGCGGTTCGAGTCCGAGACCTGGTGGCCTAAAACTCACGCCGGGTGCGTGTGCGTGCGTGCCCAAGATCCTGAGAGGAGAATGGAGGAGAAGGGATTGCAGTGTGGCCATCCCCCCTGGGGGGGTGACTTCTCGCTTTCTGTCTCTGTGTCTGTCTCTGTCTTTCTCATGAGCACACATGCCCTATAGCAAAAGCCTCTCCAAAAAAAGAAAAAAAAAAGAATACACTGCTAGCTACAGATTCTGAAATATCATGAAATATACATTTCAAGGCAAATCAAATAATGAGACAATGCAGTCCTGAAATGTGACAAATAAATGTGGAAATTTAATACAAGAATGACATACAGATTGGTGAGAGAAAAGGTTTTCCTTTTGGAAAACTACAAACTTATCTCCATATTTTATACAACTGATGCACAAATAAGTTCCAGCTGAATTAAAGAACTAAAAGCTAAAGAAAGAGCACATGCTGGATGGTGCGGCCACTGCTCCTGGGCCACTGACCGCACAGCGAGTCAGCGTGCTCAGTCCTGCAGGCAGCGGGACAGTTGCAGGGTTCATGTGTGTGAACATACCTGAACACAGAAAAGGTAAGTTAAAATATGGCATCAGAAATACAAACACGTGCCCCTGTGCAGGGCACTTACTGAGCAGAGCGTGCAGTGCTGGGGCTGGGACAGCTGTGACGACCATGGTGGTTGACTCTCAGCTCTCGTGCTCTATGGCCCGCCTCACACATGTGGTCGGTGGATGGGATGTTTCTGTGGTGCATGACCTTGGAGTGGGCGTGGCTCCATTAGGCAAGGTATAGCACAGGAGAACCATGATGGAGGCGGCTTCCAAATCTGACTGCTGGGAATTAAAACCTGCATGAGCAGATGGTACAGAGCCAAGGCACAGACAGACTTGGGAGACTGCAGCGCGCACAGGCTCGGAGGGTCTGTGTCCGAGACGCTGACAGAAACTGGCCTGGCTGAGGCCAGCGCAGAAGCGGGCCCAGTCCACCTGCACGAAACCTGGATTTGAGCCAGAAACTGGAGGGCTCGGAGAGGGCTTCTTCCAGACCAGAGCCACTCAGTGTAACAGAGGGGGACCTGCTGAGCCACCTGCACCCAGATTTCTGGGCACGGATTGGCTGCATGGCAGCAGACAGAACAGACTTAGGCCCCCGGGGCCGCAGGAGCTTCGCCATGAGGAACTAACTGAGGAGCGCTGGCTGGGGCTCTCCTGGGAGCGTGATTCGACACTGGCTGTGAGGTGTGAGACGCACCAATCTTTGACCCAGAGATGTCAGGTTTGCATCTCTGAAGGTATCTCACGCATGCTCTCACACGCACATGCACATGCATGCACATAGGCGTCAATGTAGTGGCATTTGCTGCACACTGAAGGAGAGCACCATGCCCCCAAGGAAAGCCACCAACACTGCCGAAGAGCCAGAGCTTTCCGAGTAACCAACACTGCCAAAGAGCCAGAGCTTTCCAAGTAGCCAACACTGCCAAAGAGCCAGAGCTTTCCAAGTAACCAACACTTTCCAAGCCGCCGAAGAGCCAGAGCTTTCCGAGTAATTTCAGTAGCACAGAGAACCACGTTTCTCGTTCTGCCACACTTACTACTACTAACGTTGGAGAAAACACGTCCGGGAAAAAGGCAGATTGGAAGAAGCTAAACAGACGTGTATGGCAACTTTACTGTGCGTATACCTGAAGAAGAGATTATTTCAAGACAATCACTTCCTAAGATAGATATCTGTACCCGGCAAGTCGATAAATGGAATACAGAATAGTCTGTCTCTGTAGCTTTAGCTCATCTGCTCACCTGAAGACACAAACAGGCCTAGGTGTGTACTCAGAGCCCTTCCAGCCCAGAACCATCCCTGATGACACAGAAGTGAGCTTTACCCTAGCCTGAATTAATACCTTACGAAAGACAATATTTAAAAAAAGTGTAGAAATAAATTTTTTTAATTTAAAAAAATGTATCCATTTTTTTTTCTTCCACAAGACAGAGAGAGACAGACAGAGAAAGGAGCCCCCAACAGTCTTCACACCGTGATCCACCCCAATCCCAGTCATGTATCCAGCATACTAAGGTAGGTCCCTGGACTTGAACTGAGGATCTTTATTAGGTCCAGCTGTGTTACTGCTGAATCACTACCTGGCTTCCCAAGTAAATTATTTCTTATTTTTTAAATTAAAAAAACAAAAGAGTCAAAATCTGTTACATATATGACTAACGTGCCCCTTTTGGGGATAAGCTAGTGTTCCAAAATGTGTGCCCTTGTGGGAGGCTGTGCACCAGCGAGTCTGCCGAGGTTTCTCAGAGAGCAAACAATTGCCATGATTGGTTCTCTTCATAAAACCTGACCTTCGAAACCTTGCTCTGATTGGCCACTAGAATCCCTCAGATTTGCATATCTGGCACCTCATGATTGGTCCAAAAGCAACCAATCATAACCCACCGTTTACAACCAATCACAGCCCACCGTTTACAACCAATCATAACCCACCTTTTACGATCCTTCATTCAACCAATCACGGCCCACCAGCGTGTATATAACCACCATGCCTGGCTCACAATAGCCAGACTACCAGGAAGACAACGAAGACGACACGGAAGACCAGGGAGACGACAACCCTGGAGAGCCTGAAGAGTTGAAACACCCCACAGTCTCCAGACAACCGTGAAGACCCTGAAGAGCTGTAACACTACATCGTCTCCGGACGACCCTGAAGAGTTGTAGCACTGCGCCGTCTCCGTGCTGTACCGTGCTGCCCACAATAAACAGACGACACTGAAGACACTGTGTCCTCTCCGTGTTGTGACACTGCGCCGCTTGTCCCGGCTCTCACTCCTTTCCTCAGGAAACCTGTTCAACTGTGTTCGGGACATGTGGCGCCCGAACTGGGTCGGGACATGCCCTGAGTGAAATTAGAGAATTCTAGCATGGAGTGAGAGTAGGTTTTATTTACGTTTATGCATCTAGACACACACAGATAAATGTATAGGTATAGACATATATGTATGTGGATAGATATAGTCATACTTATGCATCCCATATATCCCTGTATATCTTGAATCTATATCTTTTGAATATATGTGTGTATATGTATAAGTGTGTGTATTTTATATATATATACACACACACATAGATTTACACACATGTCTACATTTTTTTGTGTTTTTTTTAATTTAAATTTATTTATTTACATTCATTCACTGTACATCATTACAACATACCAAATGAGATTTTCCATCCACAGTACACTGTATATTGTATACATCAACATACATGTTATCGTCAACAAATAATTTTCCATTTCTTGTTTCCTGTATGTTTTGCTTTTTTTCCCCCATCCTTGATTCCCTATCTTTTACCCTCTGCCATCTCCCACTCTCCTCCCACACTGTCTCTGGTATCTATGTTTGCTTTCTATACTGTTTTTCCCCCACATTTTATTGAGTCACTAAAGATCTTGATCAATCTAAATATTTTCATAGTAAGCACAGCTGATATATACATTTGTATGAACACAAGTCCAAATTTAAGCATAAGCCTCAATGAGTAGAATGAACATCCTATAAAGTAGCACCTAGCTGGGGCTATATATCAGACTGCAGTCATCAAATAGGTATTTTTTTTCTGAAACTTTTTTTTCAACCTAATTTACATTCTTTCCCTACACATCGTCACAGCATACAAAATGTGCATGTTTACATTTTTAATTATTTGTTTACCTGAACTAACTTGAAATTAGACCCAAACATTTTCTTAAGCTTTTAGTGCCAAGACACTGAATTAAGACTTAATGATGAAGTATTGTAAGTTATTTCAAGTTAAATTTTCTACCCACTGCAAAAGAAAAAAAATTAAATACAGTCTCAACTGTAGAAATACTGGGATGCCATGCTGGTGCCATGCGATGTCCTGGGGTCTCTTACAAGGCTGGCTGGCTCCGGCGTCCCCGTGGTGGCCTCCCCGCCACTCGGCCTTCTCTCCACTGCACGCTGACCTTTCCTCCTTTGCACCTGTCCTGGGCTGTCTGTCTCCTGCAACAGGTCTGAGTGCTGGGCCAAGGTTGTTCTAGAAGTTTCTGCAATGAAGTGAAGGAATGACCAGAAGTGAAACAACCTCCATGTGGTCAAAGAAACAAAATGTAAACAAATATAGATGGCATTGGGGCCTTTCAAGGTTCCTAACCACACACACCTCCCTTCCCTCGCGAGGAGGGCATGGTGACTGTGGGGCACAGGCCGGCCCAGGGTGGTCGTGGCACCTTGACTGGGGTGCTGTGGCTGAGCGGTCGGCTGTGAATTTGCGCTCTGTCACGCGGCCCCACAAGCAAACATAAACACGACGTGTTCCCAGGGTAAACGTGGATGCTGGAAGGCTGCTCGGGCCGCAGCCATGGGACTGTGAAGGGCGCTGATGCCCTTTGCTGGGGCAGTGGGAGCCAGCCCACCAGCGTCTGCCAAGGCTCTTTCACCAGCAGCAACTGCAGCCGCCTGGGTTGGCAGCACTGGGACCCAGGGGCAGACGTGGTCCTCGTGACACCAGGGGCCAGGCTTGGACGCTGTCCCCAAGGCCTTGGCCTGCTGTCAGTGTCCAGAAGCCTGGCTCTGTGTGGCTCGTTGGGGGCAGTGCCGGCCTGCACCTTGTGGTCTTTCAGCCCCCGTGGCCCCTGCCCTTGTCTTCCCCCCCTGGTGGCCCTTCTTGTCCCCTCGCCCACAGGCGCATGTGGCACTCAAGCCCTGGGTGGGCTGAGGGCTGTGTTGGCCAGGAAGCCAGGAGCCACTGCTATCCTCTGATTCAGCCGCTTCTGCCAGCTTCTCTCCAGGCTGTGGGTGCTGTAGGGGACAGTGGCCGGGCTCTGAACCACTCACTGCAGAGCTGACTTGCTCTGCCCCCCTAGTCTCTGGATATTTGACTCGAGGGATAGTAGGGAAGTGGCTCCTGCCAGGGCCACCATCAGCTGGTCCTGGGCCATCGCCTGCCTTGGGGTCTCAGGGGCCTGCAGGTGGCCTGGGGGGGGGCAAGGTTGCAGGAGCCCTGAGATACGTAAGGACACTGCTCCAGGCCTCAAGGGCAGCTGGGCCTGGACACCCTGCTGCACTGTGTCTGCAGGTGCGCTTGGGCCCTCTCCAGTCCTCAGGGCAGGGAGGACATTTGGACCAGCCTGCTCTTGGCCAGCGCAGGTCCCTTTGAAGCTGTGACATGTGGCATCTCCCAGCAAGCTGGGAGGGTGACCTCTAGGCTCAGCCCCGCCCTCTCCATCTGGCCTTAGTGGCAGCTGCCCCAGGAATTACCCAGGGAGTGCCGGAGGGAGAGGGCTCCCGTGGTCCTTGCTGTGGAGACACTACGACAGTGTCTTGGTCACGCGTGGCTACATTCGGGATGCCTCTGCATATTCCCAGCAGTTGACACCCAGAGTTCTCCTTGGCCTGGCAGCATGCTTGCTGATGGGCCACTTGGTGAAGGTCATGAAGTGGGAGGTCCTGACCTGACCAGGAAATATGTCAAAACCGTGGGGCCGGCGTTCTTTTTCTTGTTTTCCCCAAGGCCTTGTGTGTGTTGGTGCCACTCTGAGAATGCTCTGTGATGGTGGACGTGGGGGTCTCCGCTGCCCAGTGGATGCCACAGACCACGTGTGGCTCTCGACTTGTGGCTAGTGTGACTGAAGGCCTGAGTTTGTGACTCTGTCATTTAATCAGGTTATTTTAAATTCTAAATAAAGCCAGCTGTGACCGGTGGCCACCTGCTGGGCTGCACAGATCGTGAGGCAGAGCATGGACCCTGAGGCACGTGACCAGGTTCACACCACGGCCTCAGCAGCTTAGTTGGTGGGTGTCCGTGCCCTCCATGGGGCTGTCTTGAAGAGCACAGATCCTCAGGACGTGGAAAGAAATCACTATACAGCTAGGGCTCAGAACAGGGCCTGGGACGTGCACACTGTGAGGACACAGGTGCACCCGCTTGTCAGCAACGACACACGCAGCAGATCCCACAAGGGTCTGGCTGTCCCTGCCACCAGAGGGTGAGAGAGCGCCTCTGTGGCCCCAGGGCCTTCCTGGGGCTCCAGGCTAGGGGGTTAATAAACTCGGTGTCTGACTTGGTTTGGTGACAAATACGTTTTGAAGGAAGACAGTAAGAGGACTGTTTAGATGGAACATCTTTAAAAATACATTTGACTTTAGGGCTATAGGAAAGTAGTGCCTCATTTCTTTATTCTTTGATTTAACTGACCGTTAATAGGCTTCTGGTCTGACCCAGGCACAGCAGAAATGGTGAACATGTGAGGGCTTTCAGAAGTTTGTTTCTTTGGAGAGAGAGCGAGTGGGCCAGAGCCCCTGCACGGGCTCATGCTGCTGTAGACCTGGCTCGGTCTCAGTCACCTGTCACTGGCGGGTCCTCAGGGAGGGCCTAGACTGAAGTTGGGGACCTCCACATGGACGGCTCACAGGCCGCGTGTCATCCCGGCACCGTTGGCTGGTCCCCGTCAGCTTTGTGTGTGGCCCAGTCACCCCGCCCCCCCACTCCCCCCCGTGTCTGACCCAGGGGGGATGACAGCAGGGACAGATGTACACGAGCAGCCCCAGGGGACAGCCCCAGTGGGGACAGCCCCTCCACGCTGAAAGGCAGCCAAACAGTCAGGTCAACGACAGAAAGCCCCTTGGCAGCAGAAGGGCAGGGCCTGTTGCTCCACAGCGACGCTCAACCCTCAGGGGTTGTTGGTGCCTGTTAAAGGCCCGGGAGATGAGTTGTCTGTGCACCCATGTTACACCCTGGTGAAACAACTGGGAAGGCTGTGGAGGTGTGTCCTCACACGAGTGTCTGCAGAGCCTTGGAGAGGCCCCGGCACAAGTGTGAGGGCCCTTCTCAAGGACGTTCCCCGACTGCAGCCCAGTGCCACCCTGTTACTGACCCTGGGAGCCAAACAACTTAAGTGTTTCTGCTTAGTTTTCTTCAAAAGCTGTAGACTTTCCTCACCTTCCTGAATCCAGGCATAGTTTAACTGTGTATGTGACTAAATTTCACATCGCAGAGCCTATTTCTGATTAAGCCCCACATGCTTTTTTTTTTTTTTTTTTTTAGAGGAATCTTTGCTGTAGGGCACATATGCTTGCCAGAGACAGATACAGAGAGAGAGAGAGAGAGACAGAAAGTGAGAAATTACCCTCCCCCCCAGGAGGGATGGCCACACTGCAATCCCCTCTCCTCCACTCCTCCATTTTCCTCTCAGGATCTTGGGCATGCACATGCACCCAGCGTGAGTTTTAAGCTTCTGGGTCTGAGACTCAAACTACGGTAGACCATGAGGGAGTCCAGAGATGTAATCATGCCATCTGCTGGTTTCTTTGGAGAGTTGTCTGGCTGTTTTTGAGAGCGTGACAGGCCATGGTTGTAGCCTTTGCATTGCTTACTCTGGACACAACTGCATTAATGACAAGGAACAGGTAAACGGTCATCACCAAAATTGAAGTTTTTCTCTTCACACAACCTGTTTCAAAGATGAAAAGGCAAACTGCAGCCTGGACGGACATATTTGTGATGACAGGGCTAGCGTCTCAGGGCCTAGCCCAGATTCTGCAGGTTCTCACTGCCCGTGAAGGACAGGGTGCCATGAGCACCAGCTGGGCAGACACTGCCTGCAGTGTTCCCTGTGGGGGAGACGGAAGCGAGAACACCGCCATGTCCCCGCTGAGCACGCTCTGTGGTCGGCACCTCCAGCTCTGAATCAGAGCAGCACAGTGGCAGGGATGGGGGAGCTCCCACAGGAAAGGAGCAGGCGGCACCTCAGCACTGGCCTGCAGGAGACTCGGCATGGCCTGGGGCACCAGCCAGCCTGTCCCAGGACACAGAAGGCGCCAGGCATGAGGCTGTTCCCAGACCCTGGGCCTGGCTGAGTGAGTGGGGCAGGGACCCCGCAGAGTCCTGGCTTGTCCCGGAGGTCTGGACCGTGGACAAGGGTCACTCTATGGCTGCAGTGGCTGGACGTGTGCCTGGACTTGGGGTGCAGGGATGTCTAACAGGCACAGGACACCTCATGGCCTAACAGCCTGCTTTGCCTGGGCCCGTGGGAAGGCGTCCCACCAGCCCACTCAGTGGGAGGCTAACGCAGGGCAACAAGTGGGAGCCGGGGCCGTGGCTGGGCATGTACAGTTCAGGGTGCAGGAGGAGGGCGGAGGGGCACAGGTGTACGTAGTGTGTGGGGTGAGGGTGCCTTTTAGCTTCCCTGGTGCTATACTGGGCTTTATCGCCTCCCACCTCCTGCGGCTGCCTGGGATGACTGTGCTGGGTGCTGGTCCCCCAAGGGGGACCCTGCTCGGGAGAAAGAGGCTCTGTGACCCTGGTCTGGGTGGAAAACTTGCTTTGACCTGCTCAGAGAGCCACAGTGGAGGCAGACGGAAGTGGAGACCCCCAAGTCTTTGGCAAAGACCCTCCTCTCCATCTTTAGGGCCCATGCATGTACCCTCTGGCAATTAGGAAAAAAAGAAAGCTGAAAGGTGGGGTAAATTTATCTTGAACTGAGTGGAACGAAGAAAACAAAGTTAAGTCAATGAGTAGACTTAGAAAATAGGCACACAGTAAAATCATAAAACAGGTAATAAGAAATGAATGAGCCCAAATGCTGCTGGTGTGAAAACAGCCTTGCAACTCAAGGGAATCAGCAGTTAGCATAATGGCTGTGTTGCTGAACTCCCACGTAGTCGACTGTAGTTTGCGTCCCGGACCCGGTGGCTTAAAACACGCCAGGCGCGTGTGCGTGCATGCCCAGGATCCTGAGAGGAGAATGGAGGAGAAGGGATTGCGGCATGACCATCGCCCCTGGGGGGTGATTTCTCGCTTTCTGTCTCTATATCTCTCTCTGTCTGTCTGGCGAGCGCACGCGCCCTATAGCAAAAACCTCAAAAAAAAAAATTAAAACAGCCTTGCAACTCAATAAAAGTGTTGCAGGGTGTTTAAGGCCAAGGTAGAGGAGATACCAGAGCCCAAGATCAGACAGCTTGAGTGGTAAGGATGGTCTGTACCACGCACACCTCAGTAAGAGAAGAGCAAGAAGCTTTACAGAGATCGTCTGCCGATAATTCAGCAGAGCCTTTGTGAGTTGATGGAAGGCGGGCATTGCTAAAGCTGACTCAGGAAGAAACGAGGCCAGAGCAGCCTGTGTCCGAAAGGAATTGTTGGGTTTAAGAAAGTCTCACGAGGGCCAGGCCCAAATGCCTTCCTGTGCATGGGTCAAACATTGCGGAAGAATTTACACCAGCCCTGTTGAAGACAGGGATCAGGTAATGTATCATGGCCACTAATGAGGCCTGAAACTAAATACTCCCAGGGAAGGAACTGAAGACCAGCATCCTCACGAGCGGGGACACAGATGTCACAGTTGAGCTCGTGGCTGAGATGCAGCGTCAGACGAAGCCTGCAACCTGCCCTGTCCTTGGGGATGCGGCACCTGCAGGGGCTCAATGTAATGTGCTGTGTTAAAAAGAACGAGGGGGCCAAGGTGGCATGGTGGTTAAAGAGTTGGATCCCACATGGCTTACTCTGCAGTTTGTCCTGGACCTGGTGATTTGACAGACACACCGGGTGTACGTGCCTGCCCCAGATCCTGAGAGGACACTGGAGGAGAGGGGATTGTGGCATTGCCATTCTCCTGGGTGGGGGGTGATTCTTTGTCTCTCTCTGTCTCTGGTGAGCACAAGCATCCTACAGAACAAAGGAGAGAGTGAGGGAAACCTCCCCACACCTGAGCAGCCACGCCAGTGGATGCAGTGAAAGCACTCCATGGGGATCAATTGCCATTCGCTGAGTAGGAGCACAAGTCTCAGCAAACAGTGAGACAGAAGATAACTTCTCATGTGGAAAGGGCGTCTTGAGAACTCACACCTCCTGGCATGATGGTGAATGATGCTGAACCTGGGAGCGGGGCTGGGCTGTAGCTCTGCACCCATCCACTGTCAAACTGGAGCTTCCTGGGCAACTGGGCAAGAAGAGACATCCGTGTCAGAGAAGACGTGTCCAGAGAGCCTTGAGAACTGTAAGAAGCCGTAAGACTATATTTCCAATATTAAACTAGCCACAGTTAATGATTAAACAGACTTTTTCAAGATTGTGGGACAGAGGGTCAATTTTCAAAACACATTTCTTTGAGCAAACTTTATGAACCAGCACCCAGCAGGTGGGTGTCATTTCCAATGGCTTCAGGCAAGAAAATGTTTAGGGAGAGGATTTAGCCAGACTCGAGCAAAACCTGCACTCTGACTCCTCACACCCTGCTGAGGGGACACGAAGACTATTGGTAACTGGGGGACAGGATAAGTTAGGGGACACATCATCCCTCCCTGGCTAGAGCCACAGGTCTCTGTGATCCCAGCCCCAATCCTCAGCTTCTTTGTAGAAATCTTGAGCCACTTCCAAAACTGGCACAAAATGCAAAGAGCCCGGAACCCCGAGACAGCCTGAAGGGAGGAAGCGGAGGCCGTGCTCTGCTGCCATGGTGAAGGGGCAGGTGGAGCCCTGGCTCCTGGGTGGTGCTGACGGATCCATTTCTTGGGTGTGAGGTGTGGGGCTGAGCCTTCTCAGTCAGCCCTGGTGGTCGCTGCACAGCCTGCCATTCCCTGAGGTTGGGGCTTGTTCTTTGGGTGCATTTAGATTCATTCGGACTCCCTGTCCTCTTTCTCAGAACCCACTTTGATTCATTTGGACCCTCTTGTCCTCTTTCTCAGAACCACAGGGGCAGGAGCTGGACTGTGTGGGAGGGCAGGGGTTTGGCTGAGGGGGCACAGGCTGGGAGCTGACCCGGGCCCTGTCACTGGCTCTAGGATAGTCGTTTTTTCCCCAGGAGGCACCACCTCGTGCCCTTTCCAGGTCTGGATGGTGACAAGGCTGGTGTCTCTGCCAGGTAACCATGGAAACCCCTGGAGGCCAGCCCAGCACAGCCAGGAGTGGAGAGGACCTTCCAGTCTGGCTGCCCAAGGCTTCCCGGCTCCTGGTGGATGGCAGGTGACAGGGACACATGGGACCCCAGCCCATCCCTCCTGACATCTCCTCTGACCGCCTAGGGCTGATCAGTCATTTCCGGGCCTGGGGTGCATTTGCTTTACTGAGGCCGCCCATGTGCTTGGTCACCTTCAGCCGGTGCTGACCCTGTGCTGGCCACCTGGGTTTCCTCCTCTCTTCACTAGGGGGTTTAGGGTTTCAGCTCTGACCATCGTTTTTCAAAATCTCCCCATCTCCTTGGGGAGAGCCCTCTCAGCACGTTGGGTGCTGAGTGATCTCCATCAGTAAATAAGAGAGGACATTCCCTTGTCTCCAGACAGGGCCTGGCCCACAGAGGCTGTCTGGGCCAGCTGGCCCGAGCAGAGCACACCACTGGCCTCTGGGTGGCCCTGACATTTCACAGGGATTTTTTTCCCCCAAGGTACATTATAAAGCTATTTAATCAAAGCAGCATGGTAGTGACTTAAAAACATTGACCAATGGAACAGAACAGAAATCCCAAAAATGAACCCAATTATTTAGTGTGCTTATAAAAAAATGAAGAAAAACATTTTCTTTCATGAAATTTTTTGAGGAAACATGAAGCAATAAAGAAACACTTCACTGAGAAGACCCTCCCTGGGCTTTGAGTCCTGCCCTCTGAAGGGCACACACTTCCTTGTTTGGCTTCTGAGTTCAGGCCAGAGTGGCTGGGTTTGCTTCTCTGAGCGGAGGGTGGTGTCCCGAGGCCTTGGTCCTGCTTGCCACCCCGGGCTGGGCCTTCTGGACAGTGCCGATTTCTTTTCATAAGGTGGGGCGTGTGCGCTGGCCAGAGAGAGACAGAGAGAGACAACCCCTCAGGGCACAGGGCTCACTGCCATCCCTTCTCCCTTCTCCTCTTGTGATGTTTGCCTATCAAGTCACAGATCTGCTGTGACTTGAGCTCTGCAGATGGCCCTGTGGTGCCCAGCTGCCCAAACTACCATGCCACTGGCTGGTCCCTTCATTTTTTTTTATTTTTTAAAAAATAATTTCCCCTTTATTCAGGATAGACTGCCTGCACACATGAGTGTGAGTGAGAGACAACAGAGGGAGCAGAGAACAGTGGCCTCCATTAGGGCCGGTGGGGATGTCCCCTGGGGAGAGCTCAGATCAGGCCCTGCTCTTCTAGATGAAGCCATGTTTGGCGCCTCCGACGTGGGGGCCCTGCCGGCTGCCGAGACCATGCTTCTGCTCCTCCTGTGACAGGCCAGGACCTCCCCAGGCTGTGTCCATGGTGGGCGACGCTAGGCCCCTGCAGTGAGTGTGGAAACCAGGCCCTGGGCCTGGGCCCCCGACATCTCACATCAGCGATGGGGAAGGCACACCGGTACCCAGGTGGCCCCTCACACTTGAGGGTGACCCCCACCCACACCCGAGGGTGACCCCACCCCACACCTGAGGGTGACCCTCACACCTGAGGGTGACCCCCCACACTTGAGGGTTACCTCACCCCCCACACCTGAGGGTGACCCCCCACCTGAGGGTGACCTCTCCCCACAACTGAAGGTGACCCCCCACCTGAGGGTGACTTCCCCCCACACCTGAGGGTGACCTCCTCATACATTAGGGTGACCCTCCCATAGCTGAAGGTGACTACCCCACACCTGAGGGTGACCCTTCCACCTGAGGGTGACCTCTGCCCCCCACACACCTGAGGATGACCTCCTCCATACCTGAAGGTGACCCACACCTGAGGATGACCCCAAACACCTGAGGGTGAACTCCCCCCCCACCTGAGGGTGATCTTCCACCACACCTGAGGGTATCTTTCCTTCACACTTGAGGGTGACCCCCCATACTTGAGGGTGAACCCACTTAAATTTGAGGGTGACACCTCCACACCAGAGGGTGACCTATCCCCACACCTGAGGGTCACCTCCCCCTCACACTTGAGGGTGATCTCCCTCCACACCGGAAGGTGACTTCCCCCCACAGCTGAGGGTGAACCCCCACACCTGAGGGTGAACCCCCATGAGGTTGATCTCTTCTCACCTGAGGGTGACTGCCAACTTGAGGGTGACCCTCCCCATACCTGATGGTTACCCTCCTCCACACTTGAGGGTGCTTTCACCCCACACCTGAGGGTGACCTCCCCCCACAACTGAGGGTGACCCCCACACGGGAGGGTGACCTCCCACACCACAAATGAGGGTGAACCCCCTTGAGGTTTTACTCCCCCACCTGAGGGTGACCCCTCAACTTGAGAGTGACCTCCCCTGCACCTGAGAATGACCTCCCACACACACACCTGAGGGTGGCCTCCCCCCACACTTGAATGTGACCTCCCCCATATCTGAGGGTGATCTCCCACCACACCTGAGTGTGACCTCCCCCCAAACACACCTGAGGATGACCACTTCCCCACACCTAAGTGTGACCCCCTCCACATGTGAGGGTGACCTCCCCCAACACCTGAGGGTGACCTCCCCTCACACCTGATGGTGACTTGCTCCCCGCCCCTGAGGGTGACCCTCTACACCTGAGGGTGACCTCCCCCACACGTGAGGGTGACCTTCCCTCCACACACACCTTAGGGTAACTTCCCACACAACTCAGGTTGGCCTCCCCCCTACACCTGAGGGTGACCCCTCAACACAACTGAGGGTGACCTCCCACCTAAGGGTGACCTCTCCCCACATCTGAGGATGACCTCCCCCCCCCACAACCAAGGGTGACCTCCCTCACACCTGAGGATGACCTCCACCTCCACCTGAAGGGTGATCTCCCCTCACACCTGATGGTGACCGTTCTCTCCACATCTGAGCATGACCTCCCCTCTTCACACACCTGAGGGTGACCTCGTCCACAACTGAGGGTAACCTCCCTCCACGCCTGAGGGTGAACACACCCCACCTAAAGGTGACCACCCCCACACCTGAGGGTGACCTTGCAACACAACTGAGGGTGACCTCCCACCTGAGGGTGACCACCCCTCAATACCTGAGGGTGACATCCCCCTACTCATGAGGGTTAAACCCCCATAAGGTTGACCTCACCCCCACCTGAGGGTGACCCCCACTTGAGAGTGACCTCCCAACACACCTGAGAATGACATCCCTCCCCACATACCTGAGGGTAATCACTTTCCCACACCTGAGACTAACACCCTCACACCTGAGGGTGACCTCCCCCCACACCTGTGGGTGACCTCCCCCTGAAACACACCTGAGAGGGACCTCCCCCACATGAGTTTGACTGCCACTCATGTCTGAGGGAGACCTCCCATACAACTGAGGGTGACCTTCCTCCCCACTCCTGAGAGTGACCTACCAACTGCTTCAGGAGATCTACCCACACACCTGTGGGTGACCACCCCCAACACACCTGAGGGTGACCTCCCCAATACCTGAGAGTAACCCGTTCTGCACCTGAGGGTGACCACCACCACAACTGAAGGTGATATCCCCCACAACCCAGGGTGACCCCCACCCACCACACCTGATGGTGACCCATCCCCACACCTGAGGGTGACCTCCTCCACACCTGAGGGTGAAATCCTCCCCACACCAGAGGGTGACCCCACCCACACCTGAGGGTGAACCCCCTACACTTGAGGGTGACCTTCCCTCCACACCTGAGGGTTACCTTCCCACACATCTGAACGTGATCTCCCATCACACCTGAGGTTTATTTCCCCCAAGACCTGAGGGTGACCTCTCCCACATCTGATGGTGACCTCTTCCCCCACACACCTGAGGGTGGCCTCCCTTAACAACTGAGGGTGACCTTCCCCACAACTGAGGGTGGCTCCTCACACCTGAGAATGACCCCCCCATACCTGGGGACAATGCCCCCACACCTGAGGGTGACCTCTCCTACAACTGAGAATGACCTACTCCCACACATAAGTGTTACCTCTCTCAGAACTGAGGGTTACCACTCCCTACATCTGAGGGTGACCACCCCCCACACCTGAGGGTGACCTCACACACAACTGAGGGTGATCTCTTCCCACACATGAGGATGACCTCTCTCAACACCTGAGAATGAAAATCTACCACATGTGAGGATGACCTCCCTCACACACAGTTGAAGGTGACACCCCCACACTTGAGAATGACCTCCCTGACATGAGAGTTACTTCCAACCAAAACTGAAGGTGAGTTCCCCCACAACTATGGGTGAAATCTCCACACAGCTAAGGGTGAGTTAGGGTAAAAATTTTCTTAGGATTTAGGGTTAGGATTGAGGTTACGGTTGAGGATTAGGGTTTAGGGTTAGGGATTATGGTTAGGGTTAGGGTTAGGTTTTGGGTTAGGGTAAATGTTAGGGTTAGGGGTAGATTTAGGGTGAGGTGTAGGGTTAGGGTTTAGGGTTATGATTAGGGATAATGGTTAAGGTTAGGAATAGGGTTAGGTTAGGGTTAGACTTAGGGTTTGGGTTTTGGTTAGGGTTAGGGTGAGGTTAGGGTTAGGGTTAGTTAGGGTTTGGTTTAGTTAGGGTTAGGGTAAGGGTTAGGTTAGGGTTAGGGTTAGGTTTAGGGTTAGTTAAGGCTAGGGTTAGGCTAGGGTTAGGGTTAGGGTTAAGGGTTAGGTGTTGGGGTTAGGTTTAGGGGTAGGGTTAGTGTTAGGGTTATGGTTTGGGTTAGGGCTTAGGGTTAGGGGTTAGGTATAGAGTTTGGTTAGGGCTAGGGTTAGGTTAGGGTTGGAGGTTAGGGTTAGACTGTTAGGGTTAGGGTTAGGGCTTAGTGTTAGTGTTAGGGTTAGGGGTTAGGGGTTAGGGTTAGGGTTAGAGTTTGGGTTAGGGTTAGTGTTAGGGTTTAGGATAAGTGTTAGTGTTAGGGTTAGGGTTTATGGTTAGGGTTAGTGTTTAGGGTTAGGGTTAGGGTTTATGGTTTAGAGTTTGGCTTAGCACTAGTGTTAGGGTTAGGGTTATGGTTTGGGTTAGGGTTAGAATTAGGGTTTAGGGTTAGGTTTAGTGTTAGGGGTTAGGGTTAGGGTTTAGGGCTAGTTTTAGGGTTAGGGTTGCAGTTAGAAGTTAGGGTTAGTTTTTAGGATTAGTGTTAGGTTTAGGGGTTAGGGTTAGGGTTTAGGGGTAGATTTTTGATTTTGATTAGGGTTATGGTTATGGTTAAGTTTTGGTTAGAGTTATGTTAGGTTTAGGATTTGGTTACGGTTAGGGTTTGATTAGGGTTAGGGGTTAGGGTTAGGGTTAGGGTTATTAGGTTTTGGGTGTGGGTTAGGATTAGGATTTGGTTACAGGTAGTGTTATGGTTTGGGTTAGGGTTTGGTTTAAGGGTTAGTGTTAAGGTTAGGGACAGGTTTTTGGGTTACGATTTGGGTTAAGGTTAGCGATAGGGTTAGATTTAAGGTTTGGGTTAAGGTTAGGGGTAGGGTTAGGTTAGTGTTAGGCTTAGGGTTTTTGTTAGGGCTAGGGTTTTGAATAGGGTTAGGGTTGGGGTTACATTTAGGGTTAGGATTTGGGTCAGGGTTAGGGTTTGGGGTTAGGGTTTCTGTTAGGGTTAAGTTTAGGGTTAGAATTTGGGTTAGGTTAGGGTTAGGGTTCTGTTAGTGTTAGATATTGTTAGATTACCTTAAGGGTTAGGGTTAGCGTTTGGTTAGGGTTAGGTTAGGGTTAGGGTTAGAATTAGGGTTATGGTTTGTTTAGGTTTAGGACTAGTATTTGAGTTAGGGTTAGGGTTAGGGTTAGGGGTTAGGGGTTAGGGTTAGGGTTAGGGTTAGAGTTAGATAGGGTTAGGCTTAGGGTTAGGGTTAATGTTAGGGTTTAGGGTTAGGGTTAGGTTTAGATAGGGTTAGGGTTAGGGTTAGGGTAAGGGTTAAGGTTAGGTTTTAGGGTTAGGGTTAGGGTTAGGGGTTAGGTTTAGGGTTAGGGTTAGGGTTTAGGGTTAGGCTTAGGGTTAGGGGTTAGGGTTAGGGTTAGGAGTTAGGGTTAGGGCTTAGGCTTAGGGTTAGGGTTTAGGATTAGGGTTAGGTTTAGGGTTAGTTTCCTGGTGACCGATGACTACCAGTGGGGCTTGGCAGAGGGTTGTGTCTGCTAGCTTGCGGGCCTGGTCTCCGGAAGCGAGGGGGTGTGTCGGGGGCTTCCAGTCAAAGGTCAAAAGGCAAAGGGCACTTATGGCACCCGCTTTTTGCTCACTTCCGGAATTTGGGTTAGGGTTAGGGTTAGGGTTAGGGTCAGTCTGCGAGCAGGGGGAAGGGGGGTTTGTCTGTTAGTGTGCGGGCCTGGTGTCGGGAAGTGAGGGGTTTTGCCAGGGGCTTCCGGTCACGTGCGAGAGGTCAAAGGTCAAAGGGAACTTCAGGTATCCGCATTTTGCTCACTTCTGGTATTAGGGTTAGGGTTACGGTTAGGGTTAGGGTTAGGTTCCTGATGACCGATGACTACCAGGGTGGCGTGGTAGGGGGGTGTGTCTGCGAGCGTGCGGGCCTGGTCTCCGGAAGTGAGGGGGCGTGCCAAGTGCTTTCGGTCACGTGCAAAAGGTCAAAGTGTTAGGGTTAGGGTTAGGGTTAGCGTTAGGGTTAGGGGTTAGGGGTTAAGGGTTAGGGTTAGGGTTTAGGGTTTAGGGTTTAGGGTTAGGGTTTATGGTTTAGGGTTTAGGCGTAGGGTTAGGGTTAGGGTTAGGGTTAGGGGTTACGGTTAGGCTTAGGGTTAAGGTTTAGGGTTAGGGCTAGGGTTAGGGTTTAGGGTTAGGGTTAGTGTTAGGGTTAGGGTTTGGGTTAGGGTTAGGGTTTGGGTTAGGGTTAGATAGGGTTAAGGTTAGGGTTAGGATTAGGGTTAAGGTTAGGGTTTAGGGTGAGCGTTAGGGTTAGGGGTAGGGTTGGCTTAGGGTTAGGGTTAGGGTAAAGGGGTTAGGGTTAGGGTTAGGGTTAGGGGTTAGGGTTAGGATTAGGGATAGGGGTTAGGGGTTACGGGTTAGGGGTAGTGTTAAGGTTAGGTAAGGGTTAGCGTTAGGGTTAGGGTAAGGTTAAGGGTAGGGTTATGGTTAGGGTTAGAGTTAGGGGTTAGTTTTAGGGTTAGGGTTAGGGGTTAGGTTCCTGGTAACCGATGACTACCAGGGAGTTGTGGCAGGGGTGTGTGTCTGTGAGCATGCGGGCCTGGTCTCCGGAAGTGAGGGTGCGTGCCAGGGGCTTCCGTTCACGTGCAAGAGGTCAAAGGTCAAAGGGCACTTCCGGTATCCGCGTTCTGCTCACTTCCGGAATTAGGGTTAGGGTTAGGGTTAGTGTAAGGTTCCTGGTGACCGTTGACTACAAGGGTGTGTGGCAGGGGTGTGTGTCTGTGAGCGTGTGGGCCTTGTCTCTGGAAGTGAGGGGGCGTGAGAGGGGCTTCCGGTCACGTGCGAGAGGTCAAACGTCAAAGGTCAAAGGTACGGTTGGACTTAGCGTCAGGGTCAGGTTAGGGTTGTGGCTAAGCTTAAGGAGTCCGCCTAGGGTTAGGTTTAGTTCTATGGTTTGATTTAGGCTTCAGGTCAGGTTATGTTTGAACTTAGTATGAGGGAGTAAGCTTAGGGCTACGGTTAGTTTTCGGTTCAGTGTTATGGTTGGAGTTAGCGTCAGGGTCAGGTCAGGGTTGGGGTTAAATTTAAGGAGTCCGCCTAGGGTTAGGGTGAGGTCTATGGTTTTATTTAGGCTTCAGGTTAGGTTAGGTTTGAACTTAGTTTAAGGGAGTAAGTTTAGTGCCACTGTTAGTTTTTGGTTCAGTGTTACGGTTGGAGTTATCGTCTGGGTCAGGTAAGGGTTGGGTTTGAGCTTAAGGTGTCCACCTAGGGTTAAGGTTAGGTCTATGGTTTGATTTAGGCTTCAGGTTCGGTTAGTTTTGAACTAAGTTTGAAGGAGTAAGTTTAGGGCTACTGTTAGTTTTCGGTTCAGTGTTACGGTTGGAGTAATCGTCTGGGTCAGGTAAGGGTTGGGTTTGAGCTTAAGGTGTCCGCCTAGGGTGAGGGTTAGGTCTATGGTTTGATTTAGGCTTCAGGTTAGGTTACGTATGAACTTAGTTTGAGGCAGTAAGTTTAGGGCTATTGTTAGTTTTCGGTTCAGTGTTACGGTTGGAGTTAGAGTCTGGGTCTGGTTAAGTTTGGAGTTAAGCTTAAGGTGTCCATCTAGAGTTAGGGTTAGGTCTATGGTTTGATTTAGGCTTCAGGTTAGGTTACGTATGAACTTAGTTTGAGGCAGTAAGTTTAGGGCTACTGTTAGTTTTCGGTTCAGTGTTACGGTAGGAGTTAGCCTCAGGGTCAGGTTAGGGTTATGGTGAAGGTTAAGGTGTCCGCCTAGGGTTAGGGTTAGGTCTATGGTTTGATTTAGGCTTCAGGTTAGGGTTAGGGTTAGGTTCCTGATGACCGATGACTACCAGGGTGGCGTGGTAGGGGGGTGTGTCTGCGAGCGTGCGGGCCTGGTCTCCGGAAGTGAGGGGGCGTGCCAAGTGCTTTCGGTCACGTGCAAAAGGTCAAAGTGTTAGGGTTAGGGTTAGGGTTAGCGTTAGGGTTAGGGGTTAGGGGTTAAGGGTTAGGGTTAGGGTTTAGGGTTTAGGGTTTAGGGTTAGGGTTTATGGTTTAGGGTTTAGGCTTAGGGTTAGGGTTAGGGTTAGGGTTAGGGTTAGGGGTTACGGTTAGGCTTAGGGTTAAGGTTTAGGGTTAGGGCTAGGGTTAGGGTTTAGGGTTAGGGTTAGTGTTAGGGTTAGGGTTTGGGTTAGGGTTAGGGTTTGGGTTAGGGTTAGATAGGGTTAAGGTTAGGGTTAGGATTAGGGTTAAGGTTAGGGTTTAGGGTGAGCGTTAGGGTTAGGGGTAGGGTTGGCTTAGGGTTAGGGTTAGGGTAAAGGGGTTAGGGTTAGGGTTAGGGTTAGGGGTTAGGGTTAGGATTAGGGATAGGGGTTAGGGGTTACGGGTTAGGGGTAGGGTTAAGGTTAGGTAAGGGTTAGCGTTAGGGTTAGGGTAAGGTTAAGGGTAGGGTTATGGTTAGGGTTAGAGTTAGGGGTTAGGTTTAGGGTTAGGGTTAGGGGTTAGGTTCCTGGTAACCGATGACTACCAGGGAGTTGTGGCAGGGGTGTGTGTCTGTGAGCGTGCGGGCCTGGTCTCCGGAAGTGAGGGTGCGTGCCAGGGGCTTCTGGTCACGTGCAAGAGGTCAAAGGTCAAAGGGCACTTCCGGTATCCGCGTTCTGCTCACTTCCGGAATTAGGGTTAGGGTTAGGCTTAGTGTAAGGTTCCTGGTGACTGTTGACTACAAGGGTTTGTGGCAGGGGTGTGTGTCTGTGAGCGTGTGGGCCTTGTCTCTGGAAGTGAGGGGGCGTGAGAGGGGCTTCCGGTCACGTGCGAGAGGTCAAACGTCAAAGGTCAAAGGTACGGTTGGACTTAGCGTCAGGGTCAGGTTAGGGTTGTGGCTAAGCTTAAGGAGTCCGCCTAGGGTTAGGTTTAGTTCTATGGTTTGATTTAGGCTTCAGGTCAGGTTATGTTTGAACTTAGTATGAGGGAGTAAGCTTAGGGCTACGGTTAGTTTTCGGTTCAGTGTTATGGTTGGAGTTAGCGTCAGGGTCAGGTCAGGGTTGGGGTTAAACTTAAGGAGTCCGCCTAGGGTTAGGGTGAGGTCTATGGTTTTATTTAGGCTTCAGGTTAGGTTAGGTTTGAACTTAGTTTAAGGGAGTAAGTTTAGTGCCACTGTTAGTTTTTGGTTCAGTGTTACGGTTGGAGTTATCGTCTGGGTCAGGTAAGGGTTGGGTTTGAGCTTAAGGTGTCCACCTAGGGTTAAGGTTAGGTCTATGGTTTGATTTAGGCTTCAGGTTCGGTTAGTTTTGAACTAAGTTTGAAGGAGTAAGTTTAGGGCTACTGTTAGTTTTTGGTTCAGTGTTACGGTTGGAGTAATCGTCTGGGTCAGGTAAGGGTTGGGTTTGAGCTTAAGGTGTCTGCCTAGGGTGAGGGTTAGGTCTATGGTTTGATTTAGGCTTCAGGTTAGGTTACGTATGAACTTAGTTTGAGGCAGTAAGTTTAGGGCTATTGTTAGTTTTCGGTTCAGTGTTACGGTTGGAGTTAGAGTCTGGGTCTGGTTAAGTTTGGAGTTAAGCTTAAGGTGTCCATCTAGAGTTAGGGTTAGGTCTATGGTTTGATTTAGGCTTCAGGTTAGGTTACGTATGAACTTAGTTTGAGGCAGTAAGTTTAGGGCTACTGTTAGTTTTCGGTTCAGTGTTACGGTAGGAGTTAGCCTCAGGGTCAGGTTAGGGTTATGGTGAAGGTTAAGGTGTCCGCCTAGGGTTAGGGTTAGGTCTATGGTTTGATTTAGGCTTCAGGTTAGGTTATGTATGAACTTAGTTTGAGGCAGTAAGTTTAGGGCTATTGTTAGTTTTCGGTTCAGTGTTACGGTTGGAGTTAGAGTCTGGGTCTGGTTAAGTTTGGAGTTAAGCTTAAGGTGTCCACCTAGAGTTAGGGTTAGGTCTATGGTTTGATTTAGGCTTCAGGTTAGGTTACGTATGAACTTAGTTTGAAGCAGTAAGTTTAGGGCTACTGTTAGTTTTCAGTTCAGTGTTACGGTTGGAGTTAGCCTCAGGGTCAGGTTAGGGTTATGGTGAAGGTTAAGGTGTCCACCTAGGGTTAGGGTTAGGTCTATGGTTTGATTTAGGCTTCAGGTTAGGTTATGCTTGAACTTAGTTTGAGGGAGTAAGTTTAGGGCTACTGTTAGTTTTCGGTTCCGTGTTATGGTTGGAGTTAGCATCAGGGTCAGGTTAGGGTTCGGTTTAAGCTTAAGGTGTCCGCCTAGGGTTAGGGTAAGATCTATGGTTTGAGTTAGGCTTCAGGTTAGGTTAGGTTTGAACTTAGTTCGAGAGAGTAAGTTTAGGGCTACTGTTAGTTTTCGGTTCAGTGTTATGGTTGGAGTTAGCGTCAGGGTCAGGTTAGGGTTGGGGTTAAGCTTAAGGTGTTGCCTAGGGTTAGGGTTAGGTCTATGGTTTGATTTAGGCTTGAGGTTAGGTTAGGTTTGAACTTAGTATGAGGGCCTAAATTTAGGGCTACTTTTAGTTTTTGGTTAAGTGTTACGGTTGGAGTTAGCGTCAGGGTTATGTTAAGGTTGGGGTTAAGCTTAAGGTGTTTGCCTAGGGTTAGTGTTAGTTCTGTGGTTTGATTTAGTCTTCAGGTTAGGTTAGGTTTGAACTTAATTTGAGGGAGTAAGTTTAGGGCTACTGTTAGTTTTCGGTTCAGTGGTACGGATGGAGTTAGCCTCAGGGTCAGGTTAGGTTTGGGGTTAATCTTAAGTGGTCCGCCTAGGGTTAGTTTTAGGTCTATGGTTTTATTTAGGGTTCAGGTTAGGTTTGGTTTGAACTTAGTTTGAGGGAGTAAGTTTAGGGCTACTGTTAGTTTTCGGTTCAGTGGTATGCTTGGAGTTAGCGTCAGGGTCAGGTTAGGGTTGGGGTTGAGCTTAAGGTGTCTGCCTAGGGTTATGGTTAGGTCTATGGTTTGATTTAGGTTTCAGGCTATGTTTGGTTTGAACTTAGTTTGAGGGAGTAAGTTTAGGGACACTGTTAGTTTTCGGTTCAGTGTTATGGTTGGAGTTAGCTTCAGGGTCAGGTTAGGTTTGGGGTGAAGCTTAAGGTGTCCGCCTAGGGTTAGGGTTAGGTCTATGGTTTGATTTAGGCTTCATGTTAGGTTTGGTTTGAACTTAGTTTGAGGGAGTAAGTTTAGGGCTACTGTTAGTTTTCAGTTCAGTGTTTTGCTTGCAGTTAGCGTCAGGGTCAGGTTAGGGGTGGGGCCTCCTAGGGTTAGGGTTAGGTCTGTGGTTTGATTTAGACTTCAGTTCAGGTTAGGCTTGAACTTAGTTTGAGGGAGTAAGTTTAGGGCTACTGTTAGTTTTCGGTTCAGTGGAAGGTTGGATTTAGCGTCTGGGTCAGGTTAGGGTTGGGGTTAAGGTTAAGGGGTCGGCCTAGGGTTATGGTTAGGTCTATGGTTTGATTTAGGCTTCAGGTTAGGTTATGTTTGACCTTAGTTTGAGGGAGTAAGTTTAGGGCTAATGTTAGTTTTTGGATCAGTGGTATGGTTGGAGTTAGCGTCAGGGTCAGGTTAGGGTTGGGGTTAAGCTGAAGGTGTCCGCCTAGGGTTAGGGTTAGGTCTATGGTTTGATTTAGGCTTCAGGTTAGGTTAGGTTTGAACTTAGTTTGAGGGAGTAAGTTTAGGGCTACCGTTGGTTTTCAGTTCAGTGTTACGGTTGGAGTTAGCGTCAGGGTCAGGTTAGGGTTGGAGTTAAGCTTAAGGGGTCGGCCTAGGGTTATGGTTTGGTCTATGGTTTGATTTAGGCTTCAGGTTAGGTTAAGTTTGATCTTAGTTTGAGGGAGTAAGTTTAGGGCTACTGTTAGTTTTTGGATCACTGGTTGCGTTGGAGTTAGCGTCAGGGTCAGGTAAGGATTGGGTTTAAGCTTAAGGTGTCCTCCTAGGGTTAGGGTTAGGTCAATGGTTTGATTTAGGCTTCAGGTTAGGTAAGGTTTGAACTGAGTTTGAGGGAGTGAGTTTAGGGCTACTGGTAGTTTTTGGTTCCGTGTTACGGTTGGAGTTAGCGTCAGGGTAGGCTAGGGTTGTGGTTAAGCTTAAGGGGTCCGCCTAGGGATAGGGTTAGGTCTATGCATTGATTTAGGCTTCAAGTTAGGTTAGGTTTGAACTTACTTTGAGGGAGTAAATTTAGGGCTACTGTTAGTTTTCGGTTCAGTGTTACGGTTGGAGTTAGCGTCAGGGTCAGGTTAGGGTTGGGGTTAAGCTTAAGGTGTTCGCCTAGGGGTAGGGTTAGGTCTGTGGTTTGATTTAGGCTTCAGGTTAGGTTAGGTTTGAACTTAGTTTGAGGGAGTAAGTTTAGGGCTACTGTTAGTTTTCGGTTCAGTGGTACGGTTGGAATTAGTGTCAGGGTGAGGTTAGCTTAGGGGTTAAGCTTAAGGTGTCCACATAGGGTTATGGTTAGGTCTATGGTTTGATTTCATTTAGGTTTCAGGTTAGGTTAGGTTTGAACTTGGTTTGAGGGAGTAAGTTTAGGGCCACTGTTAGTTTTCGGTTCAGTGTTATGGTTGGAGTTAGCGTCAGGGTCAGGTTAGGGTTGGGGTTAAGCTGAAGTTGTCCGTCTAGGGTTAGGGTTAGGTCTATGGTTTGATTTAAGCTTCAGGTTATGTTAGGTTTGAACTTAGTTTGAGGGAGTAAGTTTAGGGCTACCGTTAGTTTTCGGTTCAGTGTTACGGTTGGAGTTAGCGTCAGGGTCATGTTAGGATTGTGGTTAAGCTTAATGTGTCTGCATAGGGTTAGGGTTAGGTCTATGGTTTGATTTAGGCTTCAGGTTAGGTTAGATTTGAACTGAGCTTGAGGGAGTAAGTTTAGGGCTACTGTTAGTTTTCGGTTCAGTGTTACGGTTGGTTTTAGCGTCAGGGTCAGGTTAGGGCTGAGGTTAAGCTTAAGGTGTCCTCCTAGGGTTAGGGTTAGGTCTATGGTTTGATTTAGGTTTCAGGTTAGGTTAGGTTTGAACTTGGTTTGAGGGAGTAAGTTTAGTGCTACTGTTAGTTTTCGGTTCATTGTTACGGTTGGAGTTAGCGTCAGGGTTAGGTTAGGGTTTGGGTTAAGCTTAAGGTGTCGGCCTAGGGCTAGGGTTAGGTGTATGGTTTGATTTCGGCTTCAGGATAGTTTAGGTTTGAACTTAGTTTGAGGGAGTAAGTTTAGGGCTACTGTTAGTTTTCGGTTACGTGTTACGGTTGGAGTTAGTGTCAGGGTCAGGTTAGGGTTGAGGTTAAGCTTAAGGTGTCCGCCTAGGGTTAGGGTTAGGTCTATGGTTTGATTTAGGCTTCAGGTTAGGTTAGGTTTGAACTTAGTTTGAGGGAGTAAGTTTAGGGCTACTGTTAGTTTTCGGTTCAGTGTTACGGTTGGAGTTAGCGTCAGGGTCAGGTTAGGGTTGGGGTTAAGCTTAAGGTGTCCGCCTAGGGTTAGGGTTAGGTCTATGGTTTGATTTAGACTTCAGGTTAGGTTAGGTTTGAACTTAGTTTGAGGGAGTACGTTTAGGGCTACTGTTAGATTTGTGTTCAGTGGTACTGTTGGAGTTAGCGTCACGGTCAGGTTAGGGTTGGGGTTAAGCTTAAAGTATACGCCTAGGGTTAGGGTTAGGTCTATGGTTTGATGTACACTTCAGGTTACTTTAGGTTTGAGTTTAGTTTGAGGGAGTAAGGTTAGGGCTACCGTTAGTTTTCGGTTCAGTGTTACGGTTGGAGTTAGCGTCAGGGTCAGGTTAGGGTTGGGTTTAAGCATAAGGTGTCCGCCTAGGGTTAGGGTTAGGTCTATGGTTTGATTTAGGCTTCAGGTTAGGTTAGGTTTGAACTTTGTTTGAGGGAGTAAGTTTAGGGCTCCTGTTAGTTTTCAGTTCAGTGTTATGGTTGGAGTTAGCATCAGGGTCAGGTTAGGGTTGGGGTTAAGCTTAAGGTGTCCGCCTAGGGTTAGGGTTAGGTCTATGGTTTGATTTACGCTTCAGGTTAGGTTAGGTTTGAACTTAGTTTGAGGGAGTAAGTTTAGGGCTACTGTTAGTTTTCGGTTCCGTGTTACGGTTGGAGTTAGCGTCAGGGTCAGGTTAGGGTTGGGGTGAAGCTTAAGATGTTTGCCTTGGGTTAGGGTTAGGTCTGTGGTTTGATTTAGTCTTCAGGTTAGGTTAGGTTTGAACTTAGTTTGAGGGAGTAAGTTTAGGTCTACTGTTAGTTTTCGGTTCAGTGATACGTTTGGAGTTAGCGTCAGGGTCAGGTTAGGGTTGGTGTTAAGCTTAAGGTGGCTGCCTATGGTTAGGGTTAGGTCTATGGTTTGATTTAGGCTTCAAGTTAGGTTACATTTGAACTTAGTTTGAGGGAGTAAGTTTAGGGCTAGTGTTAGTTTTCGGTTCAGTGTTATGGTTGGAGTTAGCGTCAGGGTCAGGTTAGGGTTGGGGTTAAGCTGAAGGTGTCCGCCTAGGGTTAGGGTTAGGTCTATGGTTTGATTTAGGCTTCAGGTTAGGTTAGGTTTGAACTTAGTTTGAGGGAGTAAGTTTAGGGCTACCGTTAGTTTTTGGTTCAGTGTTACGGTTGGAGTTAGCGTCAGGGTCAGGTTAGGATTGTGGTTAAGCTTAAGGTTTCCGCCTAGGGTTAGGGTTAGGTCTATGGTTTGATTTAGGCTTCAGGTTACGTTAGGTTTGAACTTAGTTTGAGGGAGTAAGTTTAGGGCTACTGTTAGTTTTTGGTTCAGTGTTACGGTTGGTGTTAGCGTCAGGGTCAGGTTAGGGCTGAGGTTAAGCTTAAGTGTGCGCCTAGGGTTAGGGTTAGGTCTATGGTTTGATTTAGGCTTCAGGTTAGGTTTGGTTTGAACTTAGTTTGAGGGAGTAAGTTTAGGGCTACTGATAATTTTCAGTTCAGTGTTACGGTTGGAGTTAGCGTCAGGGTCAGGTTGACTATTAGTTTTTGGTTCAGTGTTACGGTTGGAGTTAGCGTCAGGGTCAGGTTTGACAGACCACAGCCACAGAGGCCTGACAGGCCAGCTCACCACTGCAAAGCAAAAGCACTGTCTCCACAGTCACCAGGAGAGACAGCTAATGTCAGAAATGCCAGGCAACACTAGCTAGAGGTCTTAAGGAGGGAGGCCACACTACCAGACTTCCGGACAGAGATTTAGACTACACTACTGAGAAGTCTCTGAGAGGAAATGTTCCTTCAGAATGCTAGAATAAACTTGGCAGACTGGCCGGGGTTCTGGGCACAAACTCCAGAACACAGAGCATGACACAGAGCCATCTCTGGGGACTTCCAGCTAGAGCTTCAGACTAGGGGAGAAATCTAGCCACCAAAAACCCAGAGTTCGCTTTACAGTCACCAGGAGGAAAAATTCATGGCAGAAATGCCAGACTACAGTACCTTGAAGCCTCTGAGAGGAAGAACCCTGACAGGATGGTAGAAAACAATTCTAGAGTGGCTAGCAGAAAGCTTTCTGGGTAGAAACACCAAATTACTCTCCCTGATGCCTCTGAAAAAATACTTTTTAATAGAACCACAACTGCACTCAGCAGAGGCATGCAAGGAATAAGCTGACCAGAACGCCAGAGTTCCAGGAGTAATACTTTTGGGACAAAATGCCAGGCTCCAATACCCAGAGGTTTCTGAATTTCAGGAACAGTGCTCAGAGGACACTGGGATGGAGAATTCTGGGTAGAGCTTGAACTAAGATACCTAGGAACCTGCGGGAAAAAAATTCACCTCCAAAAGCCAGAGTACATTTTCTGGAAAGATGAATTCTTGAGAGAAGTGTCAACTACACAACACAGTGACATTTGTGAAGAGAATTTCACCTGTTAGTAACAGACTCTGGGAGGTGGTCTTTGTTCCTCCAATGGACTCTGGGAGGCTGACTTTGATGTAAATCTTCGGACTACTCTACCGATGGGTGTAGGGTGGAAAACTTGCCACCAGGAAGCCAGAGGACACTTTCCAGAATAACCAGGAGGAATGATTCTGGGTATAAATGCCAAACCACACTAGTTAGTGTGCTCTCGTGGGCACACATCTGGGTAAAGATTTGGACTACACTACTCAGGCATGTTTGAAAAGAAAACCTCCTGGGACCAGCAGTTAGCATAATGGCTATGTCGCTGGACTCCCACGTAGCCGACCACATTTTGAGTCCCAGACATGGTGGCGTAAACTCACGCCGGGCGCGTGTGCGTGCATGCCCAAGATCCCAAGAGGAGAATGGAGGAGAGGGGATTGTGGCATGGGCACCCCCCGGAGGGTGATTTCTTGCTTTCTGTCTCTCTGTCACTCTCTGTCTGGCGAGCACATGCAAAAACCTCTCCAAAAAAAAAAAAAAAAAAAAAAAAAAAAAAAGAAAGAAAGAAAGAAAGAAAGAAAAAAGAAAAAAGAAGGAAAAAAAGAAAACCTCCTGAAGGAATGGCTGTATGGTTTTCCTGGATTCTCTGGGGGAAGAGTCCCTGACAGAAACACCAGACTACATTACCCTTAGCGATCTCAGAGGGAGACTTTCAGGTAGAACTTTAGACTGAATTACCCAGAAGCCTAGGGAGGGAATCACTCTACCAGAAAGATTTAGTGCACTTTCCAGAGGAGCCTGGAGGAAGACTTCTGTCTGAAATGCCAGATTATACTACATACAAGGGTTTGGGAGGAAGAATTCCTGACAAAATAACAAAATTTACTTCCTAGAGTGGCCAGGGGAAACTTCTAGGCAGAAATGCCAGACTACACCACTTACTGCCTGTGAAAGAAAGATTTCCAGGTGGAATCTTTCTAAATCTACACTAAGCAGTGTTCTCCAGAAGGAATACCTCTGGCCAGAATGTAATAACACAATTCCCAGAGTCCCTGGGATTAATAATTCTGTGAGTGAGTGTTATACTTCAAAGTCCTGAGGGTTTGGGAGAATGACTTCAAGTTAGAGTAAAAATCATATGACCCATGGGACCAGCAGTTAGCGTAATGGCTATGTCGCTGGACTCCCACGTAGTCGACCGTGGTTCGAGTCCCGGACCCGGCGGCTTAAACTCACGCCGGGCGCGTGTGCGTGCGTGCCCAAGATCCCGAGAGGAGAATGGAGGAGAAGGGATTGCGGCGTGGCCATCCCCCCTGGGGGGTGATTTCCTGCTTTCTATCTCTCTGTCTCTCTCTGTCTGTCTGGCGAGCGCACGCGCCCTATAGGAAAAACCTCTCCAAAAAAAAAAAAAAGAAAAAGAAAAAAAAAAATCATATGACCCAGAAGACACTGGGGAGGGAGAATTCCAGGTAGAGCAGCACTTAAAACATACAGAGGCCTGGAAAGAAATATTTTTACCACAAAGCCAGAGTACACTTTAAAGCTGCCAGGAGGAAGAATTCTGGTCAGAAGCACCAGACTGCTAGCTAGAGGGCTCTAGGATTCAGACTACACTACCCATAAATCTCTGGGAGGAAAACTTCTGGACACAATGACAGAATAAACTTTGTAGACTGGCCAGAGTAAGAGTTCTTGGCACAAACACCAGACTACATTATTGAAAGATATCTGAAACGAAAGGTTCCGGGTAGAGCTTTGACTACGTTACCCAGAAGTCTAGGAAGGAAATCTAGTCACCAGATAGCCATAGAGCTCTTCAGAGTGTTACTAGGAGGGAGAATTCAGGATGTAAATGCCAGATTGCCGTGCCTACTAGCCTCTGACAGAAATAATTCTGACACAATGACAGAATTCACTTTCTAGAGTGGCCAAGAGGAAGGTTTTTGGGCAGAAATGCCAATTTGCTCTTCTCTATCTTCTGTTGCGGTTCGATCTTCCCAATTAAATTCTGGGACATAATATTCAACTCCAGACTTGTCCCTATGATTAAGTTGGCCATTTTCTTAGTTTTTGAACTCTTATTTCTGTGTGTCATTAATTTTCCTGGTATAGCACTCCCTTGAGAACTTCTTGGAGATCTGGTCTGGTGTTGGTAAATTCTTTCAAGTTTCGTTTATCTAAGAATGTTCTTGTCTTTTCTTCCCATATGAAAGATAATATTGCCAGGTACAGTATTCTTGGTTGAAATTGCTTTTCCCTTAACACTTTGAGTATATTTCCCCATTCTTTCCTTGCTCGCATTGTTTCCGATGAGAGGTCTGCTGTTAGCCTGATGGGATATCCTTTGTAGGTAACTTGCCATTTTTCTCTTGCCAATCTTAGTATCTTGTCTTTGTCTGTGGTTTTGGCTAATCTGGCTATAATGTGTCTTGGAGAAAATCTTCTTGAGTTGATTCTATTTGGAGTCCTTTGTTTTTCTTTCTTTCTTTTTTCTTGGAGAGGTTTTTGCTATAGGGTGCGTGCACTCGCAGACAGAGAGACAGAGAGACAGAAAGTGAGAAATCACCCCCCCCAGGGGGGATGGCCACGCTGCAATCCCTTCTCCTCCATTCTCCTCTCGGGATCTTGGGCACGCATGCACACACACCCGGTGTGAGTTTTAAGCCACCGGGTCTGAGACGCGAACCGCGGTTGACTACGTGGGAGTCCAGCGACATAGCCATTACGCTAACTTCTGGTCCCCTCCTTTGTTTTTCTTGAAACTGGATTTTTGAGTGCCTCTCTAGGTTTGGAAAATTTTCTTGCAGGATTTCATGGAATAGATTATCAACGCCCTTATGAGTCTCTTTGCCTTCTGGAATACCAATTATATGGATGTTTGGACATTTGATGGTATCTAGTATTTCTCATATATTATTCTCATTTTTGGGGGGCAATTTTCTCAGTCTTTGTGGTGGATTTTTCTAGGCCAGTAATTTTATTTTTTGAGAGGTTTTTGCTATAGGGCGCATGTGCTCGCCAGAAAGACAGACAGAAACAGAGAGACAGAAAATGAGAAATCACCCTTTCGGGGGGATGGCCACGCTGAAATCCCTTCTCCACCATTCTCCTCTCAGGATCTTGGGCATGCACACACATGCGCCCAGCGTGAGTTTAAGCCACTGGGTCTGGGACTCGAAACGCGGTCGACTAAATGGGAGTCCAGCGACATAGCCACTACACTAACTGCTGGTCCCCAGGCCAGCAATTTTGTCCTCTACATCTGAGATTCTATTTTTTGTATTATCTAGTCTGCTTTTAATACTTTCAAGGGAGATTTTGACTTCCTGTATTATAGCCTTCATCTCTAATAGGTTCCTTTGATTATTTTTTAAAGTGTGTAATTTCTCTTTTAGATCTTGCAAAAATTTCCTCACCTCCTGGAACTTGTCAGCTCTTTTCTCCTTTCTCTTCTACAGTTCACTGTCTCTCTTCTCTTCCATCTCTGTTAGCTTCGTCATTATGAATATTCTAAATTCTTTATCAGACATTTCCATGATTTCCATTGAGCTGTCTGTGGATGAAGAGGAGTTATTCTTTTTTCTTGGAGGAGAGGTATTTTCTTGCTTTTCCATATTTCTTGTGGCCCTGTGGTGATTTCTAGTCATCTGATGGATGGTGTGTTTCTTCCTAAACTTGAAGTTTAATCTGAGCGTTAGGAGCATGCAGAAGGAGATGATCTGGAATCTCTTTGTCATTCTGTTTTCATCCCTTTGTGCAGCAGATTCAGTGGATATTGAGGAATATGTTAACCCTAATAGTATTTGGATGTTTGGCTATAGTTCCCTTAGATCTGTCTAGAAACACAGTGAATGGAGATTGAGGAGCAAGAGATGAGATAAAAGAAAAAGAAAAGAGAAGAGAGAAAAAACAACAATAACAACAACAAAGAAACAGAGAAAAAAAGAAGGGAAAAAACAGCTAAAAACCTTATTATTATTATTATTATTATTTTTATTTTTATTAATTAATTTATTTATTTTTGTATATACTTTCAATCATATTGTTTGGCTTACAATGAGACCATTTTGATATGTGAACATTTCTCCCCAGATCCGTTGATCGAAATATCTTCAACAGATAACACCACACCTCCCCATCCCGTCAATGCTCTACCTCTGTATCCCTTCTCCAAATGTCTTTCGTTGGGCCCCACTCCTCCACATACACCTCATCTGACATTCACACCCATCTCTTGTGTTTGTTCAACTGTTAGTCAATCAGTTTCAGACATAGAATGCAGACAAACGGTATATGTTAAGTGGGGACATACAATGTCTCTCCTTCATAGCCTGGCTTGCCTCACTCAGCAGTATATCTTCCATATTCTTCCACTTTCTGTCAAAAGCCAGGGCTCTGTTGGTTTTTATGGCTGAGTAGTATTCCATAGAGTATATGTGCCACAGTTTTTCAATCCATTCCTCCATACGGGGGCATCTGGGTTGGTTCCATGACTTAGCAATTGTGAATAGTGCCGCAATAAACATCGATGTGCAAGCACTTTTCTAATGAAGAATTCTTCTGTCCTTTGGGTAGATACCGAGGAGTGGGATCTCTGGATCATATGGCAGATCTATCTGTAGATTTTTGAGGAATCTCCAAATTATTCTCCACAGTGGTTGGACCAATCTACATTCCCACCAGCAGTGTAAAAGAGTTCCCCTTTCACCACACCCCCGCCAACACTTATCATTTTTCTTTTTTAATATTAGACAATCTGACTGGGCTTAGGTGGTACCTCATTGTTGTTTTTATCTGCATTTCCCTTACGATGAGGGAGGTTGAACATTTTTTCATATGCCTTTTGGCCATTCATATGTCATCTTTAGAGAGTGTTTTCTTCATCTCCTTCTCCCATCTTTTAATAGGGTTGCTCATCTTTTTTCCAAACACCTTTTTTAGTTCCTTGTGTATTCTGGTTATCAGTCCCTTATCTGATGCAACATTTACAAAAATATTTTCCCATTCTGAGGGCTGTCGATTCACACTAACTACTGTGTCTTTGGCCATGCAGAAACTTCTTACTCTGATGTAATCCCACTTGTCTATTTTGTGGACGATGGACTCTGCTTTGAGGGTCTTCTTTAGGAAGTCTTTCCCTACACCAATGTCTCCCAGAGTTTCCCCAGCATTCTCCAGGAGCAGCTTTATAGTTTGAGGTCTTAGATTTAGATCCTTGATCCACCTTGACTTGATTCTTGTCAAAGGAGAGATGTAGGGGTTCAGATTCATCTTTCTGCAAGTGGAAGTCCAGTTTCTCCAGCACCACTTGCTGAAGAGGCTTTCATTTTCCCACTGGATTGACTGGTACCCCTTGTCAAAGATCAGTTGACTGTATGTTTGGGCACTTATTTCTGGGGACTCTATTCTGTTCCATTGGTCCACATGTCTGTTTCTGTGCCAATACCATACTGTCTTTATTACCACAGCTTTGTAATATATTTTTGGATCGGGGATTGAGACGCCACCCACTCCATTCTTCTTGTGTAGAAGTGCTTTGGCAATACGGGGTCTTTTATGATTCCAGACAAATTTTAAGATTGTCTTTTCTAGATCTGTGAAGAATGTGTCTGGTACTTTGATTGGCATTGCATTAAATAGGTAGATTAATTTGGGTAGAATTGCCATTTTGATTATATTAACTCTTCCAATCCATGAACATGGGATGTCCTTCCATTTTTTTTGTGTCATTTTCAATTTCTTTTTTTACCTTCTCGTAGTTTTCCTTGTGGAGGTCTTTAACTTCTTTGGTTAGATTTATTCCTAAATATCTTATACTTTTAGTGGCTATGGTAAACGGAATAAGTTTTTTCAGTTCTATCTCAGTCTGCCTGTTATTCGTATATAGAAATGCTATCGATTTCTGTATATTGATTTTATATCCTGCAACTTTACTGAATTCATGTATTACTTCCAGTAGTTTTTCCATGGAGACCATTGGGTCTTCTATGTATACAATCATGTCATCTGCAAATAGAGAGAGTTTCACCTCTTCTTTTCCTATTCGAATGCCCTTTATTTTTTCCTCTTTTCTGATTGCATTGGCGAGGACTTCCAGTACTATATTGAAAAGGAGAGGAGAAAGTGGGCATCCTTGTCTTGTTCCTGTGTTTAGTGGGAAAGCTTTCAGCTTTTCTCCATTCAGGATGATGTTCGCTATGGGTTTTTCATAGATGGCTTTTATTGTATTGAGAAATGGCCCTTCTATGCCAATTTTGCTAAGAGTCTTGATCATGAAGGGATGTTGTATCTTATCAAATGCTTTTTCTGCGTCAATCGATATGACCATATGGTTTTTGTCTTTCTTCCTATTAATATGGTGTATTACATTTATGGTTTTGCGTATGTTGAACCAACCTTGCATTCCTGGAATAAAGCCTACCTGATCATGGTGTATGATCTTCTGTATAAGTTGTTGAATACGATTTGCTAGTATCTTGCTGAGAATCTTTGAGTCTATGTTCATCAGAGATATTGGTCTATAGTTTTCCTTCCTTGTCCTGTCCTTATCTGTTTTGAGGATGAGGGTGACAGAGGCTTCATAGAATGAATTAAGGAGAGATTCACCCTTTTGGATCTTTAGAAATAATTTGAGCAGAATGGGAGTTAACTCTTCTTTGAAAGTTTTGTAGAATTCAGAGGTGAATCCATCGGGGCCAGGACTTTTCTTTGTTGGGAGGTTACTTATTACTGATTCAATCTCCTGGCTTGTTATGGGCCTATTCAGACTTTCTATTTCTTCCTGGCTCATTCTTGGTAGATTATATTTGTCCAGGAATTTGTCCATCTCATCCAGATTATCTTGTTTCTTAGCGTATAGATGTTCAAAGTATCCTCTAATGATGTTTTGAATTTCTACTATGTCTGTTGTTATGTTACCAGCCTCATTGCAGATTTGATTCACCTGGTTCCTTTCTCTCTTCTTCTTAATAAGTCTCGCTAGTGGGGTATCAATTTTGTTTATCCTTTCAAAGAACCAGCTTTTGCTTTCACTTACTTTCTGTATAGTACGTTTATTTTCTATTTCATTTATTTCTGCTCGGATCTTTATTATTTCCTTTCTCCTGTAATTTTTTGGATTTTTTTGCTGTTGCTTTTCCAATTCTCTAAGGCTTGATGTTAGGTGATCCATTAGCCTTTTCTCTGTCTTCCTCTTATGTGCACTAATTGCTATGAACTTCCCTCTTATGACTGCTTTGGCAGTGTCCCAAAGATTATGGAAACTTGTATCTTCATTGTCATTGGCTTCCATGAATCTTTTGATTTCGGACTTTATTTCTTCGGTAATAGTGGAATCATTCAGGAGTAGGTTATTTAGTTTCCATGTTTTTAGGTATTTTTGAGGATTTCTCTTGAAATTAAACTCGAGTTTAATTCCATCATGGTCAGAGAAGATGCTGGAAATAGTTTCTATGCCTCTGAATCTGCAGAGGCTTGCTTTGTGTCCTATGATGTGGTCAATCTTCAAGAAAGTTCCATGTCGGGGTGAGAAAAAACTATATCTTGTGGTTTTTGGGTGGAAAGTTCTATAGATGTCTGTTAAGTCCAATTGATTTATGGTATCATTTAGGTCCTTGATCTCTCTACCTATTTTTTGCCTAGATGATCTGTCCAGAGGGGATAATGCGGTGTTGAGATCTCCAACAATTAGTGTGTTGCAGTCTATCTCCCCTTTCAGATCTAACAATCTTTCCTTCACATATTTGGGTGCTCCTGTGTTAGGAGCATAGATATTAATAAGCGTTATATCTTCTCGATCTATAGAGCCTTTTACTATGATATAGTGCCCTTCTTTGTCTCTTCGGACACTTTTTGTTTTAAAGCCTATTTTGTCAGAAATTAGTATTGCAACTCCAGCTCTTTTTTGGTTCCCAACTGCATGGAAAACCTTTTTCCAACCCTTCACTTTCAGTCTATGTATGTTTTTTTCCATGAGGTGGGTTTCTTGTAGGCAACAGATAGAGGGTTTCTGTTTTTTTATCCATTCAGCCAGTCTGTGTCTCTTGATTGGAGAATTTAACCCATTAACATTCAATGTTATTATCGATGTTATAGGATCTGTACTGACATTTAAGTTAGCCATTGTCTTAGTTGCCTGTTATTTCTTTGTTTCTGGCTGTTGCGTCTTTAGTTTTCCTGGAACAGTACTTTCTTCAGGATTTCTTGAAGAGCTGGTCTGGTGTTGGCAAATTCTTTCAGGTTTTGTTTGTCTGAGAAGATTTTAATCTTTTTTTCCCAAATGAAGGATAATCTTGCAGGGTATAATAGTCTTGGCTGAAATTGTTTCTCTCTTAACACTTTCAGTATGTCTTCCCATTCTTTTCTTGCTTGCATTGTTTCTGATGAGAGGTCTGGTGTTAGTCTTATGGGATGGCCTTTGTAAGTTATTTCTCATTTCTCTCTAGCCAGTTTTAGTATCATGTCTTTTTCTGTGGCGTTAGACAGCCTGGCTAAGATGTGCCTTGGGGAAGATCTTCTGGGGTTGATTCTATTTGGGGTCCTTTGTATTTCTTGGGTCCGGATGGTTCGGTGCCTCTCTAGGCTTGGGAAATTTTCTTCCAAGATGTCATGGAATAGATTTTCCATTCCGCTATTAGTTTCTTCACCTTCTGGGATGCCGATTATTCTGATGTTTGGGCGTCTAATAGAGTCTAGTATTTCTCGTATATTATCCTCATGTTTTTTAGTTATTTTCTCGATCTTTTTGTAGTTTTTTTCTAGATCAGAGGTTTTATCTTCTACATCAGAGAATCGATCTTCAGCATGGTCTAATCGGCTCTTAATACTTTCCAGAGAGTTTTTGATTTCTTGTATTATAGACTTTATCTCTAATAGTTCCACCTGATTCTTTCTCAGAGTATCCATTTCTTCTTTCATATCCTGGAAGGACTTCCTAATTTCCTGTAGTTCATTGTCTCTTTTTTTTTTTCCAATTCACAGAATTTGGTCACCATGAATGTTCGAAATTCTGTGTCTGTCATTTTGGTAACGTCCTCCATATTTACGAGACATGGAGGGGCATTTTCCTTTGTTGGAGACATATTTTCTTGTTTATTCAGACCTGAGGCTCTTTTTCTACTTTTAGCCATTGGAAGATTACTTCCCTTTTAAAGACTTCTTGGGAGAACTTTTGTCCCACGAGAAGTAAGAGTCTTTCCTTTTTGATGGGAATAGCTGTTTGTTGAAGTCTCTCTTCTGTTGTTTTTACCAATGTGTTTTCGGGGGGGAACTCTACAGAAGTGTCTAACAAGCAGTATCTCCTTTTTCAAAGGGGATCAGTACTAGGGAGGATCCCAGAGACACTTACCTTTCTAGGAAATTTCAGATATATGATTCTAGACCTGTCTAGTCTGTCTGGCACGGTAAAAAATAAGGAGGAGAGGACAATATGCAACGAAAGGAAAGACAACACAGAAAAATAAAGAAAAAGTCGCGCGCCTCGCCAGAGGCTTGCAGGAGATGCTATTGCCTGCTGGCAGTCCAGGAAAGTCTGGGGGGAGAAGGAGAGCTAGGTGTTAACAAGAGAATGCAGGGGGTGGGGGTTCAAGAGAAAAGAAAAAAAAATAAAACCGCCTCAAGGAGATCCTGGCTACCTACCTAGAAGGTGGAGTCTGGGGCCTGGGGGTCTGGAAGTGGGGTGGGGGTCAGAGGTGACCCTCCCTCAGTATCCCTTGCTGGCCAGAGGCTTGCAGGAGATGCTATTGCCTGCTGGCAGTCCAGGAAAGTCTGGGGGGAGAAGGAGAGCTAGGTGTTAACAAGAGAATGCAGGGGGTGGGGGTTCAAGAGAAAAGAAAAAAAATAAAACCGCCTCAAGGAGATCCTGGCTACCTACCTAGAAGGTGGAGTCTGGGGCCTGGGGGTCTGGAAGTGGGGTGGGAGTCAGAGGTGACCCTCCCTCAGTATCCCTTGCTGGCCAGAGGCTTGCAGGAGACGCTATTGCCTGCTGGCAGTCCAGGAAAGTCTAGAAGGTGGAGTCTGGGGCCTGGGGGTCTGGAAGTGGGGTGGGGGTCAGAGGTGACCCTCCCTCAGTATCCCTTGCTGGCCAGAGGCTTGCAGGAGACGCTATTGCCTGCTGGCAGTCCAGGAAAGTCTAGAAGGTGGAGTCTGGGGCCTGGAGGTCTAGAAGTGGGGTGGGGGTCAGAGGTGACCCTCCCTCAGTATCCCTTGCTGGCCAGAGGCTTGCAGGAGATGCTACTGCCTGCTGGCAGTCCAGGAAAGTCTAGAAGGTGGAGTCTGGGGCCTGGGGGTCTGGAAGTGGGGTGGGGGTCAGAGGTGAACCTCCCTCAGTATCCCTTGCTGGCCAGAGGCTTGCAGGAGACGCTATTGCCTGCTGGCAGTCCAGGAAAGTCTAGAAGGTGGAGTCTGGGGTCTGGGGGTCTGGAAGTGGGGTGGGGGTCAGAGGTGACCCTCCCTCAGTATCCCTTGCTGGCCAGAGGCTTGCAGGAGACGCTATTGCCTGCTGGCAGTCCAGGAAAGTCTCTATTATTATTATTTTTTAAAAAGCAAAAAATTTTGTACAAGTATGCCACAAAAAATCACTAGTTCTCAGGAGTCATGAGGAATCTTCTTCTGAAGGCCTGCCCCTTTCCTCTCTTGGGTGAGAGGGGGAGAGAGGACTATTTTTTTTTTTAAATTTATTTTTTCATTTCATTTTCTTCCATACATTCAATCACATTATTATTTGTCTTACAAAATGGATATTTCAACAGGTGAACACCTCTACCCAGCACCATCGATAAAACCACGAAACATCTTCAACAGATAATACCACACCTCTTTGTGCCATTAATGCTTTTCCTCCCTGTCCCTCCCCCAAATGTCCTTCTTCAAACCCTCCTCTTTCACACACACTATATCTGGTATTTACATCTATATACTGCGTTTCTATATCCTTTAGACAATTAGTTTCAGTCATAGAGTGCAGACACTCGGTATATATTAAGTGGGGACATACAATGCCTCTCCTTCATAGCATGGCTTGCTTCACTCAGCAGTAAGTCTTCCATATTCATCCACTTCCTGTCAAAAGCCAGGGTTTTTTTTTTTTATGGATGAATAGTATTCTATTGAATATATGTGCCACAGTTTTTCTAACCATTCATCAGTTCGTGGGCATTTAGGTTGCTTCCATGACTTAGCAATCATGAAAAGTGCCGCAATAAATATCGATGTGCAAACACTTTTCCAATAAAGTATTCTTCTGTCCTTTGGGTAGATACCAAGGAGTGGGACTGCTGGATCATATGGTAGTTCTATTTGTAGAGTTTTGAGGAATCTCCAAATTGTTCTCCACAGTGGTTGGACCAATTTACATTCCCACCAGCAGTGTAAGAGAGTTCCCTTTTCACCACACCCTCGCTAGCACTTACCATTTTTTTTTTTTAATCTTAGACATTCTGACTGGGGTTAGGTGATATCTCATTGTTGTTTTGATCTGCATTTCTCTTACAATGAGGGACGTTGAGCATTTTTTCATATGCCTTTTAGCTATTCGTATGTCATCTTTAGAGAGTGTTTTTTTCAACTCATTCTCCCATCTTTTAATAGGATTGATTGTCTTTTTCAGGAACAGCTGCTTGAGTTCCTTGTGAATTTTGGTGATCAGTCCCTTATCTGACGCATAGTTTACAAAAATATTTTCCCATTCTGAGGTCTGTCTATTCACACTAAACACTGTGTCTTTTGCCATGCAGAAATTTCTTAGTCTGGTGTAATCCCACTTGTCTATTTTGGGGATTATTGACTGTGCTTTGGGAGTCTTATTTAAGAAGTCTTTCCCTACCCCAATGTCTCCCAGAGTTTTCCTGGTGTTTTTCAGGAGCAGTTTTATAGTTCGAGGTCTTAGATTTAGATCTTTGATTCACCTTGACTTTATTTTTGTCAGAGGTGAAAGGTAGGGGTTCAGATTCATCTTTCTGCAAGTGGAGATCCAGTTTTGCCAGCACCATTTGCTGAAGAGGTTTTCTTTTTCCCACTGGATTGACTGGTACCCCTTGTCAAAAATCAGTTGGCTGTAAGTTTGAGCATTCATTTCTGGGGACTCTATTCTGTTCCATTGGTCCACCTGTCTGTTTCTGTGCCAGTACCATGCTGTTTTGATTACCACAACTTTGTAGTATAGTTTTGGGTCAGGGAGTGAGATGCCGCCCACTCCACTCTTCTTGTTCAGAACTGCTTTGGCAATACGGGGTCTCTTATGATTCCAGACAAACTTTATGATTGTCTTTCCTAGATCTGTGAAGAATGTGTCTGGTACTTTGATTGGCATTGCATTAAATAGGTAGATTAATTTGGGTAGAATTGCCATTTTGATTATATTAATTCTTCCAATCCAGGAACATGGGATGTCCTTCCACTTTTTTGTGTCATTTTCAATTTCTTTTTTTAGCTTCTCATAGTTTTCCTTGTGAAGGTCTTTAACTTCTTTGGTTAGATTTATCCCTAAGTATCTTACACTTTTTGTGGCTATGGTAAATGGAACAACTTTTTTCAGTTCTATCTCAGTCTGCCTGTTGTTCATATACAGAAATGCTATAGATTTCTGGATATTAATTTTGTATTCTGAAACTTTACTGTATTCATGTATTACTTCCAGAAATTTTTTTATGGAAACCATTGGGTCTTCCATGTATACAATCATGTCATCTGAGAATAGAGAGAGTTTCACCTCTTCTTTTCCTATTCGAATTCCTGTTATTTTTTCCTCCTTTCTGATTGCAATGGCCAGAACTTCCAGTACTATATTGAAGAGGAGTGGAGAAAGTGGACATCCTTGTCTTGTACCCGTTTTTAGTGGAAAAGCTTTCAGCTTTTCTCCATTGAGGATGATGTTCGCTAAGGGTTTTTCATAGATAGCTTTTATTGTGTTGAGAAATGACCCTTCTATGCCGATTTTGCTGAGAGTCTTGATCATGAAGGGATGTTGTATCTTATCAAATGCTTTTTCTGCATCAATCGATATGACCATATGGTTTTTATCTTTTTTTCCTATTAATATGGTGTATTACATTTATGGTTTTGCGTATGTTGAACCAACCTTGCATTCCTGGGATAAGACCTACCTGATCATGATGTATAATATTTTTTATAAGCTGTTGTATACAATTTGCTAATATCTTGTTGAGAATCTTTGCGTCTATATTCATCAGATATATTGGTGTATAGTTTTCCTTCCTTGTCCTGTCCTTATGTGTTTTAAGGATAAAGGTGATAGAGGCTTCATAGAAGGAATTAGGGTGAGGGTCTCCCTTTTGGATCTTTAGAAATAACTTGAGCAGAATGGGGGTTAACTGTTCTTTGAAAGTTTTGTAGAATTCAGAGGTGAAGCCATCAGGGCCAGGGCTTTTCTTTGTTGGGAGGTTATTTATAACTGATTCTATCTCCTGGCTTTTTATGGACCTATTCATACTTTCTATATCCTCTTGGCTCAATCTAGGTAGATTATACATGTCCAGGAATTTGTCCTTCTCATCCAGATTGTCTTGTTTCTTGGCATATAGTTGTTCATAGTATCCTCTAATGATGTTCTGTATTTCTACTTTGTCTGTTGTTATATTTCTTGCTTCATTGCAGATTTGATTCACCTGGTTCTTTTCTCGCTTCTTCTTAATAAGTCTCACTAGTGGTGTGTCAATTTTGTTTATCTTTTCAAAGAACCAGCTTTTACTTTCATTTATCTTCTGTATAGTTCGTTTATTTTCTATTTTATTTATTTCTGCTCATATCTTTATTATTTCCTTTCTCCTGGAGTTTTTTGGATCTTTTTGCTGTTGCTTTTCCAATTCTGTGAGGCATAATGTTAAGTGATCCATTTGCCTTCATTCCATCTTCCTCTTATGTGCACTAATTGCTATGAACTTCCCTCTTATGACTGCTTTAGCAGTGTCCCAAAGATTATGGAAACTCATGTCCTCATTGTCATTGGTTTCCATGAACCTTTTGATTTCAGTCTTTATTTCTTCAGTAGTTGTGGAGTCATTCAGGAGTAGGTTGTTAAGTTTCCATGTATTTGAGTATTTTTGAGGATTTCTCTTGAAATTAAACTCAAGTTTAATTCCATCATGGTCAGAGAAGATGCTGGGTATAGTTTCTATGCCTTTGAATCTGTAGAGGCTTGCTTTGTGCCCATTGATGTGGTCAATCTTCGAGAATGTTCCAGGGGTCGAAAGATGGGAGTGGAGTGTCTGTAGGTCTAATGGCCTTCCTATGTGCTAGTGAGAAGAGAGAAATTTATAAATGAAAGAAGAGGAGAAGGAGAAAAAAAAGTGTACCTGGCTGACAGAGGGGTTTCTGGCTTTGGGGTCCTGGGGCTGGAGCTTCAGGGGGCAGTCCTCCCTCGCAGTTCCTGGCCCAGGGGTCGAAAGATGGGAGTGGGGTGTCTCAGAGAAAGGATTATTAACAAGATAAAGGAGGGGCTGAAAGCTGAGAAAATACTTTACTTTAAAATTTTTTAAAGGAAAAATTACTACAAAATGAGAAGACAGAGACAGAGGCAGAGAGAGACAGAGACAGAGAGAGAGACAGAGAGAAGGCTGAGGGGCTTCCTAGCACTCGAGTTTGTTGGCTGGAGGCTGAATTATCAGTAGAAAATCTTAATTTCTCTTTTTCCCCTGAAATCACTAGTTCTCAGGAGCCATAGAGGAGTCTGGAATTTTTTTAAAGAAATGTTAGACTATACTACCTAGAGGGCTGTAGGAGGGAGACTTCTGGGTAAAAAGTTAGACTACATTATCCAGACTTTTCTGGGAAGAAAGTCTCCAGAAATAATAACTTTTATAACTTTCCTGTATTCTCTGGGGGAAGACATCCTGGAAAAAACCAGACTACATTACCCAGAGCCATCTTAGAGGAGGAATTCTGGGTAGAGCTTTAGACTGCATTACCTAGAGCCTAGGAAGAAAATTTAGCTACTACCAGAAAGCTGGAGTGCACTTTCCAGAGGAAACAGGAGGAAGAATTCTGGGCAGAAACACAACCACACTGCCAAGTAGGCTTTGGGGACAGGAATTCCAGACAGAATGATGGCATTCACTTCCCAGAGAGGCCAGGGGAAGTTTTCTAGGCAGAAACACCAGACTACACCATCCATAGGCCTGTGAAAGAAAAATTTCTATGTGGACCACAGAATACACTAACAAGTGGCCTCAGAAGGAAAACCTCTGGCCAGAATGCTATAATGCAATTCCCAGAGACCCTGAAGGCAGTAGCTCTGATGGGGAACCTCAGACTTCAAGACCCCAAGTCTGCCGGGAGTGTGATCTCGGACAGCGCCACAACCACACTACCCAGAAGACACTGGGTGGACGACTGCTGGGGAGAACTTCAACTACAACACAAGGCCTAGAGAGAAAAACACGTCCCCAGAAAGCCAGAGTATGCTTTCCACAGCCACTGGGAAGAAGAATTCTGGTCAGAAAAACCAGACTACACTAGCTAGAGGCTTTAGGAGGAAAATCTGAGTAAAGATATAGACTACATTGCCCAGAATTCTCTGGGAAGAAAACATCCACAGAGAACAACAAAATAAATTTCCTGGACTGTCCAGAGGAACAGTTCCAGGCAGATTCACCAGATATATTACACAGAGACATCTGGGAGAAAGACTTTTTTTTGGGTGGAGATTCATATTACCTTACTCAGAGGCACAGAGAGGAAATCTACCACCAGAAACTCAGAGTGCACTTCACAGTGTCACTAGGAGGGGGAAATTGTGCTGAGTCACCAGACTCCACTACCAGGACTCTGAGGAAGGCTTCCTGGAGAATGGCAGAGTACCCTTCCTGGAGTGGTTCACATGGGGCTTTCTGGGCAGAAATGCCAAATTAAGCTACCCTGATGCCTTGGAAAAAATATTTCTGTGTAGAATTACAGACTATGCTAACCAGAGGCACCCAGAAGGAAAACTTCTGACCAGAATGCACTTTTCACAGTCCCTGGGAGAAATATTCCAGGGACAAAATACCAGACTCCAAAACTCAATGGCTCCTGGGAGCAAAAATTCCATGTACTAGCAAAAACTATAATACCCCAAAGATACTGGGAATGAAAATTCTGAGTAGAGCTTCAACTGAAATACCTAAAGGGCTCTGGCAAGAATTCGCCACCCTAACTCCAGAGTACATTTTTCTCAGTTGCCAGGTGGAGGAATTCTGAGCAGAAAGGCTGGACCTCACAGCACAGCGGTGTTTCTGAACAGAAGTTCCAACTAGTGACAAAGACTGCACTACCAAGTGAGCTCTGGGTGGTCAACATGGAGGTAAGGCTTTAGGGGACACCACTCACAGAGGTAGGGAGGAAAACCAGCCTCCAGAGAGCCAAAGGACAGTTTCCAGAATCACCAGGAAAAAGAATTCCTGGCTTAAACACCAGTCTATGCTAGCTAGTGGGCTCTCGGAGAACCCCTCAAGGGGAAGATCCAGATCACACTACCTCCCGAGATCGTCCTGGGAGGAAAACTTCTAGAGAGGATGAATGAATATACTCGCTAGACTGCCAGGCGAGAGATTCTGGTAGCAACACCAGACGACATCACCTTTAACTTCCTTTTTGAGGCTAAGAAGTTGAGCCAAGAACCCACCACCAGATTTCACCCTAGAACCTGTAGGTTTTGATGAATTTCTCTCTGCTTGAGGTCCTTGGAAACATTCAAAATATCTTGAGATTCCTAGGACTACCAGGAAGCGACCTTCTTTGCTGTTCTGTAATGCTGTACAGCAGGTATCAGGCCGTTTTCAGTTTTTGCTTTGTTTTGTTTTCCTCAGAGGCTGTGTGAGCAGTGGCTCTGTTAAGTCAACTTTATTTCTAGAAATTATCCTGTCATATCTGGTCCTATGTGCAACATAATCAATTATGACATCATAATCAAAGCTATATATATATATGTGTGTGTGTGTGTGTGTGTGTGTGTGTATGTGTGTGTGACCAATGTTCCCAGTTATGTCCTGTTATAAGGTAAACAGACTCTTATTAAACTCGTGCATGTGCAAATGACTTACCACCATGAGAATATTCAATGAGAGTTTCTCAGTTCTGGAGGGATCAGGGAAAGAATAAGGTAATTGCTTTGCTTCTGTTTACAGATGTAAAATCTACTAAATTGTTACAAATTATAGTTTAAGAGATTAGAGAAAGGAGTTTCTTAAATCCAAAAAATAGAATGTTAGTTAGGGAAACAACAGTTTTTCAAGCCACAGTCCATATATCAACAATCATCATTGGTTCATGCATTCCCATGTAATCAACTCCAATCCAGCTTGGTTTTGGTTAGCAATGTTCCTCAGCTTCTCAGCTATAGTCATGAGACCCTTTCTAGGTCCAGTGGTGTGACCTCACAGTTCTTTCAGCAATGGCCTCAGACTCCTTTACATGGAGCACCTAGTCTTTCCCTAGGTCTCAGGAGTCCTTCTGGTTATAGGCAAATAGCCAAAGATGAGATCTGAATTTGTCTGATCCCATTGGACAGCCTAGAGGAGACATCTGGTCTGCACTGGTGAGTGAGCCTCACCCTGCATCAACCCCATAGCCAGCAGGGAGTGCCCAACCTCAGCTCATGGCGAGGCTCACCCTGAACTGCCCCAACAGCCAGCCGAGACTAAGTGGCCTCAGCTGGCAGTGAGCCTCCTCCCACATTGCTCTCATGGCCAGCAGGGAGCCTCGCCATGAATCAACCCAGATTGCCAACAGAGGGTGAGGACCCATCTTCTGCCCAGGAACCCCCTTCCTGCTTCCTCCCAGCCAGTGCCTTTGCCAGCACAGGAACTCCTCCTTAGCACCCGCCAGAGGGCACCACCTGGCCTCGGCTGACTGGGCACCACCCTAGGGAATAGCACCTTTCTGCCCCAGCCTGGTGATCAGTGGCAGCCCATGGTAGAAAAAGAGGGAAGACTCAGGGCAGCAAGACCAGACCATGTGTCTGAGTGTGTGGGGCTCAGGGATGGGCATGGGCTACCAGGACGATGTGGCCTCCCTCTTCCTCACAGCTGGGATGGGATGGTCTGTGGCTGCCCTGCAGACACTCCAGGGGGCCCTCCCAGGCCTTGATCCGTGTCAGAGGTGGCGTAGGAATGACATCCTGGCAGGTGCTATACATGACATGAGGGTGCCTGTTGGTCTTGTTGACACACACACAGGCCAGAATGTGCTCTGCGGTGCTTGAATTTTGGTGCTTGCATGGAGGGTGGGCATCAGGCTCAAAGCCCAGTCTAGCTTTGGCCGTGATCGATAAGACCCACCTGCATATATTGGGCATGCTGCCATCCACAACTGGAAAACACCAGCTAACTATAAAGCACTGATTTTCCTGAGGCCGTGGGTAGTGACCCTGTGTCAGTGGAGTAACCACAGCTCCGGAAAACTGCAGCTTTCCTCCGTGTCCTCTGTGGAACAACTCCATTTAGTGGATTAAAATTCAGGTAAGAACTGAGGTTTTTCTTTATGAAATTCATATGACGTAAGTGTCATCATGTTAGCCTTATGTAAGGACACAATTCCATGGAATTGACCACTTTGGCAGTATTGGACAACTCTCTCTGTGCTGTGGAGCATTTTAATGACCTGAAAGGAAACTCAGAAACCTCGAGGAGTCTCTTCCCACCCCTCCCTGGCAGCTGTGAACCTGCTTTCTGTCTCTGGGTCTGCCTGTTCTGGAGGGTCCACATACATGGCTCACACATCGCGTGGACTTTTGCTTTCTGTCTCCTTTACTTCTGTCATTTCTGTGGCTCATCCCTGTCGTGACAAACACCAGCACTTTGTTCTTCTTATGTTTGTGATAACACAGACATGAGATAGTTTTTACTGTTTAAATCTTTTTTTTTTTTTTTTTTTTTTTTTGGTCCTTTGGTGGTGCATGTCTGTGGTGGCTTAAATAGGGTGTCACTGTGTGGTGCTCTCTCTACCTGAACACCCCAAGCAGCTGAGACCACAGGCCTGTGCCATCACACCAGCCTTTCAGGGTGTGCTGCAGCCTAAACTCAGGAAGTCAGGCCTCCCATGTGACCTCAGTGAGCCAAGCAGCACATCTGGCATGTGCTACCACAGTTGGGGCTGAACCTTTTATTTTTTAATGAGAGAAGGATGAGAGAGAGAGACCGGGAAAGGGAGAACAACAGAAAGGTGTTTTTGACATGACCTAGTCTTCTTATTTTCCTCTTTCCTCAGCCTCTGGATTCACTACAGGTTGAGCATCCCATATCAGAAAACATGAAATGTGAAATGTTCCAAGGCAAGCTTTGAGCACTGACAGGAAGTCAAAAGTGGAAAAGTCCACACAGAACTCATGCAGTAAGTGGCAGTCAAAATGCTGCAATACAAGCATTCACGAAGTCTCTGTCTGTGTACACGAAGTGTAGGTCAGAAATAAGATACCTCTGTGTGTACACGGGTGTCATCCCCAGGGTAGCTCATAATGCACGTGCAAATATTCCAAAACCAAAGGAGTGAGCGCAGCACTGGAAGGTCTCTGCTTCGGGATACGCAGCCATACTGCCCCCTTTCTTCTGTGAGCTGACTGTTGAGGAAACTCACACAGATCAATACAATCTCTGCCCTTCTCTGCCTGGATTATCTCACTACAGTGTCAGTGACTCCAGATTCATCTATTTGGTAGCATGTTTCAGACTTGCCTTCCTGACCCACTTTTTACAGTCGGGTTAGGGATTTGGGGCTAGTGGTTAGGAGTCAGGGGTTGAGGGTTTGGGGTTAGGGTTAGAGGGTTACAGTCAGGATTGGGGATATAGGGGAAGGGTTAGAGGGTAGGCTATAGGTTTAGGGGTCAGAGGTGAGTCCCCCTCTCCCAAGGAGAGTCTGTGAGGGAGCATGCCTGTGCCGAGTTGCACCAGCAGAGGCCTGGAAAAGCTGAGCCTGGCATGGTCAGAGGCAGCTGCCTTCTCAAGTCAGGATGCTTAGCCCCTGCCCACTGTACAGTGACCCCTATCTGCCACCTACCTGACCATCTGTGCTGCTCACCTGCTGTGGACGAGGAATGGATTTTGGGGAGTCAGGTTGGGTTGGTGCCCTCTCTGCTGTGGACTCTAATCTCAACAGTCAACTCTGCCAATCAGCAGACACCACTGGACTGGGGACATTGCTAGGCCCTGAGAGCATCTCGCTCAGACCTCAGTTTCTCTAACTGTAAAAATGGGATTGAGGACCAGCAGATGGTGTAGCAGTTATGTTGTTGGACTCCCACCTGGCTGACCATGGTTCGAGTCCCAGACCCAGTGGCTTCAAAGTCATGCCGGGCATGTGTGTGTGCATGCCCAAGATCCTGGGAGGAGAATGGATGACAGATTGCAGCGTGGCTATCCCCTCTGGGGTGGGTGATTTCTCACTGGCTCTGTGTCTCTCTCTCTCTCTCCAGCAAGTGTACATGCTCAAAGGCAAAACCTCTCAAAGAAACAAATGGGAAAAAAAAAGGGACCATGGGAAGCACCATGCCAAGGCTGCTCACAAGGAGGAGCTGTGCCATTATGGAGTGGTCTTCACAGCTCAGGGATTCTGGCCCTGCACAGGTGATGAGATTCCATCCTTCAGAGTGGCCATCAGGATGATGGCAGACACAAGAGACCAGCTGACCTAGCCAAGGTACTCTAGCTCCTTCCCAGTACCTGGACAAGCCCGAGTCACCTATGTTCTGGTCTCCCTGCCCTGGCCATGTATGTGGTGTCCACTCCACCGTGCCCCATACAGAGCCTGTGTGGGGCTGGCTGGGACATGAGGGTGCCACATGGCATCCCACATACTGTGTGGCATGTCCTGATGCACATACTGTGCAGTTTCTGGGGGGTCTTCACCAGCAGCCTCCAAGGTCTAGAGCTCACCCAGGGTCAGTCTTTGTCCACTGGTGGTCAGTGCTGCCCTTCCAGCAATTTTTCTAAAAAAGAGCCAAATGTTCCCAGTACACAAGTTACTTTGGGAGAGCAGTATGGTGAAAAGGCAGGTGTCTATCCAAGGTTCTAGACACTTGAGGAACATGATGTGTCCTTGGGCTTTGCTGTAATAGAAAGTCTACAAATTGAGCTTGATGGAATCAAGTTAAATACCTGCCCATCAAACACAGGATCCTTGGTCACTTAAGGATACCACAGGGTTGCCATCAGAAAAACATGAAGTACAAAATCCTAGACAAGAGGGATAGCCAGTGGCATAGTGGTGAGGTGGCTGAACCCCCTACAGCTGACTGAGTGGATCAAGTTCTGGACCACGTAGCATGAAAAACAAGCCAGGTTAATGTACATGTGTGTGTGCCCAGCATCCTGAGAGGAGAATGTTTTGTGGTGTAGCCATTCCCCCTGGGGATGATTTCTCATTTATTCTGTCTCTCTGGAGAGTGTATTCACCCAGTAGCAAAAAAGAAAAAAAAAAGTCTACAGGCAAGTAGAATTTTATTTTGTTGACAAATCTGTGGCAAGAAAGGACTACTAGGAGGATCTAAGACATATTGACCAAATGTAATGGATGCTCCTAATTGGTACGTGACTTTTTTAAGACCTATTAAATGTATTTGAAATAGTTGGAGAAATCTATTGCACTTAAGTTAGTCTCTCTTCCCACTTTCTCCACTCCTTTTCAACATAGTACTGGAAGTCCTTGCCAAAGCAATCAGAAAAGAGAATAAAATAAAAGAATTTCAAATAGGAGAAGAAGCATGAAATTATCTCTATTTGCAGATGACATGATTGTATACATAGAAAACCCAATAGTATCCACAAAAAATTCCTGGATGTAATAAATGAATACAGTAAAGTTGCAGAATACAAAATCAACATTCAGAAATCTATAGCATTTCTATATATGAACAGGAGCATACTGAGATGGAACTGAAGAAAGTAATTCCATTTACCATAGCCACAAAAAGTACAAGATACCTAGGAATAAATCTAACCAAAGAAGTTCAAGACCTCTACAAGGAAAACTATGAGAAACTATCAAAATAAATGGAAAATGACACAAAAAAGTGGAAAGACATCCCATGTTCCTGGATTGGAAGAATTAATATAAAAGTGGAGACCTGAGATAGTGTAAGAGGAGGGTGGGAAATGGCAGAGGGTGAGAAATAGGGGAAAAATATATATATAACTAGAAATGGAAAATTATTGACGATAACATGTGTGATTAAGCTACTATGCCGTATATTCTGGATGTGAAATCCCATTTTGTATGCTGTTACAATGCTCAGTGAATGAATGTAAATTAATTAATTTAAAAATTTAAAAATAATTTAAAATAAATAAATAAAAATTAAAAAATGTCAATTCTACCCAAATTAATCTACACATTTAAAACAATCCCAATCAAAGTACCAGAGACATTCTTCACATATCTAGAAAAGACAATCATACAATTTGCCTGGGATCATAAAAGACCCCCTATTGCCAAAGCAATACTGCACAAGAAGATTGGAGTGGGCAGCCTCTCACTCCCTGAGCCCAAAATATACCATAAAGCTGTGATAATCAAAACAGCATGGTATTGGCACAGAAACAGACAGGTAGAAAAATGGAAGAAGATAGAGATCCTAGAAATACACTTCCAAACATAAAACAATCTTATTTTTTGACAAAAGGTGCCAGTCAATCCAGTGGGGAAGGAAATCTCTTTAGCAAATGGTGTTGGAAAAACTGGATAACCATCTGCAGAAAGATGAATCTGAAAACCTACTTCTCACTATTGACAAAAATCAACTCAAAGTGGATAAAAAATCTAAACCTAAAACCTCAAACTATAAAACTGCTGCTGGAAAGCACTGGGGAGTCATTGGGATAGGCGAAGACTTCTTAAATAAGACCCCCAAAGCGCAGTCAAAAATCCCCAAAATAGACAAGTGGGATTAAATCAGATTAAGAAGTTATTGGATGGCAAAAGACACAGTAATTAGTGTGAATCAACAGCCCTCAGAATGGGAAAATATTTTTGTAAAATATGTGTCAGATAAGGAACTGATAACCAGAATACAAAAGGAACTCAAGCAGATCCCCCCCCCCCCCAAAAGATGCTCATCCCTATTTTTAAAATTAATTAATTAATTAATTTTTATTTATTTTACATACTTTCACTGGACATCACCTCAGCATACAAAATGTGATTGTCCAGCCAGAATATACTGTAAAGTATCTTAAGCATACATGTTATCATCAACAAATAATTTTCCATTTCTTGTTTCTTGTATATATATGTTTCTTGTAAATATATATATATATATATATATATATGTGTGTGTGTGTGTGTGTGTGTGTGTGTGTGTATACACAAACACATATATATTCCCCCTATTTCTCACCGTCTGCCATTTCCCATCCTCTTCCCACCCTGTCAATGGTTTCTGCAGTTGCTTCATTCCTTTATTCTTTCCCACATTGTATTGATTCACAAAACATCTTAATTAATCTAAATACTTTCAATAGTAAGTTCGGCTGATATATACATGTCTGTGAATAAAAGTGGACTTTAGGCGTGAAACTCTGTGGATAGAATGAATATACTATAAAATAGCACATAGCTAAGGCTATATAGCTTACTGTGGTTGCCAAATAGATATTTTTAAAAATACACTTTTTAATTTCAAGAAAGGCAGTTTTAGCTTTGATACATCAAAATAAAAAAATGTTAAGAGAACTTTGCTTAATACTTAAAACCAGGAAACAGGTTAGAATTCTGTTTGAATAGTAGGTACATGGACCTGTCCACAACTTGAGAAAAGACAAAACTCCTTAACACTGGAAAACAAATCTCATCCCTATTAAAAGATGGGGGAATGAGTTGAAAAAAAGCACTCTCTGACAGACTGGCCCTTGCTCTCAGGAGCCCTCCATCTCCATCTCCAGACCTCTGGCCAGCAAGGGAAACTGAGGCAGGGGCACCACTGCCCCTCCTCCACTTTCAGGCTCCCAAGACTAGGACCCCAGGCCCTTTAGAGGCACGCAACTTTTTCTTCATTCTCTATAGTCTTTTTTTTTCATCTTACATTATCCTGTCTTCCTCATCCTCCACCCTGCCAGAGGAATTAGACAGATCTAGAATCACAGTTCTGAAATTCCCTAGTATTGTAAGGTTCCCTGAGATCCTCCCCTATAATGAACAACCTGTGAATATGAAGATAGTACTCTTCAGACACTTGAGTAGAGTACACCTCTTGAGACCACATTGCTAAAAAACAACAGAAGAGAAGACTTTTGCACACATCAATTCACAGCAAAAGGGAAACACACTTGCTCCTAGTTGAAGAAACGTTCTCCTGAGAGGTATTCAAAAGTGAATACATCTTCCAAAGGCTATAAGTAGAAGGGCCTCAGGTCTGAATAAGCCAGGAAATATGTCTCCATCAAAGAAATAGACTAATTTCCCTCCATCTCTCCTAAAATCTGAGGACGTTACCAAAATGTCAGGAAAAGAATTTAGAACATTCATATTGAACAAATTCTATGAGTTGGAACAGAAAAGAGATAACGAACTACAAGAGATTAGGAAGTACTTCCAGGATATGAAAGAAGAAATGGATACTCTGAGAAAGAATCAGATGGAGCTATTAGAGATGAAGCCTGTAATACAGGAAATCAAAACTCTCTTGAAAGTATTAAAAATTGATTAGGCCATGAAGAAGATCAAATCTCTGATGTAGAAGATAAAACCTCTGACCTAGAAAAAACCACCAAGAAGATAGAGAAAATAACAAAAAAGCATGAGGATAATATACAAGAAATATTAGATTCTATAAGACACCCAAACCTCAGAATAATTGGCATCCCAGAAGGTGAAGAAACTAATAACGGCATGGAAAATCTATTCCATGAAATCCTGGGAGAAAATTTTCCAAGTGTAGAGAGGCACTCAAGTATCTAGACCCAAGAAATACAAAGGACCCCAAATAGACTCAACCCCAGAAGATCTTCCCCAAGGCAGATCTTAGCCAGACTGTCCAAGACCACAGATAAAGACATGATACTAAAACTGGCAAGAGAGAAATGAGAAGTGACTTACAAAGGTCATCCCATCAGGCTAACACCTGACCTCTCAATGGAAACAATGCAAGCAAGGAAAGAATGGAAAGATATATTGAAAGTGTTAAGAGAGAAACAGTTTCAACCAAGATTATTATATCCTGCAAGATTATCCTTTATATGGGAAAAAAAGATTAAAATCTTCTCAGACAAACAAAACCTGAAAGAATTTGCCAACACCAGACCAGCTCTTCAAGAAACCCTGAAGAAAGTACTGTTCCAGGAAAACTAAAGAATTAACAGGCAGAAACAAAGGAATAAAAGGCAAGTAAGGCAATGGCCAACTTAAATGTCAGGACAGATCTGGTAACATCGATAATAACATTTAATGTGAATGGATTAAATTCTCCAATCAAGAGACACAGACTGGCTGAATGGATAAAAAAAAGAAACCCTCTATCTGTTGCCTACAGGAAACCTACCTCATGGATAAAGACATACACAGACTGTAAGTGAAGGGTTGGAAAAAGGTTTTCCATGCAAATGGGAACCAAAAAAGAGCTGGAGATGCGATACTAATTTCTGACAAAATAGACTTTAAAACAAAAACTGTTCGAAGAGACAAAGAAGGGCACTATATTGTAGTAAAAGGATCAATAGATCAAGAAGATATAACGCTTATAAGTATCTATGCTCCTAACACAGGAGCACCAAATATGTGAAGGAAAGACTGTTAGATCTAAAAGGGAAGATAGACTGCAATACACTAATTGTTGGAGACCTCAACACTGCACTAACTGCACTATCCCCTTGGGACAGATCATCTAGACAAAAAATAGATAAAGAGATAAAGGATCTGAATGATACCATAAATCAAATGGACTTAACAGACATCTATAGAACTGTCCATCCAAAAACCACGAGATATACTTTTTTCTCACCCCCACATAGAACCTTTTCGAAAATTGACCACATAATAGGGCACAAAGCAAGACTCTACAGATTCAAAGACATAGAAACTATATCTAGCATCTTCTCTAACCATGATGGCATTAAACTTGAGTTTAATTTCAAGAGAAATCCTCAAAAATACTCAAATACATGGAAACAAAATAACCTACTTCTGAATGACTCCACAACTACTGATGAAATAAAGACTGAAATCAAAAGATTCATGGAATCCAATGACAATAAAGACACGAGTTTCCATAATCTTTGGGACACTGCTAAAACAGTCATAAGAGGGGAGTTCATAGCAATTAATGCACATAAGAGGAAGGCGGAAAGAAGGCAAATGGATCACCTAACATCATGCCTTAGAGAATTGGAAAAGCAACAGCAAAAAAATCCAAAAAACTCCAGGAGAAAGGAAATAATAAAGATATGAGCAGAAATAAATGAAATAGAAAATAAGTGAACTACATGAAAAATAAATGAAAGTAAAACCAGTTCTTTGAAAAGATAAACAAAATCAATACACCACTAGTGAGAGTTATTAAGAAGAGAGAAAGGAACCAGGTGAATCAAATCTGCAATGAAGCAGGCAATATAACTACAAAGCAGAAATACAAAACATCATTAGAGGATACTATGAACAACTATATGCCAAGAAACAAGACAATCTGGATGAGAAGGACAATTTCCTGGACACATATAAGCTACCAAGATTGAGCCAGGAGGATATAGAAAGTCTGAATAGGCCTATAACAAGTCAGGAGATTGAATCAGTAATAAATAACCTTCCCACAAAGAAAAACCTTGGCCCTGATAGCTTCACCTCTGAGTTCTAGAAAACTTTCAAAGAAGAGTTAACCCCCATTCTGCTCAAGTTATTTCTAAAGATCCAAAAGGGCGACTCTCTCCCTAAATCAGTCTATGAAGCCTCTATCACCCTTATCCTTAAAACACATAAGGACAGGACAAGGAAGGAAAACTATACACCAATATATTTGATGAATATAGATGCAAAGATTCTCAACAAGATACTAGCCAATTGTATCCAACAGCTTATTAAAAAGATTATACATCATGATCAGGTAGGTTTTATTCCAGAAATGCAAGGTTGGTTGAACATATGCAAAACCATAAATGTAATACATCATATTAACAGAAAGAAAGATAAAAACCATATGGTCATATCGATTGATGCAGAAAAAGCATTTGATAAGATACAACATCCCTTCATGATCAAGACTCTCAGCAAAATCGGCATAGAAGGGTCATTTCTCAACACAATAAAAGCTATCTATGAAAAATCCATAGCAAACATCATCCTGAATGGAGAAAAGCTGAAAACTTTCCCACTAAAAACAGGTACAAAACAAGGACGCCCACTTCCTCCATTCCTTTTCAATATAGTACTAGAAGTCCTCACCAACGCAATCAGAAAAGAGGAAAAAATAAAAGGTATTCAAATAGGAAAAGAAGAGGTGAAACTCTCTCTATTCTCAGATGACATGATTGTATACATAGAAGACCCAATGGTTACCATGAAAAAATTTCTGAAATTAATGCACTAATACAGTAAAGTTGCAGGATACAAAATCGATATACAGAAATCTATAGCATTTCTATATACAAACAATAGGCAGACTGAGATAGAACTGAAAAAAGTTGTTCCATTTACCATAGCCACAAAAAGTATAAAATACTTAGGAATAAATCTAACCAAAGAAGTTAAAGACCTTCACAAGGAAAACTATGAGAAGCTAAAAAAAGAAATTGAAAATGACACAAAAAAGTGGAAGGACATCTATGTTCCTGGATTGGAAGAATTAATATAATCAAAATGGCAATTCTACCCAAATTAATCTACCTATTTAATGCAATGCCAATCAAAGTACCAGACACATTCTTCAAAGATCTAGAAAAGACAATCATAAAATTCGTCTGGAATTATAAAAGACCCTGTATTGCCAAAGCAATTCTACACAAGAAGAGTGGAGTGGGTGGCATCTCACTCCCTGACCGAAAAATATGCTGCAAAGTTGTGGTAATCAAAACAGCATGGTACTGGCACAGAAACAGACATGTGGACCAATGGAACAGAATAGAGATCCCAGAAATAAATTCCCAAGCATTCAGTCAACTGATTTTTGACAAGGGGTACCAGTCAATCCAGTGGGAAAAGGAAAACCTCTTCAGCAAATGGTGCTGGAAAAACTGGATTTCCACCTACAGAAAGATGAATCTGAACTCCTACCTCTAACCTTTGACAAAAATCAAGTCAAGGTGGATCAAAGATCTAAATCTAAGACTTCAAACTATAAAACTGCTCCTAGAAAACACTGGGAAAACTCTAGGAGACATTGGTGTAGGGAAAGACTTCTTAAATAAGGCCCCTAGGGCACAATCGATAATCCCCAAAATAGACAAGTGGGATTATATCAGACTAAGAAGTTTCTGCATGGCAAAAGACACAGTAATTCGTGTGAATCAACAGCCCTCAGAATGGGAAAATATTTTTGTAAATTATGCATCAGATGAGGGACTGATAACCAGAATACACAAGGAACTCAAGCAGCTGTTTGGAAAAAGGATGATCAGCCCTATTATAAAATGGGAGAATGAGTTGAAAAAACCACTCTCTAAAGATGACATACGAATAGCCAAAAGGCATATGAAAAAATGCTCAACACCCCTCATTGTAAGGGAAATGCAGATCAAAACAACAATGAGATATCACCTAACCCCAGTCAGAATGTCTAAGATTAAAAAAAACAAAATGATAAGTGTTGGCAGGTGTGGTGAAAGGGGAACTCTCTTACACTGGTGGTGGGAATGTAAATTAGTCCAACCACTGTGGAGAACATTTTGGAGATTCCTCAAAAATCTACAAATAGAACTACCATATGATCCAGCAATCCCACTCCTCAGTATCTACCCAAAGGACAGAAGAATTCTTCATCAGAAAAGTGCTTGCACATCAATGTTTATAGTGGCACTATTCACGATTGCAAAGACATGGAACCAACCCAAATGCCCCCATACAGATGAACGGATTGGAAAACTGTGGCACATATTCTCTATGGAATACTATTCAGCCATAAAAAACCCCAACAAAACCCTGACTTTTGACAGAAAATGGAAGAATATGGAAGATTTACTGCTGAGTGAAGCAAGCCAGGCTATGAAGGAGAGACATTTTATGTCCCCACTTAATATATACCGAGTGTCTGCACTCTATGACTGAAACTGACTGACTAAAGGATGTACAAACACAAGAGATTGGTGTGATTGCCAGATGTGGTGTGTGTGGAGGAGTGGGTCCTGGGGAAGGACATTTGGAGGAGGGATACAGAGACAGAGCATTGATGGGACGGGGAGGTAGTGGTGTTATCTGTTGAAGATATTTTGATCAACTAGATTGGGGAGAAAGGTTCACATATTAAAATGTTCACTTTGTAAGTTAAATAATGTGATTGAATGCATAAAAATACTAAATAAATTTTTTAAAAAGAAAAAAAAATAAAAATAATCACTCTCCAAGGAAGACATATGAATAGTCAAAAGGCATATGAAAAAAATGCTCAACATCCTTCATTGTAAGGGAGCTGCAGATCAGATCAAAATCACAATGAGATACCACCTAACCCCAGTCAGAATGAGTAAGAGTAAAAAAAAAGAATACAGAAAATGGTAAATGCTGGCTATAGTGTGGTGAAAGGGAGACTCTCCTACACTGCTGGTAAGAATGTAAATGAGTCCAGCCACTGTGGAGATCAATATGGGGATTCCTCAAAGATCTACAAATAGAACTACCATATGATACAGGAATCCCACTCATTGGTATCTACCCAAAGGACACAAGAATGCTTAGTCAGAAAAGTGCTTGTACATCGATGTTTGTTTCAGGATTATTCACAATTGCTAAGACATGGAACCAACTCAAATGCCCATGAACAGATGAATGGATTGAAAAACTGTGGCACCTATGCTCTATGGAATACTACTCAGCCATAAAAAACAATAAGACCCTGGCTTTTGACAGAAAGTGGATGAATATGGAAGATTTACTGCTGAGTGAAGCAAGCCAGACTATGAAGGAGAGACATTTTATGTCGCCACTTAATATTTATCTAGTGTCCACACTCTGTGACTAAAAATGAATGACTAAAGGATATAGAAACACAGTAAATGGTTGAGAATACCAGATATAGTGTGGGAAGAGGATGGGTGAAGGAGTAGAGTCTGAAGAAGGACATTAAGGAGAAAAACAGAGAGGCAAAGTATTAATGAGACAAAGAAATAGGGTATTATCTGTTGAAGATAACTTTATAGTATTATCAACTTGATTGGGGAGAAATGCACACATGTTGGAATATTCACTTTGCAAGCTAAATAATGTGATTGAATGTATAAAACAATTTGAAATAAAAAAGAATACACTATACAGTGGCTTAGTCATACATGTTATCATCAACAAATAATTTTCATTTTCTTGTTATATATATATATATATATATATATATATATATATATATATATATACACATATATATATATATTTCCCCACCCCCATTTTTCACCATATGCCATTTCCTGCCCTTCTCCCACCCTATCTCTGGTATCTACAGTTTCTTTCCATTCCTTCCCCCCACATTTTATTGGTTAACAAAATATATTAATTGATCTAACTACTTTCAATAGCAAGTTCAGCTGATATATAAATGTCTGAGAACAAATGTTTGGCTTTAGGCATGAAACTGAGTAGAATGAATACACTATAAAAAAGCACCTAGATGAGACTATATAGCTTACTGTGGTCATTAAATAGGTATTTTTTAAATATATTTTTTTAATTTCAAGAAAGGCAGTTTAAAAAAATAAATCAAAATAAAAGAAGTTAAGAGAACTTTGTGTAAGTCTTAGAGCCGGGAAACAGGTTAGGATTCTGTTCAAATAGTAGGTACATGAATCTGTCGATAATTCAAGAAAAGACAAAAATCCTTATCTTGGGAGTACAAAGCATAGGAAAAGATCAGTATTGTTTTATTCAAAAGTCATAAAATTTTATTTCATCAGCTCAGTCTCACGTACTTAATGTAAGTTCTGTTGTAGTTTGAGCTTTCCATTTAAATTCTGGAAGATAATATTCAATTACAGATTTGTCCCTACCATTAAGCTGGCCTTTTTTTTTTTTTTTTTTAGAGGTTTTTAAAACTCTTATTTCTGTGTGTCTGACTTTAATTTTCCTGATATAGCACTCCCTTCAGAACTTCTTGGAGAAATGAACTGGTGTTGGTAAATTCTTCCAGGTTTTGTTTATCCTTTAAAGTTTCTTTTTGCTTATTTATTTATTTTTTAAAATTATTTATTTATTTATTTACATTCATTCACTGTACATCATTATAGCATACAAAATGAGATTTTTCCATTCACAGTGCACTGTATATTGGCTCAATCAAGCACATCAAGACGTGTGTTATTGTCAGCACATAATTTTCCATTTCTTGTTTTCTGTATATTTTGCCTTTTTTCCCATTCTTGATTCCCTATCTCACCCTCTGCCATCTCCCACTCACCTCCCACATTGTGTCTGGTATCTATTGTTGCTTTCTCTGCCTCCCCTATTTTATTGTTTCACTAAATATCTTAATAAATCTGAATATTTTCAATAGCAAGCACAGCTGAAATATACATATCCATGAACACAAGTCTGATCTGACTTTAGGCATAAACCTCAGTGAGTAGAAAGAACATACTATAAAGTAGCACCTACCTAGGGCTATATAGCTTACTGCAGTCATCAGATAGGTATTTTTAATGCCCTTTTTTTTTCTGAAAAAAATTTTTTCTATTAATTTACATTCATTCCCTGAGCATCATCACAACATACAAAATGTGATTTCCCATCTAGAATAAACTGGATAGTGGCTTAATCAACTGGATAGTGGCTTAATCATGCATGTTATCATCTATAATATTCCATTTCTACTTTCATGTATATATATTTTTTACCCCATGTCTGACCCTCTGCCCTATTCCACTCTCTTATTACACTATCTCTGCTGTCTACAGTTATCTTCAATTCCTTTTCTCCCGACATTTCATTGATCACACAATATCACAAGTAATCTAACTATTTACAATAGCAAGTTCAGCTGATGGTTTCACGAAAAGCAGTTTTGAACTGGTAAGGATATTTCCTTGAAACTTAAGGTTTCAAGGTTAGTATTCTGTTCAAATATTAGGTACCTGAATCCATTGACAACTCAAGACAGGACAAAAATCCTTAAAACCGGACAACAAAGCTTAGAAGAAAAGCAGCAATATTTTAGTCAAGTCATAGAATGCTGTTTCATCAGTTCAGTCTCATGTACTTAATTTTCTTCTGTTTCTGTTGAGGTTCGATTTTCCAGATTGAGCTCTGGGATATAATACTCAACTCCAGACTTTGTCCCTACAATTAAGTTGCCCATTTTCTGAACTCTTGTTTCTGTGTGTCTGCATTTAATTTTACTGACATAGCACTCCCTTAAGAACTTCTTGGAGATCTGGTCTGGTGCTGGTAAATTCTTTCAGGTCTTGTTTATCTAGGAATGTTCGTGTCTTTTCTTCCCAAATGAATGATAACCTTGCTGGGTATAGAATTCTCGGTTGAAATTGCTTTTCCTTTAATGCTTTGAATATATTCTCCCATTCTCTCCTCGCTCGCATTGTTTCCGATGAGACATCTGCCGTTAGTCTGATGGGATATCCTTTGTAGGTAACTTGCCGTTTTTCTCTTGCCAGTCTTAGTATCTTGTCTTTGTCTGTGGTTTTGGTCAATCTGGCTATAATGTGTCTTGGAGAAGATCTTCTTGGGTTGATTCTGTTTGGGGTCCTCTGTACTTCTTGGGATCTTTGAGTGCCTCTCCAGGTTTGGAAAGTTTTCTTGCAGGACTTCATGGAATAGATTATCAATGCCCTTATGAGTTTCTTCGCCTTCTGGGATGCCTATTATCCGGATGTTCGGACGTTTAATTGTATCTACTATTTCTCGTATATTATTCTCAAATTTTTGGGCCATTTTCTCAGTCTTCATGGTGGATTTTTCTAGGTCAGCCATTTTCTCTTCTACATCTGAGATTCTATTTTCTGTATGATCTAGTCTGCTTTTAATACTTTCAAGGGAAATTTTGACTTCTTGAATTATAGCCTTCATCTCTAACAGTTCCATCTGATTCTTTTGTAATGTGTGAAATTCCTCTTTTAGATCTTGCATGAATTTCCTCACCTCCTGGAACTCTTCAACTCCTTTCTCCTTCCTCTTCAGTAGTTCCTTGTCTCTCTTCTCTTCCATCTCTGTAAGCTTTGCCATTATGAATGTTCTGAATTCTTTATCAGACATTTCCATGACTTCCATTGAATTGTGTGTGGATGAAGAGGAGTTATCCTTTTCTCTTGGAGGAGAGGTATTTTCCTGCTTCTCCATATTTCTTGTGGTCCTGAAACGATTTCTAGTCATCTTGTGGATGGTCGATTTCGTCCCAAACTTGGAAGTTCAATCTGAGGGTCGAGGACACGTGAGTTGTCTATACTGGAGGCTGAATTATTAGTGGGATCTCTTCATTCCTCCGTTTCCCCCATCATGGCTAGATCGCAGGAGCCATGGAGCTGGTTCTTGAAGACTCTTTTTGTTTATTTTTAATCATTGAAAAAATATTCATATGTATCATTAATGTCTTACATTCATTAAAAGTTACTTTCACTTCTTCATAGGAAACAAGGGGATGGGCCTTCTAGTAAGTGTGCTGCTTTATATGTTGCCAGGGTTTTTTTTTTTTTTTTTTTTAGTTCCCAAGTTTTATTCAAGAACTCATACAAAATATTTCAGATAAATGAATTTTAATCCTCATCTTCCTCCTCTTCTTCATCCTGGTTAATCTGGAAGTAACATAATTCGTAACTCTCTTTGCTGTTAGCAACTATGCGCAACCAATCACGTAGATTATTCTTCTTCAAATATATTTTGGTGAGATATTTCAAATACCTTTTGGGAAAAGGCACCTCAGATGTTACAGTGATCTTGCTCTTGCTCCTTTCACTGGTTACAATACCTCCACCGAGATTCCCAGCTTTTCCATCCACTTTGATTCTCTCTTGGAGAAACTGCTCACAATTGGCAGCATCCGGGATTCTATCTTCTACAGGGTGAGTGCAGTCAGGGGTAACTTCAGAACCTGCTTCTTTTTCTTTGCCCCAGTTCACCACAAGCTTTCTCATGGTGCCATGGCAGCAGCCTTTTTTTTTTTTTGAGACCTTTAAGGTCTATTTCTGATCTGTTAAAATAACATTTAAAAAGTATTAAATGTTTTTATTTCAGCATTGTGTAATTTTTATTTTGAGATTATGTATGTCTGAGTATTTGGCAAGTCTTATTTAGTGCAGGAAGTGTGCTAGTTGAATTTTATTCTAAAGTCATTGGGTGCCCTATGCATTCATAAGGCAATTTTTAAAACAGAGATGAGAGCGTTCTATGTTTGTTGAACTCATAAAAAGTATATAATTTTAAAAATAATGTATAAAAGGTTATCATACTTGAATGAACTGATACAGATGTTTGGCAAATATTAAGATTGTTAGTTGAACAAAGTATAGATTCAGTTTAATTTTTAGAAAAATTTTTGCAGGACCAGCAGATGGCATAATGGTTATGTCACTGGACTCACATGTAATCAGCTTTGGTTTGAGTCCCAGACCTAGATGATTCAAACTCATGCTGGGCACATGTGTGTGCATGCCCAAGTTCCCGAGAGAAGAATGAAGGAGAAGAAATTGCAGCATGGCCATCCCCCCTGGGGGTGAAATCTCACTTTCTGTCTGTCTTTCTCTGTCTCTCTGGTGAGTGCACACATGCTATGGCAAAAATCTCTCTTAAAATTTTTATTGGCCTTGGGAACCAGCAGTTAGCATAATGGCTATGTTGCTGGACTCCCACGTAGTTGACCACGGTTCACATCCTGGACCTGGTGGCTTAAAACTCACACCAGGCGCATGTGCGTGCGTGCCCGAGATCCCAAGAGGAGAATGGAGAAGAAGGGATTGCGGCGTGACCATCCCCCCTGGGAGGTGATTTCTCACTTTCTGTCTCTATGTCTCTCTCTGTCTGTCTGGCGAGCACATGCGCCGTATAGCAAAAAACCTCTCAAAAAAATTTTTTTTTATTGGCCTTTCACCAAGCCTTTGAAGAAGCATAGATAGGACACTGGTCACCAGTCAGAGCTCTCTGATACCCGGATGTGAAGTGGTGCACAACACAAAGGTGAATTTTCACCCAACACCTTGCTCAGTATAGTGACCAATAAACCTTACTCAGCTTTTTGGCTTTGTGAAGAATCTTGCCATCAATCACAGTGACTAGCGATGTTACCTATAAGAGAGATCCTTGCTCCATGAATTCCCATGTATTCATGGGACTCTCAACACTCTTGGGGTCTAGCAGTCTGATGTGGAAGCAGTCTTCTCAAACTATGGCAAAATTGTGGGTTGCTCTGTTCATAAGAGCCTTGTTTTTGTTCAGTATGTTAATGAGAGGAGTGCCCAGGCTGCTGTGGCAGGAGAGGATGGCAGGATGATTGCTGGCTAGGTTTTAGATGTTAATCTGGCCACAGAGCAAAAAGTGAACTGAGGAAAAGCAGATGTGAAACAATCTGTAGCAGAGATGTATGGCTCCTCTTTTGACTTGGACTCTGACTTTCAACGCAACTATGACGACAGGACGTACAGTTTCCAGCGTGTGTTCCACTGCCACCTCCTATTGCTCTTGCTGTAGCGCCCTCGAAACGCCAGTGTGTATCAGGAAATGCTTCAAGAAGGGGCAAAAACTTCAACTCTAAGAGTGGACAATGAGGATCTTCCAAGTCTGTAAAGTTAAAAGGAGACTACTCAGATAAAACAAAAAGTGGACAAAGAAATGTGGTATTATCTGTTGAAGTTAATTTTATAGTTTTATCAACTGGATTAGGGAGAAATATTTACATGTTGAAATATCCACTTTGTAAGCTAAATAACATGACTGAATGTATAAAAGAAAATGAAGTAAAAAATATTTAAAAACAACAAAAGTCACGTTTAGGTTTAAAATGAGAAAAAAATCCCAAAAAACAAAAAGTGGATATTCTCTTCTGGAAAACCTGGAAAAAATAAAAAAAGGAGCAGAGAAAACAAACAGAAGAGGTGGATAATACGTCAGAAGAGGAGCAGAGAAGGAGCTCCCAGGAGAAAGATGAGACTAACGTGAAGATGGAATCTGAGGGGGTGTGGATGACTGCTGAGGAGGGGGACCTATAGGATGGTGATAATGAAGATTGGGAGAATGACAAGCTCGTGTTGATCAAGAATGATGAAAAATAGGATGAGGAAGGAGGATGACAGAGACAGCACCAATGGCAAGGATGACTCTAAAGCACGTAGTGGGATTTAGAATTCTTACCCATTATTTCTTTTTCTTTCTTTTTTTTTTGTTTAAAAGACAATTTATTCCTTTAGTTGAACAAAGTCAAATGTATGGTTTAAGACTTTCTGAGTTAAAATGAATCTAGGATTCAAGAGGTTTTATTAACCTAATATGAATATTTTCTGGCAATTAACTGAGCCTTTTAAAAACTATAGAGAAAATTGGAAAAGTTCATTCTGGAAAACCAGCAGTTAGATTTTGAATTCAAGCTATTATTTGCCATAACTTGAAAAGAATTAGGGCAATTCTGTATTTCCTTCACCTTCAAATTGACCCTGGGGAACAGGAGCATACTGTACTGGAAAACATGATGTCAACAGAAACGCAACACGATTTAGTGGCATGTTTAAAGTCAAGGTAGGCACAGAACAGACTGCTCAGTTCTGCAGAACGGTCAGAATTTTTAGGGTAATTTGACCAGGGATGAGAAAAGTAACCGGGGACAAAACATCAAGTTAGACTGGAAACCATGAGCCTGTACTGACATCAACTGTGACTTTCTTCAGTAGCCTTATGGCAGCGGTAAGTGGGTTGACCTGAGACAATCCGTAAGACTTAGACTGTGCTGCAATGTGCTTTTAGACAATCATTCTTTCCCCTACTGAGCTTGAGGCTTTGTAACAGTCATGAATTAGTGTTACAAGTATTTAAAGTTTTTTTCTAACCTCACATACTTGGAACTTTGCCTAGTGTTCAATTTCTGCCAGCTACAAAATAAACCAGTGCAAATACCATTATTGACTACTTTCCACATAAAACCAGGATTCCAGATCCCAGGGAGCCATAGGAACACCCCAGCTTTTACCTTGCAAATACTCTGAAGATGGAGGCAGTTCTGTTAGATTAACTCAGACTGGTTTCATTGGTAGGAGAAGCCTCTTGCAATAGGTTTCTTCTTCTGGAAATGGAGGTGCTTGGGTAAACCCTTGTCCTTCCAGATCCAAGCTACACAAATGGAATGCTGGATTAAATCCAAAAATGGAGGCTCAGGCTGAGCCCGTTAATTTTCTTTTCTTTTCTTTTCTTTTTTTTTTTTTTTGGAGAGGTTTTTGCTATAGGGCGCATGCGCTCGCCAGCCAGACAGAGAGAGACAGAGAGACAGAAAGCGAGAAATCACCCCCCAGGGGGGATGGCCACGCCGCAATCCCTTCTCCTCCATTCTCCTCTTGGGATCTTGGGCACGCACGCACACGCACCTGGCGTGAGTTTAAGCCACCGGGCCCGGGACGCGAACCGTGGTCGACTACATGGGAGTCCAGCGACATAGCCATTATGCTAACTGCTGGTCCCAGAGCCCGTTAATTTTCTACATGACCATGACATGGGTTAGGAAATCTTCCTCCAACTCTACTAATTTCCAAGTTAAATCCAAATTTAAGTTTGTACTAACCCTAATCCAAAAACTAGCCAATTGAAAGTTAAGCAGAGCATTGCCACCACCCTGATAAAGCTGTAGGTCTCACCACATGCACCAAACAAATCTACAGGTCTAGTTTCTGAACTCCTGTTTTAAAGAATTTATTTTTACACCTATTATACCACACGTTTTAAACACCAACATATAACTCCCTAGTAAGATAAAGCAGACAAAAAACTTTACCTTATTAGAAACAAGATACACTATCATTTATAATCTTCAAACATTATTGCACTTGGAACTTTTGTAATTTGACAAAGCATTTATGAAACAATCTACAGACTAGTTTAACAGACAAATAACACTTGTAAGCAGATATGGCTGTCCTAAATTGTTTATTAGGTATGGATTTTATGAACATTTCTTAGATTTGCCTTAACGGTGGAGCTGGAGAGTATTGTGCTTTCTCCAAACTACACAGTGAGAGTCACCAACGGTGTGGTGGAACTTGTGGCCCTTTCCAAGGCCTCGGCTCTTGCGGCCTGTAGATGTCTGCCCATGTGTGCTTGTGGACTGGTTTGGTAACTCACTGAGTGCCGGGGTTTCTTTTCTTTTCTTCTTTTTTTTTTTTTTTTTTTGGAGAGGTTTGTGTTATAGGGCGCATGCCCTATAAGACAGAGAGAAGGAGAGACAGAAAGGAGAAAACACCCCCCAGGGGAGATGGCCACGCCACAATCCCTTCTCCTCCACAATCCCTTCTCCTCCATTCTCCTCTCGGGATCTTGGGCACGCACGCACACGCGCCCGGCGTGAGTTGTAAGCCACCGGGTCCGAGACGCGAACCGCGGTCGACTACGTGGGAGTCCAGCGATATAGCCATTACGCTAACTGCTGGTTCCCCTAGTATCTTTAACCGAACAAACCAGGGTTTGTTTGGAACTCTTCTCAAAGGATGTTCCAGGCCATAGTGGGCTGTCAAGGGAAGCTTCTCTACAGCCCGGAGGCCTCTGGGGGAAAGATCTCAGCGCACAGCACCAGAACACGCTGCACTGAGGCCTGGAGAGAAAGGCCTGCAGGCCTAGCGCCAGACTCCACTCCTGGAGGTCCCGGCTCTTCCCTGGAGGTGGCGAGAGGGCGTGATCGGACTACAATACCCAGAACTCTCTGGGAGCGCGCTCTCTGGGCCTACTTCCGGACTCCGTTACCCACAGGCCTCTGGGAGGAAGCCTACCAGGCCGAGGGCCAAACTACACTTTCCACAGGCTTCTCAGATGTAGGCCTCCAGTCATCGCGTGAGACTGCTGTACCTGGAGCCCTCCGAGAGAAGGAATTATGGGTGTAGAGCCAGACTACATTCCCCTGGCCCTCTGGCAGGAAGACCGCCATACACAGTATCGGACTGCATTACCCACAGGCCTCCAGGAGAAAGACTTCTGGCAGCGTAGTGAACTACAATTCCCACAAGCCCCTGGATAGACTTCCGGCTATGATGCCGGAAGGCACGCTTCCCCAACACTTTCGGGTGCCCCACTCGCATGCCGGTAGGACCCGGGACACGGAGTTCCGCTTCTGAGCAGTGAGCTTTCCTCCCTTGGCGCCAAGGCTTCACCTGTCTTTTTGAAAATCCACGTTGCTGTGCCAGCAAGCTACATGAGGTTAGGGCGCTACGTTCCCGGTGGCTGACTCCACAGTGGCTTCAGGATCGCTTGGCGTGTGCCCAAAGTCGTCAAGGGAGCAGAAGAGAGAAGCGGGGATTCCGGCAGGGCCGTCTCTGCCCTGGGCATTTTTTTCACTGCCCCCCACCCCGACCCCCGTCTGTCTCTAGTGAGTGGCACATCCCATGGCAAGAACTACAAGGAAAAAAGTTGAAGTTTCCATCGGACGTAAATCCTTAGGTTTATGAGCGATGTCAGTGACTGCTTTTTGCAAATCAAGTGTATTTCCTGAAAATATATTTTCTCCTGTTAAACAGACAAAACTGTAAGGCACGTTAGTCTTCATTTCATTGGTGAAATTTTCACGACTTGTCATCTTAATTTTTATATGGTTTTTACCACAGTAATGGGAAATTTAATTTGGGATTTATACTTTCCTAGCTTCTTTAATTTTTTTCTTTGGCAAATTGTGAAAGCATAGTTATATGTGTCATTTATGTTTTACAGTCATCCAAAGTGTACATTCTCACCTTCACTTGAAGCAAGAGGATGGCACTTGCTATAAGTGTAACATTTTATAGACTGCAGGAATTCCTTTTGAAGAGCTTAAAGTCTACTTTCATTCTGTTCAAACTATTGTGTCAAAGGTATCAAATGCTTCTGATTTCAACCTGTGCAATTCTGAGACTATATTTCTCTGTATTACATTTGATAAGTTACTTTGTGTGGGAAGTACCTTGGTTACACTTTATCGTGATGCCCAGTGGGTGCCCCTGCATGTTCATAAGGTGATTTTTAGAACAGAAATGAGAATGTCTCATACCTGTTGAAGTCACAAAAAGAAGAATGTAACTTCTTGTCATATTTAAAATGGTTATCACACTTGAATTAATATGTAGAAATTTGGCACAGTAAATTAAGATAGTGAGTTGAACAGATTCAGTTTAATTTTTTTTTTCCCAGATGGCACATGGGGGTGGGTGGAGAGAGAGAAAGATAAGAGAGGGAGAGGGAGAGGGAGAGTGAGAGTGAGAGTCATCCTTTCATAATTTGGGGTATGCCCATCCACTCACCTGACGTTTCTCAAGCTGCTGGGTCTTGGACTTGATGGGATCCAGCTGCCTTAACCATCAGGCCATGGGCTTCCCCCAACTTAACTTTTTTTCCTTTTATTGGGAAGGCTATCTGGCCTTTTCCCTTTCTAACCTGCTCTACGTGTCCATTATCAGATATCTCACCTGGAATATTTTTATTTCAGAGCCTTTGTTTCCTATTTGTTGAGAATATCCCATGCTAGACTGAATCTATTTTTCTTTCCTTTCAAGAGAGTTATGGAGCTCCCTCCTGTGGCCATGACGTGGTATTGCATTTGAACACACTTTCTGAAGGGAGCTAATTCTGTCACACAGTCAACCCTATTTAGACTCTGATAGTCTCAGTTCTGTTCCTCGGAACATCACTGATCCATCATGTATTTTAGTACACAAATAAAGCACAGATATTCTTTTTAATCATTCACTTCATAACTAGCTCTATTGGCATCAAATTTACTGTATTTCTTTAGGTATTTTTGTTTGTTTGTTTTAGGGTGTTCGCAGTGGCTGGAGAGAGACAGTGGTAAAGTGAGAAATCCCCCACTGGAAAAGTGAGATGGAAAGTGAGAAATAGCCCCCGGGGGGGGGGATGGACATGCCACAATCCCTTCTCCATTCTCTTCCTGGGATTTTGGTATGCATGTCTACACAGCTGATGTGATTTTCAAGTTGCAGTTTCAGGACTCAAACTGTGGCCAACCATGTGGGAATCCAGTGCTTTAAGCTCCATGTCACTTGTTGGTCCCATAGTTAATGTACTTAAAAGTTCAACCAAGTTTGGAAAAATTCCAGAAATTTGGTTTCCAAGAATTCTTTGCGAGCCTCTGAAACCTAAATCATTTTTGCCCAGTAACTTCTAACAGTTCTCATAGAAGACCCCGATGTTTTATGTTTCTTTGTTTTGATTACTTTGCCCAAAGCATCACTGAGGTAGACTGAACAATTTTTAAAACTCTTCTGACATAAAGAGCATTGGGGGAATCCTTATGATCACAGACTGTTCATGTCTTGCCTTTTTGAATATTATCTTCATAGTGCCAAATGCTTAACTTTATTATATTTATGCTCTAAAGAATGCATGGGAAGAAAAAAAAAGGACATCTTTGTGAGAGCCAGTCCAGTCACGGTGACTCAACTTGTCCATGGAACATCCGTCTGTATTTATTTTTTCAGAAAGTCAGTGTTTGGAAAATGTCCAATGAGTAACTGAGATAGTCTCTAAAATGTGAATTCACTCCTGTGTACAAACGTGGAGTTGTATTTTCTGGACAGATGTACCGTTCTACTGTGCATGTTTTGTCTGTTATTCATTCATGTGTGCATATGTGAATGTGTATTTGCATGTGTGTTTTCAAGCTGCAAGAGTGTGATAAATTTGGAGTACAAAAGGATTTCAGAGCTATCAGAAAGATTTATAAACCACACCATTGGATAGTGTTTTTTTGAAAACTGTAGTACTACTATATTGTGTGTGTGTGCATGTATTATTTATACACGTGAATGTGTGTTTGTGTATGCTTGTCTAAGCTTTGAGGGTGCAATTTAATTACAGAAGGAAAGGGTTTCAGACCTTACAGAAGAATTTACCAAAGGCTCTACTGGAGGTGTAGTCTTTAGGGAAATGTGTTACTTTTCTACTACTGTGCTTGTGTTCATTATTCATACATGTATGCATGTGAACATTGATTTCTCTTTGTGTATGTTCAAGTTTTAGGCTTCAGATTCATTTATAGCAGAAGAGGATTCTAGAGCTTACAGAAAGATTTGAGACAGGCTACATTGCAGTTGTGTTTTCTGGAAAGATGGAGTACATTTATACTGTGTGTGTGTGTTATTCATACATGCACGCATATTTAAATGTGTGTCTGTGTTTGTGCGTGCCTGTCTAAGCTCTGGGAGTGCAATGTATTTACAGCAGAAAAAGATTTCACAGCTTACAGAAGGACTTGCCAAAGGCTCCATTGAAGTTCTATTTTTTAATGCAGATGTGATTTCTTTATACTGTGCCTGTGTGTATTATTCATATGTGTGTGCTTTTGTGACTGTTGGTGTGTATTTATCTCTGTGTGTCCAACCTTAAGGAGTGCAATTTATTTAAATTGCAAAATAATTTTAGAGCTTACAGAAGTATTTGCCATAGGCTCCACTGGAGTTGTATTTTTAGGGAGATTTATTACCTTCCAACTGTGCATGTATTCATTATTCATACATCTTTGCATGTGTGAACATGGGTGTGTAGTAGTGTGTATGTGTGTCCTGGTTGTAGGCTTGTGATTCGTTTACAGTAGAAAAGGATTGTAAAGCTTAGGGGAGGATTTGCAAATGGCTCCATTGCAATTGTGTTTTCTAGAAAGATGTAGTGCCTTTATATTGTACATCTGTGTATTATTCATACATGTGCACATATGTGAGCATGTCTGTGTATTTGTATGTGTGTGTCCAATCTTCAGGCTTGAGATTTTAGAGCTCACAAAAGGATTTGCAAAAAGCTCTACTGGAGTTGTGTCTTCTAGATAGATGTAATGCCTTTATTGTTTGCATGTGTGTATTATTCACACCTGTGTGTATGTGAATGTGTGTCTGTGTTTATATGTGCTTATCTAAGCTTTGGGAGTGCAAATTATTTACAGTAGAAAAGGGTTTCAGAGCTTACATGAAGATTTGCCAAAGGCAACATTGAAGTTCTTGTAATAAAGATGTAGTATCTTTGTCCTGTGTCTGTGTGGATTTTTAAATATCTGTGTGCTTTTGTGAACATTGGTCATATTTGCTTGTGTGTGTCCAAGCTTCAGGATTGCAATTTATTTAAAGTATGAAATGATTTCAGGACTTACAAACTGATTTGCTAAAGCCACTACTGGAGTGGTATTCTTTAGGGAAATGTGTTACCTTTCTCCTGTGGACATGTCCATTATTCCTACATATGTGCATATGTGAGTGTGGATTTGTATTACTGTGTGTGTGTCCAAGTTGTAGGCTTGTGATACATTTAAAATATAAAAGAATTTTGGAGCTTGCAGAATGATATGTGAAAAGCTCCCTTACAGTTGTGTTTTTGAGAAAGATGGAGTACATTAATACTGTGGATGTATTATTCATACATGTGTGCATATTTGAATGTGTGTCTGTATTTGTGTGTGTCTGTCCAAGCTCTGTGAGTTCAATGTATTTACAGCAGAAAAAGGTTTCACAGAAGGTTTTGGCAACTGCTTGCAGAAGGATTTGTCAGAGGTTCCATTGAAGTTTGTTGATTTTTTTTTTTTAATGCAGATGTGGTTTCTTTGTACTGTGCCTGTGTGTATTATTCATACCTGTGTGCTTTTGTGAATGTCGGTGTGTATTTATGTGTGTGTGTCCAATCTTCAGGAGTACAATTTATTTACTTTGCAAAATAATTTAGAGCTTACAAAAGGATTTGCCATAGGCTCCACTGGAGTTGTAGTTTTAGGAAGATGAATTACTTTTCTACTGAACACATGTCCATTTTTCATGTATGTATGCATTTGTGAATGTGACTGTATTTTTGTGAGTTTGTCTAAACTACAGGCTTGTGATTAATTTGCAATAGAAAAGAATTTAAGAACTTACAGAAGGATTTCTAAAAGGCTCCATTGCTGTTGTGTTATCTAGATAGATTTAGTGCCTTTATACTGTTTGTGTATTATTCATGCATGTGTGCATATGTGACCCTGTGTTTGTATGTGCTTCTCTAAGCTCAGTAGTGCAATTTATTTACGGTACAAAGGATTTCAAAGTTACAGAAGAATTAGTGGTCAGCTCCACTGGAGTGGTTTTCTTTAGGGAAATTGTTACCTATCTACTGTGCTTGTGTCTATTATTCATACATGTGTGCATATGTGCACATGGGTTTGTATTACTGTGTGTGTGTCCAAGTTGTAGGCTTGTGATTTGTTTATAGTATAAAAGAATTCTATAGCTTATAGATAAATTTCCAAAGGCTCCATTGCAGTTGTGTTTTCTAGAAAGATGCAGTACCTTTATACCATGCTTTTGTGTGTTATTCATGTATGTGTGCATATTTGAACATGTGTCTGTGTTTGTGTGTGATTGCCTGAGCTCCAGGAGTACAATTTATTTACAGCATAAAAAGATTTCCGAACTTTCGGAAGGCTGACCAAAGGCTCCATTGAAGTTTTTTAAAAATGGAAATGCAGTACTTTGTACTGTACCTGTGTGTATCATATCTGTGTAGTTTTGTGAAAGTTGGTGTGTATTTACATGTGTGTCCAAGGTTCAAGAGTGCAATTTATTTTCAGCACAAAATAATTTTAGAGCTTATAAATGGTTAGCCAAAGACTGCTGCAGTTGTATTCTTTAGAAAGATGTATTTTTTTTTACTCTATATGTGTCCATTTTTTACTCCTATGTGCCAATGTTAATGTGGGTGTGTGTTTTTGTGTGCATGTCCATTGTTCATAAGTACAATTTCTTTTCAGTAAAAAAGGAGTTTTGATCTTTTAGAAAGATTTGGCAAATATTCCTGTGGAGTTGTGTTTTCTAGAGAGATGTAGTAACTTTTTACAGTGTGTGTATTATTTCTTCACTTGTACCTATGTAAACCTGGATGTGTATTTGTGTATGTGTGTCCATGCTGAGTTGTGTGATTCTTTTATAGTAGAAAGAAATGTATATCTTACAGAAGTATTTGCAAAGGGCTCCATTGGAGTTGTGTTTTCTAGAAAGATGTAGTATTTTTATACTGTACATGTGTGTACTATTCTTTCATGTCCACATATGTGTGCATGAGTGTGTATTTCTGTGGGATCTTCCATCACTCCTGTGCAGTCACTTACAGGATGGGGACCTGTGGGGATGAGAGCTAACCCTACTGGATCCCCAGCACAGTGTAAGGTCCACTCATTAGCTCTTACCTTAATGGGCAGGGCAGCAATCCCTTTACCACAGGCAGGAAGTCCATCCCATCTCACATCCTTTGTGCATGTAGGACAAGCATGCTGAGTAGGAAGCCAGTCCTTGGGGGCAGTCTGAGGGCAGGCTTGGAATAAACCAAACCCTAGAAGCTGAATTTTAGCTAAACTGTCTGTCCAGGTGCTCTTGCAGGGTGCCAGCCTGCCCATGGGGAAGCAGTAGAACCTCCTGGGTTGGGGTGGAGAAGTCATGTCCAGACCTACCAGTTTCTTGAGTAACCCAGCCATAGGCTACCCTTGTGGACCCACCCACAAGGGTATGTTGGGGATGTTCATGGCCAACTGCAGGGAGAGCAGAAAGTCACAGGCATAAAGGTGCCAGGGGAGGGCTACCCAGCAGTGGCCTGTCTGTGTCAGAGGGTTTCTTGAAACCAGAGGCAAGGCTCCAGAGAACTTCATGCCAGCATTTCAGCCTTCCTTATGGCTAGGAGAAAGCTCAGCCCTGATACGTCAGAACAGGCAGCTTAGTCATGGGTGCAGCCACTGTGCTGGACAACTCAGCAGTTCTTCGAAAAGCCCACTGAAGGGGCTAGCTGCAGTGCATAGTATAGCACAACACTCTCATGCTGAAGCCACATGGGAAGGTCCCAGGTGTGTGTCCTGAGGTCTCCCTGTGTACGCTAGGCATGAACACGTGACCATAACCCGGATGGGCTGACTACGCAGGGATGATGTGGCATGGAGACCCTGCTGGGTGTGCCTGTCTCTGTATCTCTCTCACAGAAGAAATAAACAAAAACCTTAAGAGTTACCATATGATCCAGCAATCCTGCTTTTAGGTATATACCAAAAGAATTACACATTTTCTAGAGCCAGCAGGTGATATGGTGGTTAAGGTGACTGGATCCCATATTGCCAACTGCACAGTTTTCCTGACACCTGGCAGCTTGAAAAACACGCATGTGTATGTGCATGCATGCCTGAAGTCCCAGAGAGAGTGGAGAAGGGATTGCAGTGTGGCCATCTGTGGAGGTTTCTCACTTTCCCTCTCCTGGTCTCTCTGTTAAGCACACACACCCTATGGCAAAAGCCTAAATATAAGATACAATTTTATATATATATATTTTTCCCTCATGAAAACCTTAATGGTAGTGACCATATCAGCATTACTGATAATAGCCAGAAATTGCAAACAACCCAATTGCCCATCATCAGATGAATGGGCAAATAAACTGCGGTGGGTCCACATGATGGAGCATTATTCAGCCTTTACAGTAATCAATATTTGGGACCAGCAAGTGGCATGGTGGTTAAGGCACTGGACTTCCACCTGGCCCATTGCAGTTCAGGTCTCAGACCTGGTGGTTTGAAAACCATGCTGGGTGTGTGTGCATGCATGCCCAAAATCCCAGGAGGAGAATGGAGAAGTGGTTGCAGCATGGCCATCCTCCCTAGGGGGTGATTTTTCACTTTCCCTCTCACTGTCTCTATAGCGAGTGAATGCACCCTATTACAAAAACCTAAAATAAAAAGTAATAGAGTTTCTATATGTGCCATAATATGTATATGTATGTATGTATGTATGTATATATATATATATATATATATATATATATATAAATTTTTTTGAGAGGTTTTTGCTATAGGGTGTGTGCACTCACCAGAGAGACAGAGAGAGACAGAGAGACAGAAAGCGAGAAATTGCCCCCCAGGGGGGATGGCCATGCTGCAATCCCTTCTCCTCCATTCTCCTCTCGGGATCTTGGGCATGCACGCACACGCGCCTGGCGTGAGTTTAAGCCATCAGGTCTGGGACTCGAACCGCGGTCGACTACATGGGAGTCCAGCGACATAGCCATTATGCTAACTGCTGGTCCCTATATATGGATTTTGAAAACATTAGTCTGAGGAAAGATATTAAGGAGAAAAATAGATAGGCAGACATTTATGGGACACAGAAATGGATTATCATCTGTTGATGATAATGTGTACAGTATCCCCAACTGGACGGGTGTGAAGAGTATTCATGTTGGAAAATCCAATTTACAAGCTAAGTGATGTATAGTGATTAAATGTATAATTAAAAAAAATGCTATGTTAAGAAGCCAGGTACAAAAGACCTCCTATTATACAGGACTCCATTTATATGAGTATCCAGAAAACACAAATCTGTAGAGACACAAAGTGGAAATTGAGGTGGCCAGGGGTTGGAATAATGGGGACTGAAAACTATGACATTTCTTCAGGAAATGATAGAAACATTCTGAAGTTAGACAGAGGTGATGGTACAACACAGTGAATATACTGAAAATCTCTAAAGTGTCCATTTGAAATGATGAATTTTGGGATAAGTAGGTACTGTAGTATTAAGGCACTGGACTCCCACATGGCCAACTATGGTTTGAGTCCCAAACCTGGTGGCTTGAAACTAACACCAGGCATGTGTGTGTACATGCCCAAAATCGTGAAAGAGAGAATGGATTATGGTGTGGCCATCCCCTCTTGAGGGTTATTTCTCACTTTCTCTCTCTCTCTCTCTCTCTCTCTCTCTCTCTCTCTGTCTCTCTCTCTCTCTCTTTCTGTCTCTCTAGCAAGTGCATGCACCCTATAGCAAAAATCTCTGAAAAAGAAACAAACAAAAAGACAAAGAAAGGGAACTATTGAACCAATAATCCCATCCACCCTGAGGCCTTAGGAAATGCTGTTCCACCTGCTTGCTTCTCTGTGTCTGATTCTGTGTGACAGGCTCTTTCTCATACTTCAGACTTCTGTTAAGTGTCACCTTAAGAGCTGGGACTTAGCCTTAATGTAAAATTGCTATTCACCCTCCACCTCCATTTCTTTATGTTCCCATGCACTGTTCAGTTTATCTGTAGTACATAATTATCAGTTCTTATTTGTAGTTTGTCTCCCTAACTAAAGTGTGATACCACAAGGCAGGGGCTTGTCCTCCTGCCCTGTCTGCCAGGTGGTGGGTGAGTGAATTGTGTGTTTGTGGGTCAGGTGCACAACAGCTCGCACTTGTCACACAAGGTTCTACATTTCGTGTATTTCAGCTTGTGAAGTCCATTTTGGAAACACCAGGGTGCCCATCGATAATGTCCTTGGGGAAGTAGGAGGTGGGTTTAAGGTGAGTTGCCAACCACACCCCTTGTGGTCAGTGCAGGTCACCTGTGGCTTGTGGTCTGCCAGCTTCCTGTTGCACCCCTACTCGCAGTAGACCAGCTTGGGCTTGGCAGGTAACTGTGTGGTTCTCTACTGAGAAATCAGCAAAATGGAGATGGGGAGACCAGCTGGCTCCTTGAAGAATGGAGTGTGCAATCAAGATGTGGCTTCTTCCTCTCCCAGGTGTCAGGATGGGACCCTCCCTGCAGGTGTGAGAGAGTGCAGGCCTGTGGCCTGCATAAGCCCAGGTTCTGTGAGCACACAGTACTGGGTCTGGAGTTCCTGCCCTCATTGTTCTTCTTGGAGATTTATTTATTTTTTATTGAGACAGAATCCAACTAACTTAAATTCACCTTTTTTTTTAGAAAGAGATTTTTGCTACAGGGCAGTTGTGCTCACTGGAGACACAGAGACAGAAAGAGAGAAAGTGAAAGATTACCCCCCAAGGCGATGGCCATACCACAATCCCTTCTCCTCTCTGAATTTTAGGCATGTGTGCACAAAACACCTGGCATTACTTTCAATCTTCTGGGTCAGGTATTTGAACCATGGTTGGTCATGTGGGAGTACACAGTAACTGCAGTGGGCTTTCTGCACCCTACTGCTGATGTGCAGGCTGGCATGGGACTGCTGCAACCAATGTAGTGCCATACTCCCAACAGGAGTGAGTGCCTGCAACGTGCCAATGAAGAATATACCCCTGATGGCAAATAGAACACATGGGCAGACCTGAACCCAGTACACAGCCTGAAGCAGGCTGCCTGGACACCCAGACTGTGAGAAAACTGAAGTCGAGTCCTGAGGTGGGTGTCTGATAAGACCCTACAGGAACGAACAATTGGCAAACCTTCCAGGGAGGTTCCGAGCATGCTGGGGGCCACAAGCAAAGCCAATGTGTGTGAGCTGCAGCCGTGGAGGGTAAGCGTGGCTGGGGAAGGCAGTACTCACTGGACTGGGGACAACCCTCTTTCAGGACGCAGCCCCCAGAGAACTGAATGCTGAGCAGGGACTACAGGTGGCACAGGTGAACAGGAGTGGAGAGGAAGGAGGAGTTTAGGCAGGAAAGACAGAATGTTTACCTAGGATGCTAGACTACCTATAGACCCTTCTTGGTATCCACTCCCACCCTGCCACGAGGCTGATGGCTCCTATGGTCTCTTTCACCCTAACTGACCTCTGAACAACATGTGGAGAGGTGAGATATGTCTGCTGAGTTAATGAGTTGGCTTCAGGGAACCCATCTGCATTGCATGAAAGACTTGTCTGTGGCTGTCTACACTGGGTTTTGCAAAAATGCTTAAGTGGATCCACAACTACCTAAATCTCATTTTATCTTTCTATTCAGATGAAGTATACAGTCAGTAGCATGCTTGCTTTACACACATGCGTGCATGCATTCACACAGCTACTTACTGTCAGAGCCCCAAATGTCCAGCTTATTTTCAAATTCCCCATTGGTGACTCCCCCAAGGCCTCTTTCCACTATGAATGCTGCAATTTTGTCTTTTGCTGTGCTGTCATAGTCAACAACCTCAGTCTTTGCAAACACAGTGAAAACATTGGCCAGTCCTCCGTTGGTGGTCCAGACCTGAGGGAGGAAAGAAAAAGGGGTCAGGAGACAATGCAGCTCCTACAGACACCTCTCGCACCTTTTCTCTTCGCCACTCCCAGCTACCATGGAGGTTCAGGCCACACACACAGCCGGGCTCTGAAGATGCTGAGCCTGCACTGTGAGAGGCAGGGCTACACCCAGCACAAGGATTGCCCTAGAGAGGCCAGTAGCCAGGGCAGAGAGCAGCCAACAGTACTAGACAGCCCAGGCTTTGCCTCCAGATGACTGATTTTTTTCCAAGAAAAAATTCTTTAATAACTTATAGGTTAGGACCAGCAGATGGCATAATGGCTACATTGCTGGACTCCCACATAGTTGACCACAATTTGAGTTCTGGACTCGGTGACCTAAAACTCACGCTGGGCATGTGTGCGTGTGTGCCCCAAATCCCTAGAGAATAATGGAAGAGAAGGGATTGTGGTGTGGCCATCCCCCCTGGGGGGTGATTTCTCACTTTCTATCTCTCTGTCTCTCTAGCAAGCACCTGTGCCCTATAGCAAAAATCTCTCTAAAAAATAAATGAATCATTTATAATAATTTCACAAGATAAACATGTAACAAAACATTAGGCTGTATACCATAAGTCAAATCTCTGACCCTTGAGCAATTTGAGACTCAGGGTGATTGACTCACTAACACGGTGGAAAACCATCTTGAACATTTTGTTTAAGACTGATCCTATTTACCTTGGCCTCCCAGGCAGGACCACAGGTGGGTCTTTCAAGCAGGGCCTTGCGATGTTGCCCGTGCTCTGAGCTTCAGGGATTACAGAAATAGGTACCGTGTCTGACTTTTAGGTCAGACTTGGAACTGAAACTGGGCCTCCTATGTGTGACTAGTTTGTGGAACAGTCTTTCCACACAACGGCCTACATTAATTTTCTTTTCATTTTGCTAGAGGAATGTGTTCTCACCAGAGAGAAGCAGCAAGAGAGAGACAGAGAAAGCAAGAAAGCACCCCCCCATGGGGCATGGTCATGCCGCAATTTCTTCTTTTCCCTCTCTTTCTCCTTTGGGGATTTTGGGCATGCATGCACATATGCCCAGCATGTTTCTCAAGCCCCATGGGATCCGGCTGCCTTACTGCCAAGCCCAGGCTGGCCCATGTATAATTTTCTGCTCTCCCAAGTTTAACTATGAAATGCCTATTGTTGGCTGGAAGGCTAGCTGGCAAGGTGAACAGTTGGTTAAACACATTCTGTGTGCGTGTTACATACTGTATTCCCACAATAAAGAAACCTAGAGAAAAAAGTTAAAGAAAATCACAAAAAGGAAATGCACTTACAGGTCTATATTGTATTTTTGTCATGCTTACTGAGACCCATGCAGTTTAAATTGTGTTGTTTAGAGTCAGGCTATATACACACTTACTTGTCAATTTAGAAAAAGCAGAAGGGGTGAGGAGCAGAGGAAGAGGGAAAGATAGAGACACTGCTCAACAAACCACAATGTGTTTGGAACTTTTTTGGATCTGGATTCAAGCAAACAAACTTAAGAAAAGGTGATTCAATTAGTAAAATTTGAACACTGATTAAAATGTTTTTTTTTTTTTTTTTTTTTTTTTAATAGTTGTATGTCTTAGAATTAAGTGCCAAGGGGCTGGCAGGTGTCGTGGGGGTTAAGGCGCTGGACTCAAGGTGCTGGCCAACCATGGTTCAAGTCTTGGACCTGGTCGCTTGCTTTCTCACTTTCCCTTTCTCTCTCTCTGTGTCTCTCTCTGATAAAATTTAAAAATAAATAATAATAATAACAAATAAAATTGAATAAATAAATAAATCTTTAAAGATAAGTAAGTGTTGAGACCACCACAGATGCAGCTGGGGGGTGGGTGTGGTGCGGACAGATGAGCTGTCCATGAGCGAGCAGCTGCTGACACTCGTGGCAAGTAGCAGGAGTTCATCATCTGACATCTGTGTGTGTTTGAGTTTTGGCTGAAAAACAGAAACAAGCACATGGGCTGGATAGTGACGCAGCACCAGACTGTGACACTCTGTGAGGCTAACCCACATGGCAGGTTTCTGCAGTCTCCCTAGGTGATCCAGGCCTGTGTGAGCCCATGATCAGGGCTGGCTCGGGCTGGGGTGGACTGTGGCATCAAGATTCTGCAGGGGGTGCCTATTTCTCTCTCCATCTTTCACATGGAAGAAAGAAATAAAACAGGCAAAGGAAGGCTAGCAGGTAGCATGATGGTTAAGGCACTGGAATCCAAATGGCTGACTTCACGGTTCAAGACCCAGACCTGGCCACTTGAAAACTACACCAGGTATGCTCAAAATCCTGAGAAGAATGGAGAAGAGAAATTACCCCTGGGGGTATTTCCCACTCCCCCTCCCTCTGTTTCTGGCAAGTGCACTTACCCTATAGCATAAAAAGCTAAACAAGAAAGTGCATGTGCCCAGGTCCCTGGAGGAGGGAGAGGTAGAGAAGAGACTGCAGCTTGACCACCCTATTGGGGGTGTTTTCTCACTTTCTTTTCTCTCTCCAGTGAGTGAACATGTCCTTTAGCAGAAAGAGAAAAGGGAGAAAGAAAAAGGAGATGAGAAGAGAGGATACAGGCAAGCAAACAAAAGCACATAAGTGCAGCCAAGGAGGGTGCTGGAGGCACAGACACATGAGACCCTTGAGCCTTGATCTAATCCCAGCTCTGCCACTGAAGACACCGGCCTGAGCAAGTCGTGCAAGCTCCCCGAGCCTCAGATTCTTTGTCTAAGTAGCAACAGTTGGTTGGAAAACTAAGTGCACACCCTTTACCATTCCCGGTGTGTGTGTGTGTGTGTGGGGGGGCAGTCACAGGGAAGCAGTGAGGGGCTGTGAGAGCCCGGCCAAGGCCCAGGGGTGGTGAACACCTGGGAGCCACTGAGAATGTAGTGCTTCTTATCCTCACTCAGTGTGGCTCTGGTCTGGATGGAAGCCACGTCATTCCCACTGCAGAGATGGAGAGATGCGGTCATGGGGAACTGCAAAGTGCACGGACAGGTTGGAAGGCTGCGAGTGCCTGAAAGGGAAGTTTTGTAGTGTCCAAATAGGCATTGGTAGACTTTTAAAATAAAAGATCACATAACAGGACCAGTAGGTGACATAGTGGTTAAGGCGCTGGACTCTCACATGGCTGACCACAGTTCAAATCCTGGACTTGGTGGCTTGAAAGTCATGCCAGGCAGGTGTGTGTGCATGCTGAAAATCCCAGGAGAATGGAGGAAAAGAAATTGTGGTAGGGTTATCCTCCTGGGGGCGATTTCTCACTTTAACTGTTTCTGTCTCTCTGTGGTGAGTGCAAGCATCCTGTGGCAAAAACAAACAAACAAACAAAAAGGTCACATATTAAATATATTCAGCTTTCCAAGCCATAGGGCATCTGTCTTGCCTCCTCAAGTCTGTCACCAGAACACAGAAGTGGCTGGAGATAACTTGCAAACAGGGAAAATTCCAATAACACGTTATTTATGAAAGCAGGCAGGCTGGATCGGGCCACCCTGCTCATTTATCTGGTGGAAGAGTGGCAGTGGCCCCCCTGGGCTCCAGGTTAGATGTGGAGATGTGGCTCCTAGAGCACTCATGGGGCTGCTGTGAGGAAGAGCCCAGGCCCCCCAGGAGGGGTCACCATTTCTGTGTCCCCAAGTGAAGGGAAACAGGGCCTGGGTTCTGTTCCAGCCCAGCCTGAGTAGGCCGTGTACAGTGTATGCCGGTAGTCCCAGCTAACCAAAAGGCTGGTACAGGGTTGAGACATGGTAAAGCCCTGTCAAGAAGACCCCATCTCTCCCTCCCATGCACTTCCATTAAAAATAATTACATAGGAGTCAGAAGGTGACAGAGTGGTTAAGGCACTGGACTCCCACATGGCTGACTGCAGTTTGAGTCCTGGAGCTGGCAGCTTGCTTGTTCACTTTCTCTCTCTCTCTCTCTTCTCTCTCTGTCTCTCTCTCTCATGCATGCATCCTATATCAAATTTAATAATAAACAAATAAATAAAATGAAATAATTCTTTTTAAATAAAGAAAATCAAGGACTAGCAGTTAGCGTAATGACTATGTTGCTGGACTCCCACGTAGTCAACCACGGTTCGTGTCCTGGACCTGGTGGCTTAAAACTCATGCTGGGCGCATGTGCGTGCATACCCAAGATCCCAAGAGGAGAATGGAGGAGAAGGGATTGCAGCGTGGCCATCCCCTCTGGGGGGTGATTTCTCGCTTTCTGTCTCTCTGTCTCTCTCTGTCTGGTGAGCACATGCACCCTATAGCAAAAACCTCTAAAAAAAAGAAAAAAAAGAAAGAAAATCACAACAGGCGCATGTGCATGCATGCCCCAAATCCCTAGAGAGTACTGGAGGAGAAGGGATTGTGGTGTGGTCATCCCCCAGGTGGGTTTCTCACTTTCCCTCTGTCTCTTTCCAGCAAGCACATATGCCCTCTGGTGAAAATAAAATAAAAACCACATACTTTAAAACCCACATTTCTGAGGACAGCAGGTGGCATCATGGTTAAGGCACTGGACTCTCTCATGGCTGACCATGATTCAAGTCCTGAACCTGGTAGCTTGAAAATCATGCTAGGTGTGTGTGCATAAATGCCCAAAATCCCAGGAGGAGAATGGAAAAGAGATTGCAGTATGGGCATTCTCCCTGAAGGGTGATTTGTCACTTTCCTTCTCTTTGTCTCTCTCTGGTGAGAGCATGTGCCCTATGGCAAAATCTTAAAAAAAAATCTCCCCATGTTCCTAAAAGTAGAGGTGGGAAGGCATCCCTAGCAAAATCTCTCAGTCTCAAAGACTACAGATCCCAGAGGCTTTCATGGTGGCTTTCCTTTCAGCAGGCACACCTGTGGGTGTGTCCATATGTACCCCTTACCATTTTTAGTATTTTTTTCTTAGAGAGAGAGAGAGAGAGAGAGAGAGAGAGAGAGAGAGAGAGAGAGAGAGAGAGAGAATATTTTTGCTATAGGACATGTGTGCTTGCCAGGGACACAGAGAGACAAAAAGTGATAAATCACATCCCTTCCCCACAGGAGAAATGGCTTCACAGCAATTACTTCTTCTCCATTCTCCTCTCAGGATTTTGGACACACACGCACACATGCCCAGTGTGTTTCAGGCCTCCAGGTCCAGGACTTGAATCTCAGTTGGCCATGTGAGAGTCCAGTAACATAACCATTATGCAATCTGCTGGTTCCAAGTCTTAAGACCTGAGTCTCGCCTACATCAGGACTGGGTGGTAGGTGCTGGTGGATTTGAGACTTGTTTTCCTTGACTCCTTCTTGTCTTGATTTTCACTTCTGAACAAAGATAAATACAGCTGGACAGGAGTTAAAGCAGTGGCCACAGCTCCCTCCTATGTGAAAGGCCTGGCTGACATGTACAACAATCCATGGGTCTGGATCCCAGAAGACTTAGCCTGCTTCTGGTTGGACCATTCACAACGCTTACCAGAACATTCCAGAATGGGAACCCTACCGAATCGTCACTGCCATTCTCCAGCCCAACATCCAGAAATCACTGGCTGTCTTCTTCAGAAACTGAATTTCCTACTATTAATCTTTGTTTTTCTTTATTTTTGTAGAAATTCCCTCCCCTTAAATGCCTGGCTTACACCATCCAGCAAATGTTAACTACCAAGTCCCAATAGATGGTTCAGCTGGTCCTAAATGAACAAAAGACAACCCATATGATAATGGGCTTATATTGTCTAAAAGATTAAAGAATAATGCCTCTTCTTTCTTTGAACAAGAGAGGGAAATAAGAGAGGTTCTGTGTTTGTCAGACTTTAGTCAGGCTCCCGAACCTTTCCCTGGACTCATCCGTTACTTTCTTATAAAATGCAAGTCAGCAAAGAACCCCATTGAGTCAGTTTAATAACAACACACACGTCATATCTGATTATCCTTAAAACTCACGTTCCTAGGACCAGCAGGTGATGAGGGTCCTCTGTCTCCATCATGCCTCCAGTGATGTCTGATTACCTTCACTGTCTTCAGAAGAATCTTGTTAAGTCATTTTAGTCTGAATCTCCCTTGATGTTTCCTCTTAATAGTTTTCCATCTACTGACACCCTCCCCCCCCACACCTTTAAATTCCCATGCAATATTCAGAGTTCAGCCCAATTGTTTTCCCTGCTGTCCAATTCCATTGCAGTGGTTCCTATATCTACTGTGGTAGTCCCAGATACAAGAGCCTCCGCACTGCCCTAACCACCTGCCCTATCATTTAGAAATGTGCGTGGACCAGGAAACATTTATGCAATGGGTCCTCAGGGATTTTGTTTAATTGGAAAATTGAACAATTTGTTTCTACGTCACCCAGATACACGGAAATCAGGCTGCATCAAGAACATGTAACAATGCAAGAGAGAGGTGGGCACCCTGCAGGAAAGGTCTCAAAGCCTAGCTGGATCCTGGCTCCTGGCTGCTCAGCTGGCAGGACCATGGACAGCGCCCAAGCCTGGTGCACATGAGAGACCTCAGGACACAAACGTGGACCTCCCCTGTGGCTCCAGCATCACAGAGTGCTGCATTACTGCTGTGACACTGTGGCTTGCACCTCATCCCCTTAAAGGGCTGGCCTGGAACCTGTTGACACAGGTGAGATACCAGGTGGTGCCTCCTCTTTCTGTGCCTTCCTGGGCACCTTTCCTACTGAGGTGAAAAGTGAGACAGTTCTGCTCTAAGCTGCTGACGGCTGGGAGGAGGGCAGGTCTGGAGTAAGAGTGGGGCTTGACCAGCCTGGGCTGCTGGGCTCCTGGAGCAGCAGTGAGGCTCAGCGACAGCTCCAGGGAGGCTGACTCCCCAGCCCCCGTCCTCATCCTCCCACTGGCCCAGGAGGCTGAGAGCTGCGGCCAGAGCTCCAGTCAGTGACCATTGCCTGTAAAGAGCCCTGCTTCCCCCTCACCCTCTGGCAGGGTGGGCTTGAAGAAGCAGCTGTGGTCTAGAAGAGCAGTGGATAGACCAGAGCATGCCTGTGTTCCTTCCCTGGGCTGCCCCGACAGCACCACAGACTGAATGGATCAGGACAACAGAGACTTGTCTTCACTCTGAAGTCGAGAGGTCTGGGATCAAGTGGCAGTAGAGTCACACTCCATCTGATGTGCTAGGAAGGGTTCATTCTGGGCCTCACTCCAGCCTCTGGTGGCTTCTTGTCCATGACAGCAGAGCTCTGATCTTTACAGGGCACTTTTCTGTGCCCAGCTCTCCACTCTGTGAAAGGCCCACTCACAGTGGAGTAAGACTGGCCCTAATGAGCTCACCTTAACTTGATCATGCACAAAGACCCTGTTTCCATGTATGGTCATTGTCGCAGGTACTGGGATCCTGGGGATTCTGGCATACAGATTTTGAAGACACAGTTCAACCCATGAAGTGCCCCTCCCATCTCCCCCTCCCCACTGGCCTCGCCTTTGCCTGTGATGCCGGATCCCCCAGCCCACCCCTGCTGGTGACCTCCCCCTCCCCACCTGCCCCACCTTTGACTGATCCCAACTCCTGTTGGCCTAGGCCCATGGCCCCTCCCAGGATCCTCCATTCCCCTCCTGGGTGTGCTCCAGTCATACTGACTGCTGGGCTTTGTGCTGGACTGGATCCCCTACCCAGTGAGTGCTGAGACAAGGCTGTTCAGAGATTAGGTCACTGAAGTTTAGAAGGTAAGATAAAATGGACCGAGGGGCCTGGGGGCTGATCTACGCAGAAGGGTACCAGGTTCATATCTAGAGACCAGCCAGAGTATGGTAGGCATGTGTGCCCATGATCCAGGGCTGACTAGCTGAGGCTGGAGGTGAGTGTGACACGGAGATCTCCATTTGGGGTGCCTGTCTCTCTGTGTGTCTCTGTCAGTCATGGGAAAATCAAATAAACTTAAAAGAAATGGGCCCTGAGTCACAGGGGCATCTCTCCTGGGGCTCCCTGTTCCCTGTGTCCTGAGCAGGAAGAAGTACCGGCAGTCACAGACTCCCAAAGACAAAACCCCTTCCAGCTCAGATAGGCGTCCCTCCTAGCCCTGGAGCCTGTGAAGCCCCCCTGGTGTTTTCACGAGGAGCCTCAGGGACACCAGTTCCTGGAGCAGGGGTGAGGCAGAGCACGGAGTGAATCTTTAGCATCTAGAGGGAGGGGTGTGGACTGGAGGGTGGCATCCCCAAGTGCAGTGGTTCGGATGCTCTTCTGTGCTTTCTTGCATAACTTTTATAATTTCACATTTGAAAATTTAAGTCTATGAATTGTTAACATGCTCGGTGTTATTGGTGAGCTCCAGAGTTTTCATCAATGTCCCTTCCTCTATTCAGCTTTCCTAGTTCTGCTGCCATTTGTGGAACAGGCTTTCCTTTCTCTAGTAAATTCCCTTTGTCCCGTTGACAAAACCAATTGACTATATGTACACGGGCCTCTTTATGCTAAGTGTTCAGATCCAGATGTGCAAGTTGTTTAACTTTGCCCTTCAGTCTAATGTAATCTATTTTAGGTTTAAAAATAATGTGCTGATAGCTTTGCAGAAACTTGATTTGGATTCTGCTGAGTCTGTGGTTCAAGTGAGGAAGATTATCTTCTAATAAGGAGAGTACTAGTATTGAACAAGGGATTTACTTGCATTTATTCATGTTTCTCTCAACTGGTTCAAGCTTTGGTGACTGTAAACTTGCATAAGTTTTGTTAGACTTGTACATAAGGCCTTCAGTTTTGGGGTGGTATCATATGGATTTTTGTTTCATTTTAAATAACAAATATTTCTTTAATACTGATGTATAGGAACTCAACTGCTTTTTGTCTCTTGGCCATCTGTAATACTTTGTTTCTTGTTATCATCATCCAGTGCATCAAAGCAGAAGATGATGGACTTTATTTTTATTTGACTCTCCAAGTTTATGGCTTTAAGCAACCAAAACTGGGACTAGCCAGTGGCATGGTGGTTAAAGTGTCTGGATCTCGCGTGACAGACTGTTCTGTTGAAGTTTCAGAAACAGCAGCTTGAAAACCATGCCAGGCCTGCGTGCCTCTATGCCCAAAATCCTGAGAGGGGAGGTGGAGGAGAGAGGCTTGCCCTGTGGTCATTCTCCCCAGGGTTTGATTTGTCCTTGTCCGTTTTTTTCTCTGTCTCTGGCCATTCCTCCAGGAAGTGAGTTCTCACTTTCCCTCTTTGTCTCTTTCTCATGTGCCCTAGAGAAAAGAAGAACCAGATCAGAACTTTTAGAAATTCACCCAGGACTCTGTGTTGGGTGGGAGGGTGGCCTGGTGCAGTCAGGGCTGCAGCTGCCCAGTGGGTGGTAGTGGGTGGGTTTCCCCACCAGGGCCCACCCACCCGGGTCTGGGCTGTGCGGAGCACCTGAGACCCTCCTCCAGCTGCAGCCTAGACTTGGGGAGGCCTGGGGGCTTCTCTGGAGGGCGGAGGGCAGAGGGCAGGAAGCAGCAGGGAAGGAGCCCCGCTCGGCGCCAGCTCTGCCCAAGTGAGTGCGGCGCGCCAGCAGATGGCACAGGTGAGTGCGGCGGGCCCATTGGGGATTGCGGGGGAGCCGGGAGGAGCGCGCATTTCCACAGACGGGTTTCCACAGTCCCTGAAAGAAGGGGGATGTCCCGTGTTTCCACAGACCCGGGGTGTCCTGGAGACGGTCGTGCTGGGGCAGAAAGGGGGACACCCCTGGGCCGCTCGCCGCGGGCGGAGGGAAGCGCCTCGCGGCTTGTGTTTTCCCCATTTTTCTGTGTTAAAGGGTTGACGCTGTAGAAAAAGGAAAACTAGGTGGAGCAAAATCCGGACATCGACCTGTATTATTCTGTCCAGACCAGACGGCATTCCACATGTACCTGTGACCCTAAGGGAAGTTCCTGTCCTTTGCTCTGTTGAGAATGGAGCGGCTGCAGAGTGTTGCCAAGGTCTGGACCCAGGTCTGTGTGCTCTGACACCGCCTCAGGTGGGAGGCCATAGACCGGGACTATTTTAAATAAAATCAGGATTTTTTAAAGGTCACCTAACAGCAGGGAACCTTCGAGGCCGGGTCTTTCCTGGGGTGAGCTCAAGCTTTCCTACTGTTTGCTGATCGGTCTGCTAGCCTTTTACTTTACAGTCCGTTCTTTATTGTGCGTTTTTCCAGAGGGTGTTTCCCCATTGTTTTTAGTTGGTTGCAATAGCTTTATCTTATTTAACTTAACTCTTCCTCTGTAATTTTCCACAGAATCTTTAATTCTATTTACTTCTATTTTCAATCATCACTATTTTAATAATGTATTTTAGTTTATCTTATTTTTGATTGAGAAAATTGTCACAATTCTCGTGATCCAGTAACAATCTTAAATATTTTAAAATTAATTTCTGCTTAATAAGACCTCTTTAGGAGGACTCTTGTGTCAATGATATTACTATTGACTATCAGTTACTTTAATTGTCATATCTAAAACAATAGATTTCAAGTCACAGTGGTAAGTAAAGCTCGAGAACACATAGTACTAGAATAGTTCCAAAGAACTTAAACTGTATTCACTTGCAGTTTGTTGTTCCAAAGATGCATCAAGACAAAAGAAAACACTGCCACAATAGAATTCTTTTACATCATGGTCAGACTTTTTTTTTTTTTTTTTTTTGAGAGGTTTTTGCTATAGGGCTTGTGCCCTTGCCAGACAGACAGAGAGAGACAGAGAGACAGAAAGCGAGAAATCACCCCCCAGGGGGGATGGCCACGCCGCAATCCCTTCTCCTCTGTACTCTTCTTGGGATCTTGGGTACGCACGCACACGCTCCTGGCGGTCAAACACTTCTCAAGCTGCTTTCTGTAAGGCTGAGTCCTCTACCCACTTGGCTTTACTCCCCAGAACGAGGTTCTGGAACACATCAAGTAATGAATTTGTATCTCCATTTGTAGGTTCTGTTGTATGGTCTTTATCTTGCCTGAATTGTCCATCCTGTCCAAATCATCTTTCTGTTCGTTGTTTTCAGCCGGTATTTCTAAAAGCTTGCTTTTTGAAGCTGTTTTAATTGTAATCTCTCTCTCTCTCTCTTTTTGAGAGAGATTTTTTGCTAGAGTGCACCTGCTCTTGAAAGGTTTCAGCTGGCAGCCGGCTGAACCTCCTTGTCCAGGGAGTACTACGGCAACCCCAATCAACCACAAAAGTCGGTTCTTGATGTAAAGTACAAGAGGCTTTATTTCTAGTGCACTAGGACTCTGCTCTCGGTTGTACAAGACACAACAGAGAGAGTGAAGTCCCGAACAAAAGGGCATTTAGGTTATATAGACACAAGTCCATGGGGGGAGGGGAGGAAAGAATGAGAAAGTAAGATAAGGGGCTTTTTACAGGGAGCTAGTAAATTGTTTCGGGCTTCCACAACTTCAGCAGTTTATCATGAGGGTTGTATCAGTTTTAGTACAGAAGCAAAAAAGGCAAAGGTTAAACTTTATCTTTACAAAACAGGATAGATACAGTTTAATTTTATTTTACACTCTCACTGGAGAGACAGAGAACCAGAAATCACCCCCTGGGTGGATGCCATGCCACAATCCCTGCTCCATTCTCCTCTTGGGATTTTGGGTGCACATACACAAGCACCCTATGAGTTTAAGCTGCTGTGTTGAACAGTTGACTATATGAGTCTAGTGATGTAACCATTATGCCATCTGCTGGTCCCACAATCTCTTCATTCTAATAGTAAGCAGTTTTTCCTCTTTTTTTTAAAAAAATATTTTATTTAACTTTATTGATTTATTTTAATTTGACCAAAGAGGGAGAGAGAAAGTGAGAAAGCAAGCTGCCAGGTTTGAGACTAGAACTGTGGTCAGCCATGTGGGTGTCCAGCACCCTTAAGCACCATGTCACTTGCCAGCCCCTAGCAGTTTTTCCTCTTAATCCCAAGATTACTGCTGGATTTCATTATTAATTTATTTAACCTTAACACTTGTTCCATCCAATATTTTTTATGTCAATTTTCTCCAGGCTTCTTTTTTTGTATTTTTAAAATGTATTTATTTACTGTACATCAATACAGTATATAAAATGAGATTTCCCATCCAGAGTACATTGCATATTGACTTAATCAAGGATATTACCATACATGTTATATAAACAAATAATTGTTGTTTCTATTTCTTGTTTCTTATAAATTTTGCTTTTTCCCCCCCTGATTCCCTATCTCTCATCCTCTACCAATTCTACCCTCTCCTTCCACACTGTTTCTGGTATCTCTGGTTGTTTCCCATGCCTTTTTTTTGGTCATTTTATTGATTCACTAAAGATTTTAAATAATTTAAAAACATCCAATAGTAAGCACAGCTGATATGTACATATATATAAACACAAGTCTGACTTCAGGCATAAACCTCAGTGAGTAAAGTGAATATACTATAAAGTAGTACCTAGCCGGGGTTATATAGCTTACTGCAGTCATTAAACAGGTATTAATAGGTATTTTTAATGCATTTAAAAATTTTAGTTTTAAAAGATCAAAATAAAAAATTGCTACAAGAAATCTGCTTAAAACTTAAAGCCAGGAAAATGGTTAGGATTCAGTTCAAATAGTAGGTGGATAAACCTATCAACAGCTTAAGACAAAAATCCTTAAATATGGAAGTCAAAGCATCGAAGAAAATCAGTAATGTTTTATTCTAAAGTCAAACAATTCTATTTCACTAGTTCAGTCTCATGTATTTAATCATTCTTCTATTGAATTTGCACTGTTATTATGGTCTGAACTTTCCATTTAAACTCTGGAAGTTAACATTCAGCTCCGGACTTGTCCCTACCGTCAGGCTGGCCATTCTCTTGGTTGTTTCTTGTACTCTTATTTCTGTGTGGCCGATTTTAGTTTTCCTAGTACAGCACTCTCTTCAGCACTTTTTGGAGAGCTGGTATGGTGTTGGTAAAGTCTTTAAGGCTTTGTTTTTCTGAGAATATTTTTGTCTTTTTTTTTCCTATATGAAACATAATCTTGCTGGGTATAGTATTCTTGGTTGAAATTGGTTTTCACTCAAAACATTGAATATATTTTCCCATTTTTTCCTTGCTTGCATTGTGTCCTATGAGAAGTCTAACGTTAGCCTGATGGGATATCCTTTGAAAGTAACTTGACATTTCTCTCTTGCCAATTAGAGTATCTTGTCTCTGTGGTTTTGGTCAATCTGGCTATGATGTGCCTCAGGGAAGCTCTTCTTGGGTTGATTCAACGTGTATTTCCTGGGTCTGGATATTTGAATGTCTCTCTAGGTTTGGAAAGTTTTCTTCCAGGATATTCATGGAGTAGATTGTCAAGATTGTCAATGCCCTTATTAGTTTCTTCATCTTCTGGGGTACTGATGATCTGAATGTTTGGGCATATAAGGGTATCTAGTATTATTGTATGTTATTCTTATTCTGGGGGGTTATTTTCTCAGTCTTTTTAGTGAATTTTTCTAGGTCAGAGATTCTATCTCCTACAACTGAGATTCGATCTTCTGCATGATCTAATCTGCCTTTGATATTTTCAAGGGAGATTTTTATTTCCTGAATTACAGCCTCCATCTCTAATAATTCCATTTGATTCTTTTTTATGATGTGCATCTCCTCTTTTAGATGATGCAAGAACTTCCTCACCTCCTGGAACTCATTGTCTCTTTTCTCCTGCATTTCCTGGAGTTCATTCTCTCTCTTCTCTTGCATCTCCATTAGCTTTGTCACTATGAATATTTTAAATTCTGGCTCCTGGCTAGATCTGGGGGCAGGAGGGTGAAGTCTGGGCAGAGGTCTTCAGTGAAGAATGGGGCTGCTCAGAACTCTGAAATAGATGGCTGCTGGTTGGCTTGTCCTGGCTCCTGGCTAGATCTGTTTGGGAAGTCAGAACAAGGAACTCTTATAGAAAATGTCCTTAGCCTGGCTCCAGGTACCATCAATGATGATTACTGTGGAAGAATCTAACAGAAATTCTTCCAAATTAGCAGCTTCTGCCACTGGATATAATATTAATGTACCAGACTTATGGCAAATAGTTGCAAGTTCAGGATCTCTTTCTTCACTGAAGTGAGGGCCAATCTTTACTTTACATTTACCCTGGGGGAGGCATGCTGCTAGCAGGGGTACAGTCTGCAACACTTTGTTTTCCTCTGCTGGGTGCTGGATTATGTACGAATGGGTTGAGATACAGAGGACGCACGGGGAGAAATGGACACAAACACACTCTCTGAGGCCGATTGCAGTGGCCTCACTCGGGCCTCTGCTTTGCCAGTTCCACCAGCAGCTCCCACAGCTGGCCTGCACTGGCACCATCCGCCTCTGTGTCGCCCTCCTGCCACTCCTCGATGTTCGGAGCCTGAGAGCTCGAGGTCCCAGGCAGACACACGATGGGGTCCCGGGTGTTCTTGCCTCTTTCTGTGGCTCCATGGCTGGCACTTGTCAGGCGGTCGCATTGAGGTCCTGCTGCTGCGGGGCGGAGGGGGGAAACGCCACTTGCTGGAGAAGCCAGCCTGGCTGCGCAGCCCTATGCACACATGCATGCACGCACGCACGTATGCCTCTCCAGGCTTTTTAAAAGTGCACTTGAAAGTTGCATACTGTCTAATGTAATACTCTTTTTTTAAAATTGTAATATTCTTTAGTTCAAGAGTGACTTTCACCTCCTCAATTTCATTTTCCATTTTTAGCTTCTATTTGCTTTTCTTGCATAATTTATTCTGGAGTTTTTTTCTTCATTTGCATCAATCATAGATTTATACTCTCAGAGTTGTTGTTCTGTCTGTGTTTTTAGCTAAACAGCAGGGTCATGCAGTCCTCGCTGTCCACCACCTGCATGCACTGTCCAGTCCCTGCCAGAGTCTACAGGCTCCGCAGCCCCTGGCTCCTCTGGCTGCTGTGCACCCAAAGACCCTCCACTCAGAGCCAGGAGAGAAGCCTCAGAACTGGTTGTTATTCCCACCCATCAATGGTATTATTTTTAAAAGTTTATATTCATACATATATGCACACACACATACAGCTGAAACCTCTTTCAAATTTGGATGAGCGTTCTAAGCAAAATTCAAGAACTGGTAGATAGAAACAGAATGGTAATATTTTTTTAATGCCAACTATTGTTATTGCATGATGCCTAAAGACACTTAAGGTGAAATTTCTACAGGACACAGTCAGAATATTTAATAATGAAGTCAGTGGCTGTTTTATGTAATTCAGATATACTTACAAAAATACATCTTCTCTCATTAAAGACAAAATTAGAAGGTATATTGGTCTTCATTTCTTTTTTCTTTTTTAAAGAATTATTTTAACTTGATTTATTATTATCCTTAATATTTTCCAATTTTCCCAGAGAGAGAGAGAGAGAGAGAGAGAAAGTGAGAAAGGAAACCACCAGGTCCAAGACTTAAACCATGGTTGAGCATGTGGGAGTGCAGCATGTTTAACCACCCCGCCTCCTGCAGGCATTTTATCGGTGAAATTTGCATGTTGTAATATTAATTTTTATGTGGCTAATGACCATAGTAATGGAAACTTTTATCTGGCGATTCATACCTTCAAAGTTTCTTTTAATTTTTTTTTCAAATTTGGAAAGTATATTCATATGTATCATTAATGCCTTCCATTCATCAAAAGTTACTATCAGTCCTTCATTGGGAATGAGGGGATGGGCCTTCTAGTAAGTGTGCTGATTTATATATTGCCGAGATTTTTTTAGAGACCTTTAAGTTCTATTTCTGATCTATTCAAGTAACATTTAAAAAGTATCAACGTTTTGACTTCAGCATTGTGTAATTCTTATTTTGAGATTATGTGTGTCTGAGTATTTGGCAAGCCTTATTTTGTGTAGGTAGTGCCCTGGTTACATTTTATCCTAAAGTCCATTGGTGCCCAGTGTGTTCATAAGGTAATTTTTAGAGCAGAGATGAGAACATCCCATGCTTGTTGAATTCACAAAAAAGTGTATAATTTTAGAACCACATAGAAAAGTTTATTGTACTTGAATTAACTGATACAGAAGTTTGCCATATATTAAAATTGTTGGTTGAACCAAGTATAGATTCAGTTTAATTTTTTAAAAAAAATTTTGCTAGGGGACCAGCAGGTGTCATAATGGTTAAGGTGCTGGGCTCTCACGTGGCTGACCTCATTTAGAGTCCCGGACTGGTGGCTTGAAATTCATGCTGGGCATACATGTGTGCATGCACAAAATCCCTCCACCCCAAGAAGAGAATGGAGGAAGAGGGATTGTGGAATGACCATCTTCCCTGGGGGATGATTTCTCACTTTCTGTCTCTGTCTCTTTCGTGAGTGCACATGCCCTATAGCAAAAATATCTCAAAAAATTTTGTTTTTAAATCTTGAGTCAAGCCAAACAAACAAAAAACAGAAAACAGAAAACACAAAAACAAAACAAAACAAAACAAAGAACCAAAAAAAAAAAAAAAAAAACCCAAATAAAGCCATGCCAATCTCATCTCGTTTTCTGCGCACGTTAGGTTTTGTCAAGAAAGGGTGTAACGCAACTAAGTAACAGTCCACCTAGAAGCATTTGCGGTGCACGATGGAGGATTTAAAAACTGGAACGGTGAAGGTGACAGCAGTCGCAGTCGGTTGAAGCGAGCATCCCTAGAGTTCTGCAATGTGGCCAAGGACTTGGATTGTACATTGTTCTTTTTTTAAATAGTCATTCAAAATATTGTGAGATGCATTGTTACAGGAAGTTCTCACCCTCCCAGAAGCTGCCCCACTTCTCCCTAAGGAGAACAGCCCAATCCTCACCCAAATACACATGGGGAGGTGACAACACTGCTTTTGTGTAAATTATGTAATGCAAAATTTTTAAAATCTTCGCCTTAATACTTTTTTATTTTGTTTTATTTTGAATGATCAGCCACCATGAACCCCCATTTTTGTCCCCCAACCTGAGAAGTATGAAGGCTTTTGGTCTCCCTGGGAGTGGGTAGGTGTGGAGGCAGCCAGGGCTTACCTGTACTCTGACTTGAGACCAGTTCAATAAAAGTGGACACCTAAAAAAATTTTTTTTTGTTAATTGGTGAAGGCACTAAAGAGAAAGAGAGAGAACAGGAGAGATAAAGCATCCTACAATCCTGTCTCCTCCATCTCTCTTTCTCTTTTCTTTTTCATTCCTATCTTCTTTTCCTCTTTCTTTTAGTTTCTTCTCCCTCCTTTCTTGATTCTGGGAATGCACACATAAGTGCTTGGTGTATCTTAAGCTGCTAGAGTCAGGACTCAAACCGTGTGGTTGATCATATGGGACCCACCTGTTTTAACCTCAAGGCCACAGGCTGCCCTCAGATTCAATTTCATTTTTTGGGGGGGCAGAAATATATGGCTTTTTCCCTTTTCTAAACCTGTCATAATTCTTCATTACCGGATATCTAGCCAGGAACACTTTTATGTCAGTAGCATATGTTTCCTATTTGTTAATAATTTCTAAAGCTCAGGATCTGTAGTTGGTATAATGGCTATGTAACTGGACTCCCATGTTGTCAACCGTGGTTTGAGTCCTGGGCCCGGTGGCTTAAACTCATGCTGGTGCATGTGTGTGCATGCCTATGACCCTGAGAGGAGAAGGGAGGAGAAGGGGTTGCAGCGTGACCATTCCCTGGGGGGTGATTTCTCGCTTTCTGTCTCTCTGTCTCTCTGGTGAGTGCATGTGCCCTATAGAAAAACAAAACAAAACAAAAAAAACAAAAACAACAACAAAACAAAACAAAACAAAACAAAAACCCTCTCAAAAAATATTTCCAAAGTTAGACTGTATCTACTTTTCCTCAACAAAGTCACGAATCTCTCTTCTGTTGCTCTCATGCTGTACTTCATGTAAACATGCTGTCTGGTGTAATATATTTCTTCACAATGAGCTACTTCCCTTATACCATCAAACCTAGTTGGATTCTGGTATCCTCAGCTATACTCCTAGGAGAATTAATGACTCAGTTTTATTTTAGTACACCAATCAGGGACAGGTCCCCTTCTTAATTGCTCACTTCGTGATTAGCTATATTAGCATAATAATAATTTGTGTGTGTGTGTGTGTGTGTGTGTGTGTGTGCGCGTGCGCGCACATGCACATGCTTACTAGAGAGAGATGGTGAGAGGGAAAATGAGAAATCCCCACTAGGGGGATGAATACTCACAATCCTTTCTCCTTCATTCTCCTCCTGGGGTTTTGGAAACTCATTCATATGCATCTGGTGTTTTTTTTTTTTTTTTTTTTTTTTTTTTTTTTTTTTTTTTTTTTTAGAGGTTTTTGCTATAGGGCGTGTGCACTCACCAGAAAGACAGAGAGAGACAGAGAGACAGAAAGTGAGAAATCACCCCCCCCCCAGGGGAGATGGCCATGCCACAATCCCTTTTCCTTCATTCTCCTCTTGGAATCTTGGCAAGCACGCACATGCACCTGGCATGAGTTTAAGCCACCAGGTCCAGGACTTGAACCACAGTCGACTACATGGGAGTTCAGTGACATAGCCATTACGCTAACTGCTGGTCCCTCTAGTGTGAGTTTCAAGCCACCAGGTCTGTGACTTGAACTGCAGTCAACCATGAAAAAATCCAGTGCCTTAACCTTGATGCCACCTGTCTACCCCATAATTAATGTACTTAAAAGTTATACTAAATTTGGGAAAAGTCTGAGAAGTTAGGTTTCCATAAATTCTTCATGAGCCTAAGAAAGAAGAGTCATTTCCCCCCATATAATGAGTCCTAGAATATCCTGACATTTATGTTACTTCAGGCATAACACTTTCCGCAAAGCATCAATGAGGTTATTGACTCAGAACATCTTTTAAACTATTCTGACTTAGAATGTGTCTGGATGAATCCTAAAAGTCCAGGACTCAATTCTGTTCATGTTCTTGCTTTCTGTGAATATAATTCGCATAGTGCCAGATGCTTGATTATAGCATATATTACTGTTATAAGGTATGCACAGAAACAAAGAGAGGACATTTTTTAAAAATAATCAATCCAGTCACAAAGAATAAACTTATCATTGGAATGTTAATGAATTATGATTGTTTTCCAGAGTCTCCGTCTTGATCATGTTCGACAAGGCATCCATACTGTCTAACAATGTGAATTCACTGCTGTGTCATCAACTCCGACCTTGCTTGACCTCGGCTGGCAGTGTCCCGCCTGGATCAGCCAGGGAGCTAGAGTCACAGAGACCCTTCCTCAGTCCAGCGGCGTCACCCTGCGGTTCTTGCGGCAGTGACCTCAGGCAGCTGTACCCAGAGCACCCTGGTTCTTCTTTCGATCTCAGGAGTCTACCCGGCATAGGCTGATAGCCAAATAGACAGCTTGATTTTGTCTCATCCCATGGGACGGCAGAGGGGGCCTCTGGCAAGCGCTCCTGAATGAGGCTCGGCCTGCAGAAACTTCTTCGGACGGTAAGGGGAGATTGGCCTCACCTCCTCAGTGAGGCTCGCTCTTCAGTGCACCCCCCTGAAGTCCAGCTGGGGGCTCTGGACACCAGCTGGCTATCAAGCCACCTCCCACATCACCCTGTTGGCCAAGAGAGGGTGCTGGGCTTCAGCTGACTGGCGAGCCTCTTCCCACCAGGTCCGAGATAGCCATCAGGGGGTCCAGAGCCACCTTCTACCCCAGGAAGTCCCGGCTCCTGCTTCCTTCCGGTCAGTGCCTCGGCAAGCACAGGGGCTTCTTGGCACACAGCAGAGGGCACCACCTTGCTTTGGGTGACTGGCCGCCGTCTGGTGAGTAGCCGGTACCTTCCCGCCCCGGATCAGTACCTGGCAGTGCCCCGCAGGCAGAGGGAGAAGGGAGGGCTCGGGCAGCAGGGCCAGAACCACGTGTCTGGGAGTGTGGGGCTCAGGGCTGGGGTGACGGGATGATGTGGCCTCACCCTTCCCATCATAGCTGGGTGTGGGGTGGTCTGTGTCTCCCGCAGGTGGGAGACATTCAGGGCTCGGGCATAGGGTGTTGCGAAAGATTGAGAAGAGAGACCTGGGAACAGTGAGAGCAAGGGGCCACAGCTCTCTTGGAGCAGAAGCCAAATTGCCCCAGAGCAGAGCCCGTTTATTCCAAATGAAATCGGACAAGAGGCTGTTGAGTTTAGCTATAAAGGACAAGGGGTGAGCTCCACGACGTTCTTTGTAGGTTCCGTTCCTGGCACTAGGTCGATAGCTAGCATGAACTCGGTAGTCAGAGGACACGTGGCACTGCGGAATGTCACCCAACATCCTGGGACATGGCCTGTGCCTGGAGCCCCGTCCGTCTGGCTGACTGTGCGGTCCCTGTGGCCTTCTGTCCGGGAATGGGCTTGCTTTCAACTGCCTCCAGAATGCTTCCCTTCTGACCGTCTCTTAGGCCCGGGCTGGCTTCTGTCTCCAACATGCAGATGCTCTGGGGAGCCCTCCCGCGTCCCACCCCCCGCCCCCAGCCCCCTGGTGCACCTCGTAGGTAGCGTAGGATCAATGTCCTGAGATGTGAGGAGGCCTGCTGGTCTCCTCGGTGGCAGAACACACTCTGAGCTGTTTGCATTGTGGCATTTGCATCAAGGCCAGGGCAGCTGAAAAGAAATTCGGCAACATCAGGGAGTCTTGTTCCCACCCCCGGCCACACACTGAATCTGCTTACAATCCCTGGGTCCACCTGTCCTGGGCAGGCCACACAGATGGACCATCACACACCGTGTGGCCTTTGGTCTCCTGCTTCCCTCACATCTGTCATCTCTGTGGCTCATGAACCACGCTGTGCCATGCCCCGGTACCTGGCTCAGGTGATCTCTGTCATCACATGGGCAGGAGGGGATTCTTGTGGTTTAGATCTTTTGTCCGTCCAGGGGAGGGGGACGTGGGAGCAGTGTCGGTGGTGCGGCGCTTTTCCCTGGGGGTGAGGAGGGAAGGATTTCTCAGCGTTTCCCCCTCTCTGGTGACCAGGTGCCACCTATGGCAAAAGTGGAAAAAAGCCCTACAGACACACGTGATACTGTTATGTTTACAAATTCGGGCAAGCGGAGCTTGCTAGGGAACCCCGAGACATACCAGCCAGAGGCGTCGGGGGCGCCCAGTTCGATCGCGAGGTGTCTGTGTGTACGGACCGTCTGGGATGTGATAGGAGAAGCCCGTGTGCTTATCGGCCACGGGTGGTGACGGCATCACTGTCGACTGTTTTCGGCCTGGCGACAGTATCGGGGCGACGTCCGTCTCTCTTCCGGTCGCCTGCCCGAGATGTCTTACCGACGACACCCGGGCCATGCTGGAAACCCCTCCCACGGGGACTCTAGGGTGACAATGTGCTGTCAGGGAGAGACCGTCCCTGAAGCTCGAGGGGAAGAGGTGCGGGTGGGGCGCCGGACGACCAGCAGGCGCGGGCCCCCCTAGAGGTCCCCCCGGGGTCGCGGTGCGGCGCAGGTGTGGCACGTCATGGAGCAGCAGGGCGCGGCGTGGCACGGCACGGCATGGCACGGCATGTCACGTCACGTCACGTCACGGCACGGCACAGCACAGCACAGCACAGCACAGCAGGGGCGGCGAGGCGCAGCGCGACACCTATCCAGAGTTCTCAGAGGTCTCCGCGAGTCCAGGCCGGAGGGCGTCAGGGCGTGGCAGGTGAACAGCCAGCCTAGAGGCTTCAGGGAGGAAGGCCTCCGGGCCTCGCGCCAGACTCCATTTCCCAGTGGCCAGTGGGTGGTAGACTCCTGGGTGAGGGCTGGACCACATTCCCCCCCCTTTCCCGCCCCTCCACCCCGGGCCTCTGGGCTATGGCAGTTCTTCCGTCGTAGCGTCCGAGTATAAGATGGGATCACGGAGCCCGCTTCCCTTCTCCCCCGCCCTTAGAGTTATGCGTGTAGAGCCGGACGGCATTTCCCAGAGTCTCTGAGAAGTGTGGCCTGGCGCTGTGCCCAGAAGCTTTCCTCCTCAAGATCTCTGGGAGGTGTCTTTTTTTTTTTTTTTTTTTTTTTTTTTTTTTTGAGAGGTTTTTGCTATAGGGCGCGTACGCTCGCCAGACAGACAGAGAGACAGAGAGATAGAAAGCGAGAAATCACCCCCCAGGGGGGATGGCCACGCCGCAATCCCTTCGCCTCCATTCTCCTCTCGGGATCTTGGGCATGCACGCACACGCGCCCGGCGTGAGTTTAAGCCACCGGGTCCGAGACTCGAACCGCGGTCGACTACGTGGGAGTCCAGCGACATAGCCATTACGCTAACTGCTGGTCCCAAGATCTCTGGGAGGTGTCTTCTTGACTCTGTGTAGAAGCCTTTCTTCTGGAGGCCTCTGGGTAGTCTGGCATTCTGCCTGAAAGCCTTTCTCAGCACAGGCTGCTGCTTCGTGTCACCTGGCATGGTGCTGGAGTTCCTCTTCATGGAGGCCATGGGGCAGTGTAGTCTGGCACTACACCCAGCAGCTTCCTCCGGGAGGTCTCTGGGTAATGCAACATGTTCTGGTTTGGGGCACTGAACTTTAGGAGGTAGGATAAAATGGGCACCAAGGGGGACCTGTTGGTAGAATTGTTTCGGTGTGTCTAACCCACATGGGGTGGTTCTGGGTTCACTTCCCTAGCACATCTGGCACGCGTGCCCAGGATAAGGGCCTGGCTGAGGCTGGAGGTGGATAGGGCGTGAGGAACTTGCCAGGGATGCCTGTCTCTCTGTGTCTCTGTTTCTCATGGAAGAAATGAATAAACTTTAAAAAACAATCAGCCCTGGAGGCCAGCAAGTGGAGCAGTGGCTACGTGGCTGCACTCCCACATGCAAGCCGTGGTTCGAGTCCCAGACCCGGCGGCTTCAAAATCTTACTGGGCATGTGCGTGCATGCCCAAGATTCCAGGAAGAGAATGAAGGGGGAGAGATTTCATTGTGGCCATTGCCCCTGCGGGGGTATTTTCTCACTTTCCCTCTCATCTGCCTCTCTTTCACCCTCTCCCCCGCCACCCCCAGCAAGCACACACACACACACACACACACACCCAAAGGCAAAGACCTCTACACAATATAATTTGTTGATACCTCTGCTGGGAACTCGATTGGGATGCTGCCAAGTCTGTAGATTGGGTTAGAAAGATCATCTTTGAATGATGATGAGCGTCCTCATCTCAAACAAGGAATTTCTCTGCATGTATTTATACCTCTTCTGATTTCTTTCAACTGATTCAAGGTTTGGTGAATGTATATTTGCATGAGTTCTGTTAGACTTCTTGATTCTGGGAATGCACACACATGTGCTTGGTGTGTCTCTCTGGCGGTCAGGATCAGGATTCAAACTGTGTGGCTGACCAAATGGGAGTCACCAGTTTTGCTTGTGTGTTTCTTTTGGAGAGACTGTGTTTGTTTCAGAGAGACTTTTTTATTTTATTTATTTTATTTATTTATTTTATATATACTATGGTGTACATGTGCCAACTGGAGAGGCAGAGAGACAGGGAAACAGAAAGCAGGGAAACACTCCCCAGTTCCCGGGAGTGGATGGGGGGGAGCATAGCCTCACCACCATCCCTTTCCTCTCTTCTCCTCTCAGGATTCTGGCACTCATGACTATGTGCCCGGCGTGAGTTGTAAGTCACCCAGTCTGGCACTCAAACCGCATCTGACTATGTGTGAGTCTGGCAACATATCCGTTACACTACCCACCGGTCCCCTAGGTCACAGATCCTGTTCGTCTTCTTTCTTTCTTCCTATATGATATTTGCAGTGCCAAATGCTCGATGACGTTCTTTTTTTTTGTGCATTTTTTTTAATCAAGGAAAATGTCAAACATGCAGAAAAAATATGATGAATCCCATGTAGATATCACCCAGCCTTAACTATTATACTTTGCAACCTTGTCTTATCAACTGTCCTTCTCATTTTCATCCATTTGTTTATCTCCAGACCAAGCAATACATTATCTCATGTTCATTACAATATGTATTAAAACATGTAAAAGAGGGGCCAACAGGTGGCGTGGTGGTCAAGGCACTGGAGTCCCACATGGCTGACTTCAGTTCAAGTCCTGGACCTATGGCTTGCTTTTTTACTTTCTCTCTCTCTTGCTGTCTTGAGGGAGTACACGTGCCCTATCGCAAATTAAAAATAAATAAAAGAAATGAAATAAAATAATTCTTAAAAAAGTAAAAGGAATGTATATATATACATATATATATATACACACATATATATATATATATATATGTATATATATATATAGGAAACAAGAAATGGAAAATTATTTCTTGATGGTAACATGTATGTTGATGTGCTTGATTGAGACAATATACAGTGTAGTCTAGATGGAAAATCTCACTTTGTATGCTGTAATGATGTACAGTGAATGAATGTAAATAAATAAATTTAATTAAAAAGAAAAAATATATTAAAAAAAGAAATTACAATTTTATTTGGTGTAAAAATGACATAAATTAAAATTTTTTCGATGACATTCTTTTACTACCATCAGGTATGCACAGAAACAAAGGAAAGGCATTTTGGGGCACCGGAAGGGTGGCCTGGTGGTTAAGGGTGCTGGACTCCTACGTGGCAGACCACTGTTCAAATACTTCAGACCTTGTGGCTTGTTTCTTTGCTTTCTCTCTGTCTCCCTCTCTGGCAAAATGACAATGAACAAACTAATAAGTAAATCAGTAAACAAAATTAAAGAATTCTTTGAAAAACATTTTAAAAAAGAAAAGGAACTTTTGGAATACTCAATCTAGTCACAAAGAATGCATTTGTCATTGGAAGATTAATGGATTATGATTGTTTTTACAGAGTCTTCATCTTGATGATGTTCGACTAGGCATCAGTATCAACTAGACAATGAATTCGCTGCCGTGTCATCAACTCCGGCCTTGCTTGACCTCGGCTGGCAGTGTCCCACCTGGATCAGCCAGGGAGCTAGAGCCACAGAGAACTTTCTTCAGTTCAGTGGTGTCACCCTGTGTTTCTTGTGGCAGTGACCACAGGCAGCTGTACCCAGAGCACCCTGGTTCTCCCTTTGATCTCAGGAGTCTACCCGGCATAGGCTGATAGCCAAATAGACAGCTTGATTTTGTCTCATCCCATGCGACGGCAGAGGGGGCCTCTGGCAAGCGCTCCTGAATGAGGCTCGGCCTGCAGAAGCTTCTTCGGACGGTAAGGGGAGATTGGCCTCACCTCCTCAGTGAGGCTCGCTCTTCAGTGCACCCCCCTGAAGTCCAGCTGGGGGCTCTGGACACCAGCTGGCTATCAAGCCACCTCCCACATCACCCTGTTGGCCAAGAGAGGGTGCTGGGCTTCAGCTGACTGGCGAGCCTCTTCCCACCAGGTCCGAGATAGCCATCAGGGGGTCCAGAGCCACCTTCTACCCCAGGAAGTCCCGGCTCCTGCTTCCTTCTGGTCAGTGCCTCAGCAAGCACAGGGGCTTCTTGGCACCCAGTGGAGGGCACTGCCTGGCTTTGGGTGCCTGGATGCCATCTGGTGAGTAGCCAGTACCTTCCTGCCCAGGCCCGGTACCCGGTGGCACCCCGTAGGCAGAGGGAGAGGGGAGGGCTCGGGCAGCAGGGCCAGAACCACGTGTCTGGGCATGTGGGGCTCAGGGCTGGGGTGACGGGATGATGTGGCCTCACCCTTCCCATCATAGCTGGGTGTGGGGTGGTTTGTGTCTCCTGCAGGTGGGAGACATTCAGGGCTGGGTGTAAGGTGTTGTGAAATATTGAGAAGAGAGAGGGGGAAACAGTGAGAGTAGGGGGCCGAAGCTCTCTTGGAGCAGAAGTCAAATTGCCCCAGAGCAGAGCCTGTTTATTTCAAATGAAATTGGACAAGCAGCTGGTGAGTTTAGTTATAAAGGATAAGGGGCGAAGGTGGCCAGCAGTTAGCGTAATGGCTATGTCACTGGACCCCCATGTAGTTGACTGCGGCTCACATCCCGGACCCAGTAGCTTAAACCTCACGCTGGGCGTGTGTGCGTGTGTGCCCAAGATCCCGAGAGGAGAATGGAAGAGAAGGGAATGTGGCGAGGCAATACCCCCTGGGGGGTGATTTCTCACTTTCTGTCTCTCTGTCTCTCTCTGCCTGTCTGGCGAGCAAATGTGCCCTATAGCAAAAACAAACAAACAAACAAACAAAAAAACAAAAACAAAACAAACAAAAAACCCTCTCCAAAAAAAAAAAAAAAATAGAATAAGGGGCGAGCTACACGATGTTCTATGTAGGTTCTATTCCTGGCACTAGGTTGATAGCTTGCATGCACTCAGTAGTCAGAGAACACATGGGATTGCAGAATGTCATCCAACATCCTGGGATACAGCCCATGCCCGGAGCCCCATCCAGCTGACCCTGTGGTCCCTGCAGCCTTCTGTCCGTGAATGGGGTTGCTTTTAACTCCCTCCTGAATGCTTCTCTTCTGGCTGTCTCTCAGGCCTGGGCTGGCTTCTGTCTCCAATGTGCAGATGCTCTGGGGAGCCTTCCCATGCCCTCCCCTTTCCTGGTGCACCTCGGAGATAGCATAGGATTGATGTCCTGGGATGTGAGGAGGCCTGCTTGTCTCCTCAGTGGCAGAACACACTCTGAGCTGTGTGCATTGTGGTTTTTGCATCGATTCCAGAGCATCGGCAACTGGAACCTATCGCTGCCCTAGTGGATGTCTCTGATGTCCGGCCGCAGGTACTCGGTGCTCTGCTGTCTGAGGCCAGATGTGCCAGTTTACAGTCAAGTGTCGTTTCTATCCAGGCCTTGGAGTGGTGGCCCCTGGTGTCAGTGGAGGAGGCACAGTTCCAGGAAGCTGTAGGTTTGCCCCAAGCCCTTCGTGGAATGAGTCTTTCCTCTGTGGAATTGGCAATTGGGTAAGTTGTTTTCCCTTTCTTTTGTTGTTACGTAAATTCATACACGGAGTCGTGCCCCAAACCCCTCCCATGGGGACTGTCGGGTCACAGTGTGCCGTCAGGGGGAGCCCGTCCCCAAAGCTCAGGGAGAAGAGGTGCGGGTGGGGCACCAGACGACTGGCAGGCGCGGGCCCCCCAATAGGTCCCCCCGGGGGCGTGGTGTGGCACAGGTGTGGCACATAATGGCACAGCAGGGGGCGGCGCAGTGCGATGTGGTGTGGCGCGTATCCTGTCCAGAGTTCCCAGAGGTCTCCAGATGTCCAGGCTGGCTAGCATCAGGGCGTGGCAAGAGAACAACCAGCCAGGAAGCTTCAGGGAGGAAGGTCTCTGGGCCTCGCACCAGACTCTGTTTCCCAGTGTCCAGTGGGCAGTAGACTTCCAGTTAACGGCCGGACCACATCCCCCCCTTCCCACCCCTCCACCCCAGGCCTCTGGGATATGGCAGTTCTTTGGTCATAGCGTCCGAGTACAAGATGGGATTGCAGAGCCTGCTTCCCTTCTCCATGCATGTAAAGTCAGAGTGTATTTCCCATAGTCTCTGAGAAGTGTGGCCTGGCGCTCTGCCCAAAAGCTTTTCTCCTCAAGATCTCTGGTAGGTGTCTTCTTGACTCTGTGTAGAAGCCTTTCTTCTGGAGGCCTCTGGGTAGTCTGGCATTCTGCCTGAAAGCCTTTCTTTACACAGGCTGCTGCTTCATGTCATCTGGCATGATGCTGGAGTTCCTCCTCCTGGAGGCCATGGGGCAGTGTAGTCTGGCACTACACCTAGAAGCTTCCTCTGGGAGGTCTCTGGATAATGTAGCATGTTCTGGTTTGGGGCACTGAACTTTAGGAGGTAGGATAAAATGGGCACCAAGGGGGACCTGTTGGTAGAATTGTTTCGGTGTGTCTGACCCACTCGGGGTGGTTCTGGGTTCACTTCCTGAGCACATCCAGCACACATGCCTGGGACAAGGGCCTGGTGACATTGGAGGTGGATAGGGCGTGAGGACCTTTTCAGGGATTCCTGTTTCTCTGCATCTCTGTGTCTCATGGAAAAAATGAATAAACTATAAGATACAATCAGCCCTGGAGGCCAGCAGGTGGAGCAGTGGCTACGTGGCTGTACTCCCACATGCAAGCTGTGGTTCGAGTCTCAGACCCGTTGGCTTCAAAATCATACTGGACATGTGCGTGTGTGCCCAAGATTCCAGGAGGAGAACGGAGTGGGAGGGATTTCAGTATGGCCATCGCCCCTGGGGGGGTATTTTCTCACTTTCCCTCTCATCTGCCACTCTCTCTGGCCCTCCCCCCCGCCACCCCCAGCAAGCACATACACACCCAAAGGCAAAGACCTCTAAACGATAAAATTTGTTGATTCCTTTGCTGGGAACTCGATTGGGATGCTGCCGAGTCTGTAGATTGGGTTAGAAAGATCATCTTTGAACAATAATGAGCATCCTCATCTCGAATGTGGAATTTCTCTGCATCTATTTATACCTCTTCTGATTTCTTTCAACTGATTCAAGGTTTGGTGAATGTATATTTGCATGAGTTCTGTTAGACTTCTTGATTCTGGGAATGCACACACATGTGCTTGGTGTGTCTCTCTGGTGGTCAGGATCAGGACTCAAACTGTGTCGTTGACCAAGTGTGATCCACCAGTTTCGCTTGTGTGTTTCTTTTAGAGAGACTATGTTTGTTTAAGAGATACTTTTTTTTAATACTATGGTGTACACATGGTGTACACATTACAAGGTGTCTTTGTGTTGGACCGTCTGGGATGTGATAGTAGAAGCCGGTGTGCTTATCAGCCACGAGTGGTGATGGCATCACTGTCAATCTTTTTTGGCGTGGCGACAGTATTGGGGTGACGTCCATCTCTCCTCTGGTCGCCTGCCCGAGATGTCTCACCGATGACACCCAGGCCATGGCAGAAACCCCACATGGACTCTTGGGTCACAATGTGCCATCAGGGGGAACTTGCCCTCGAAGATTGAGGGGAAGAAGAGTGGGCTGAGCGCTGGATGACCGGCAGGTGCGGGCCCCTCTAGAGGTCCTCCCAGGTGTGCAGCATGGCACGACACAGCATGGCATGGCACGGCACGGTGCAGCGTGTCATGGCGCAATGTGACACCTGTCCAGAGTTCCCAGAGGTCTTACTGAGGTCAGGCCGGCGGGGGTCAGGGCGTGGCAGGAAAACAGCCAGCCCAGAGGCTTCAGGGAGGAAGGCCTCCGGGCCTCGCAGCAGACTCCATTTCCCAGAGGCCACTGGGTGTTAGACTCCTGGGTGAGGGCTGTACCACTTCCCTTCACCCTCATGCCTTCTGGATATGGCAGTTCTTGGGTAATGATGTCCGAGTACAAGATGGGATCATGGAGTCCGGTTCCCTCCTCCCCTGCTCTTAGATTTGCTGTGGGTCTCAGTGAGGTTTGGGACTGAGTGGGTTTTTCTTTGGGTCATTGTTTTGTTTTTCGGGTCTTCTTGATGTGTGCAGTGGTCTCTCTGAGGTGTGCTGTGCATTGTGGTGGAGTTTGCTCTGGGTCACAGTGGGGTATGCTGTGGGTCTCAGTGAATTGTGTTTTGGTTCTCAGTGAGGTTTGGTGTGAGTCTCAGCGAGGATTGGGTCTGAAAGTGGTGTGCTGTGGGTCGCAGTTTTGTGCTGTGGGTCGCAGTGATGTGTTCTGTGGTCTCAGTGAGGTGTGCTTCATGTTGCAATGAGGTGTGCTGTGGGTTAAAGTGGGGTGTGCAGTGGATCTCAGTGAATTGTGCTGTGGTTCTCAGTGAGGTTTGCTGTGTTTCTCAGTGAGTTTTGTGTCTGAGTGGGGAGTGCTGTTGGTTGAAGTTTTGTGTGGTGGTCTCACTAAGGTGTGCTGTGGGTCGCAGTGGGGTGTGCTTTGGATCTCAGTGAATTGTTCCGTCGGCCTCAGTGAGGTTTTCTGTTGGTCTCAGTGAGGTTTAGGTCTGAGTGGGGTGTGCTGTGGGTCACAGCTTTGTGCTGTTGGTCTCAGTAATGTGTGTGGTGGTTTCACTGAAGTGTACTGTGGGGTGCATTGGGGTGTGTTGTGAGTTAACGTGGGATGTGTTCTGGATGTCAGTGAATTGTTCTGTGGGTCTCAGTGACATTTGGTTGTGAGTGGGGAGTGCTGTGGGTCAAAGTTTTGTGCTGTGGTTCTCAGTGATGTGTGTGGTGGTCTTACTGAGGTGTGCTGTGGGTTGCAGTGTGGTGGGCTCTGGGTAAAAGTAGGGTGTACTGTGGATTTCAGTGAATTTTTCTGTGGGTCCCAGTGAGGTTTGCTGAGGGTCTCAGTGAGGTTTGGATCTGAGTGGGGTGTGGTGTGTGTCACAGTTTTTTGTTGTGGGTCTCAATGATGTGTTCAGTGGTCTCATTGCAGTGTGCTGTGGGTGGCAGTGTGGTGTGTTGTGGGTTAAAATGGGGTGTGCTGTGGATTTCAGTGAATTTTGCTGTTTGTCTAAGTGAGGTTCTCAGTGAGGTTTGTGTCTGAGTGGGGTGTGCTGTGGGTTGCAGTTTTGTGCTAGGGTTCTCAGAGTTGTGTGCGGTGGTCTCACTAAGGTGTGCTGTTGGTCACAGTGTAGCTCACTGAGGGTTAAAATGGAGTGTGTTTTGGATTTCAGTGAATTTTGCTGTGGGTCTCAGTGAGGTTTGCTGTGTGTGGGTCACAGTTTTGTGCTGGGGGTCTCAGTGAGGTGTGTGGTGGTCTCAATGAGGTGTGCTGTGTGTCACAGTGTGGTGCCCTGTGGGTTAAAGTGGGGTGTGCTGTGGATTTCAGTTAGTTTTGCTGTGGGTCTCAGTGAAGTTGGCTATGGTCTCAGTGAGTTTTGGGTCTGAGTGGGTTGTTCTGTGGGTCGCAGTTTTGTGCTGTGGGTCTCAGTGATGTTTTCGGTAGTCTCACTTAGGAGTTCTGTGTGTTGCACTGTAGTTCACAGAAGGTAAAAATGGGGTGTTCTGTGAATTTCAGTAAATTTTGCTGTGGGTCTCAGCGATGTTTGGGTCTGAGTGGGATGTGCTGTGAGTCTCAGTGATATTTGTGGTTGTCTCACAGTGGTGTGCTGTGGTTCACAATGTGGTGCGCTGTTGGTAAAGGTGAGGTGTGCTGTGGATTTCAGTGAATTTTGCCATGGGTCCCAGGGAGGATTGCTGAATGTCTCACTGAGGTTTGTTTCTGAGTGTGGTGTACTGTGGGCTGCAGTTCTGTGTTGAGATGTCAGTGTGTGCGGTGCTCTCACTGAGGTGTGCTGTGGGTCACTGTGTGGTGCACCGTGGGTTAATTTGGCATGTTCTGTAGATTTCAGTGAATTTTGCTGTGGGTCTCAGTGAGGTGTGCTGTGGGTCTCACTGAGGTTTGGGTCTGAGCGTGGTGTGCTGTGTGTCGCAGTTTTGTGCTGGGGGTCTCAGTGATGTGTCCTGTGGTCTCACTGAGGTATGGCGTGGCTTGCAGTGGGGTGGGTGTGCTGTTGTTTAAAGTGGGGTGTTCTGTGGATCTCAGTAAATTGTGCTGTGGGTCTGAGTGATGTTTGCTGAGGGTCTCAATGAGGTATGTGTTTGAGTGGGGTGTGCTGTGGTTCACAGTTTCATATTATGGGTCTCAGTGATGTGTGCTCTGGTCTCACTGAGGTGTCATGTGGCTCACAGAGGGCTGTGCTATGGTTTAAAGTGGGGTATGATGTGCGTTAAAGAGGAGTGTACTGTGTATTTCAGTGAGGTTTGCTGTGGGTCTTAGTGAGGATAGGGTCTGTGTGAGGTGTGTGGGGGTTGCAGTTTTGTGCTGTGGGTCTCAGTGATGTGTGCGGTGGTCTCAGTGAGGTGTGGTGAGGCTCGCAGTGGAGTGTGCAAGGAGTCTCAGGTTTGTGCAGTGGGTTTCAGGGATGTGTGCGGTGGTCTCAATGAGGTGTGCAGCCTGTAGCAGTGGGGTGTGTGGATGCTTAAAGAGGGATGGGTCCAGTGAATGGAACTGTGGGTTACTGGGGTCTCTGTGAGGTTTGAGACGTAGTGGGCTGTGCTGTGGGTCTGAGAATTGTGTGGTGGGTTGTAGGGATGTGTGCGTTGGTCTCAATGGGAGGTCCTGCTTGTCACAGCAGGGTGTGTGGAGGTTAAAGTGGGCTGTGCTTTGGGTCCTCTGAATGGTACTGTGGGTGTAAGTGAGGTTTGCTGTGTGTCTCAGTGAGGTTTGAGACTTAGTGGGGTGTGTGGTGTGTCTCAGGTTTGTGCAGTTATTTTCAGGGAAGTGTACAGTAGCATAAATGAGGTGTGCTGCCTGCCACAGTGGGGTGTGCAGTGGCTTAAAGTGAAGTGTGCTTTGGGTCCAGTGAATGGTACTATGGGTGTCAGTGAGATTTGCTATGGGTCTTAGCGAGGTTTGAGACTTAGTTTATGTTTGTGCAGTGGGTTTCAGCAATGTGTGCGGTGGTCTCAATGATCTGTGATGCCTGTCTCACTGGGGTGTGCAGAGGCTTAAAGTGGGGTGTGCATTGGGTCCAGTGAATGGTACTGTGAATGTCAGTGAGGTTTGTTGTGGGTCTCAGTGAGGTATCAGACTCAGTGAGGTATTTTGTGAATCTCAGGTTTGTGGAGTGGGTTCTAGGGATTTGTGTGATAGCCTCAAAGGGGTATGCTGTCTTTCGCAGTGAGGTATACAGTAGTTTAAAGTGGGATGTGCTTTGGGTTTAGGGAGTGGTACTGTGGGTGTTAATGAGGTTGCTGTCAATCTCAGTTAGGTTTGAGTCTTAGTGGGGTGTGCTGTGCATCTCAGGTTTGTGCAGTGGGTTGTAGTGATGTGTGCGGTGGTCTCAATGAGGTGCGCTGTGTGTCACAGTGGGGTGTGCAGAGGCTAAAAGTGGGGTGTGCGCTGAGCCCATTGAATGATACTGTGGGTGACAGTGAGGTTTGCTGTGGGTCTCTGAGGTTTGAGTCTTATTGGGGTGTGCTATGTACTTCAATAAATTTTGCTGTGGGTCCCAGTGAGGTTAGGGTGTGAGTGGGGTGTGTTGTGGGTCATAGAATTGTTCTTTGGGTCTCACTGATGTGCGAAGTGGTCTAACTGAGGTGTGCTGTGGTTCACAGTTGGCTGTGCTGTTTGAAGTGTGGTATGCTCTGGATTAGAGTGGGGTGTGCTGTGTAACTAAATGAATTTTGCTGTGGGACCCAGTGAGGTTAGTGTGTGAGTAGGGTGTGTTGTGGGTCAGAGATTTGTCCTTGGGGTCTCAGTGATGTGGGCAGTGGTCTCACTGAGGTGTGCTGTGGGTCACAGTGGGTTGTGCTGTGGCTTAAAACGGAGTGTGCTGTGGCTTAAAGTGGGATATGCAGTGTAGCCCAATGAATTTTGCTGTCGGTCATATTGAGGTGAGGGTTTGAGTGGGGAGTGTTGTGGGTCACAGATTTTTTCAGTGTGCACTAAACAGCATTACTTTCAAAGGCGAGTCTTTATGAATTTTTCTCATGGTACTTTTCAGTTGTGAGTGCTCGTTGGGTGTGCTTAATGTCACAGTTTTGTTCTCAGGGACACAGAGGTTTATGCTGTGGTTAAAATGAGGTGAGATATGGGTCCTTGAGACTTAATTCTGGCTTAAATTTCAGTGTGCACTAAACAGCGTTACTGTCAATGGTGGGTCTCTATGAATTTTTCTCAAGGTACCTTTCAGTTGTGGGTGTTATTTGTGGGTGCATAGAGTAACAGTTTTGTGACCAGTGATACAGAGATTGGTACTGTGTTAAAAATGAGGTGTGATATGTGTCCTTGGGGCTTAATTCTGGCTTAAAGTCCAGTGTGCCCTAAACAGCATTACTTTCAATGGTGGGTCTCTATGAATTTTTCCCAAGGTACTTTTCAGTTTTGGGTGTTAGTTGGGTGTGCCTAGTGTGACAGTTTCTAGCTCAGGTTTACAGAGTTTTGTACTGTGGTCGAAATGAGGCGTGATATGGGTCCTTGAGTGTTAATTCTGGCTTAAAGTTCAGTGTGCACTAAACAGCATCACTGTCAATGGTGGGACTCCATGAATTTTTCTCAAGAGACCTTTCAGTTGTGGGTGTTAGTTGGGTGTTCCTAGTGTGACAGTTTCGTGCTCAGGTTTGCAGAGTTTTGTACTTTGGTCAAAATGAGGTGTGATATGGGTCCTTGAGGCTTAATTCTGGCTTAAAGTTCAGTTTGCACTAAACAGCATTACTGTCAATGGTGGGTCTCTATGAATTTTTCTCAAGGTACCTTTCAGTTGTGGGTGATAGTTGAGTTTTCCTAGTGTCACAGTTTTGTGCACAGGGATACAGAGGTTAGTACTGTGTTTAAAATGAGGTGTGATATGGGTCCTTGTGGCTTAATTCTGGTTTAAAGTTCAGTGTGCACTAAACAGCATTACATTCAATGGTGGGTCTCTATGAATTTTTCTCAAGGTACCTTTCAGTTGTGGATGTTATTTGTGGGTGCCTAGAGTAACAGTTTTGTGCTCAGCGATACAGAGTTTAGTACCGTGTTAAAAATGAGGTGTGATATGGGTCCATGTGGCTTAATTCTGGCTTAAAGTTCAGTGTTCACTAAACAGCCTTACTTTCAATGGTGGGTCTCTATAAATTTTTCTAAAGGTACTTTTCAGTTGTAGGTGTTCGTTGGGTGTGCTCAGTATCACAGGTTTGTTCTCAGGGATACAGAGGTTTATGGTGTGGTCAAAATGAGGTGGGTGGGGGTCAGAGATGACCTTCCCTCAGAGTCCCTTGCTGCCCAGAGGCTTCTAGTGGGAGCTGCTGCCTGTGGTCTGGAAGGACTGTCTGTGAAAAGAGGCAGGACTAGGAATTACCAATAAAAAGGTGGGCTCCAAGAAAAAAAAAGCCACAGGGAATTTCTATCTACCTACCAAGGAGGTGGAGTCTGGGGCTGGAGAGACTGGAAGTGGGGTGGGGGTCAGAGATGACCCTCCCTCAGTGTCCCTAGCTGGCCAGAGGCTTCTAGTGGGAGCTGCTGCCTGTGGCCTGGAAGGAATGTCTGTGAAGAGAGGCAGGACTAGGAATTACCAATAGAAAGGTGGGCTCCAAGGGGAAAAAAAAGCCACAGAGAATTTCTATCTACCTATTAAGGAGGTGGAGTCTGGGGCTGGAGAGACTGGAAGTGGGGTAGGGGTCAGAGATGACCCTCCCTAAGAGTCCCTTGCTGGCCAGAGGCTTCTAGTGGGAGCTGCTGCCTGCGGCCTGTAAGGACTGTCTGTGAAGAGAGGCAGGACTAGGAATTAGCAATAAAAAGGTGGGCTCCAAGGGAAAAAAATAAAAAAAGCCACAGAGAATTTCTATCTACCTACCAAGAAGGTGGAGTCTGAGGCTGGAGAGAGTGGATGTGGGGTGGGGGTCAGAGATGACCCTCCCACAGAGTCCCTTGCTGGCCAGAGGCTTCTAGTGGGAGCTGCTGCCTGTGGCCTGGAAGGACTGTCTGTGAAGAGAGGCAGGACTAGGAACTAGCAAAAAAGGTGGCCTCCAAGAAAAAGAAAAGCCACAGAGAATTTCTATCTACCTACCAAGGAGGTGGAATCTGAGGCTGGAGAGACTGGAAGTGGGGTGGGGCCAGAGATGAACCTCCCTCAGAGTCCCTTGCTGGTCAGAGGCTTCCAGTGGGAGCTGCTGACTGTAGCCTGGAAGGACTGTCTGTGAAGAGAGGCAGGACTAAGAATTAGAAATAAAAAGGTGGGCTCCAAGGGAAAAAAAAAAAGCCACAGAGAATTTCTGTCTACCTACCAAGGAGGTGGAATCTGAGGCTGGAGAGAGTGGAATTGGGGTGGGGGGTCAGAGATGACCCTTCCTCAGAGTCCCTTGCTGGCTATAAATAAAATTTTAATTAGGACTCAAAAACATTTTATTCATAGCAATTCTTGTCATATTGTATAGGAATGGTAATTGAAATAAAGGAAGGTATGCATAATGTGTACTTATATTACAATTACACACACACACACACACACACACACACACATATATATGTATTGCCATTTTTCCATTTCCAATGAAAACACCATAAAATGCAAGCAAAGTGTCTCAAAAACACTGAAAAATTAAAAATTAAAATCCTCATTCAGCCCTTCACATTTCAAAATAAAATAATAGCAGTACAAAAGCCCACTATATATATTGTCAGTATTTATGGCCTGGCCCTCCATGTTATATATTACAACAGTACAATTTCTATTTTAATATGCTGTGCCCAAAACTGTCACGGAAATATTAATAACTACCTTCAAAATGTGAATAGCTGATTTTCATTTTTTTAAGAGAGATTTTTCTTTAGGGTGTGTGTATGGGAGTATTAGGCTGTTATGCCTGGGAGTATGTGGCTGAGGAAAAAGGAGAGATGGCAGAGGCTGGTGGTCGCGGGGCTTTTTCTGGAGGATGGAAGTGGCTCTGAACTTTGTGGTAGCTGATGCCCCTCCCTCTGCTGCCACTTGTGTCTGTACTGCAATAAAGTAATGGCTGCTGTGATGGCTCCTGGATGGTTCAATGACTGGGGCTGCTTTTTAGCAGCCAGAAGCCTGACAAAGGTGGCAGGAGAATGGGGAGAAGAATCATCCTCAGAAGGGCCGTCCCATCTATTGTCCTCCTGAGCTTGAGCCAGGCAGGGTGCAGCAGTAGCAGATGGGAGGTTCAAAACTGGACATGTCCCCATTGCTGCAGTGTTGAAGGACCAGCTCTCTGAGGGTCTCAGCCCTGGAAATACTGACTCCCTCCTTGGAGCTGCCCCTTGACATATGTTCTTCTCCTCAGTCTCTTCCTGTCCCCACTCCAGGTGTGGGCAGTGCCACCACTGTGTATAGACCGACTTTCAAGCCAGCTGCTCTGCCCAAGCATGCTACTTATGCTAGACACAATGGCTTTCCTCAAGCCACCGTGTCTGCCTGAGCACACAACTTCCACCAGAAACAACAAGCAACACGTAGCGCCTGCCGCCTCCGCTGCTGGACACCCCCCCCCCCCCCCCCCCCCCCCCCCCCGCGCCGCCACCGAGGCGCGCGTCGTGCCTTCCCCTCAAAACCACTTCTGCCCAAACATGTAACTTCATTGCCTTGGACCAAATCCTCCGCTTCCACCCTAACTTGCTGCCCTCCTCTGCGCATGACACTCCTGTCCTAAAAAACCACTTCCACCGGAACCGCTGCTTCTGCTTGAGCAGGCTCTTCCACGTTCACTTGGAGGAACGTGGAGCAGCCGAGTCAACATTCAGCTGAGGAGCCCCGTCAAGGTTTATTTATTTATTTTATTTATTTACAGCTCAAGGTTTAAAGCAAAGACGAAGAGGAGGCAAGAAACTCGCCACTCCCACAAACTCCAGTGAACGGGCTCTCCAACAGCACCTCCCCCACTTCGCTGCTTCTCACAAGGTCGGAAAGCGTCTCTGGGCAGGGGCTGCCAATGTGTCTCACCTGAGTTGGGTCTCACCTTATAACAGCTGAATTCACTAGCTCTCAGCGTGCCTGCAGCTTCTGAGAGGAGAAAGCTGAGAGCCCTTGCATCCAGACGCCGAAGTGTGTATTCCTGGTAATATTTTATTTTTCTTCTAGAGAGATTTTTGCTATAGAGCATCTGTGCTGATGTAATTATTATGTAATCTACTGGTCCCCTCTTAGTACTTTGAGTAGGCATGCCCAGTGTGTTTTAAGCAGTGTGATACAGGACTAGAATCAAAGCCAATTACTGGGAAGTCCAGCGATGGAAACCATAAGCCATATGCTGTTCTGAAGGTTAACTGTTTTTATTGCATAATGCTTACAGCCATTTAAGATGAAATTTGTACAGTCGAGGGCAGGGAGTGGGAAAGAAGCCACCTTTCTGGAACTCAAAGTGCAGTTGGCCATGTGGGAGTCCAGCATCCTTAACCACCACACCACCTGCCATCCCCATATAATGTTTTTTAAATTTTCTTTTTATTGTCATAGGATGCTTACACTCACCAAAGAGAAGGAGAGAGAGAGAGAATGAGAGGGAGGGAGAGAAAATGAGAATCACCCCCAGGGGTATGGCCACACCATAATCTCATGTCCTCCATTCTCATCTTGAGATTTTGACCACATACACACATGTGCCTGGCATGATTTTTGACCCACCAGGACCAGGGCTCAAACCATGGTCAGCCATTTGAGAGTCCAGTATCTTAACTTCGGTACCACCTGCTTGTTCCTAGCATTGTATAATTCTTATTTTGGGACAATATACACGTATATTATATTTGGTAAGTCTTTTGTAAGTGTCCTGGTTGCATTTTATCCTTGTCTCCCTTTACGTTCATAAGGTGGGTTTTAGGACAGAGGTGCTTGTTGTTTTCACAAAGAATGTATATAACGTTTTTATCATATATAAAATGGTTATTAAGTTTGAATCACTAGATGCAGAAGTTCGCCGTAAATTATGATTGAGCTGAATAAAGTATAGATTCAGTTTAATTAAAAATTTTTTTCAGAGCTTGGTGGCGCTCTTGAGAAAGAGAGAGGGAGAGAGAGGGAAAGTGGGAAAACACAGGTGTTTTGTGTCTCTCAATCTGCTGGGGCCACTACTCAAACCCTGTATTTGGCCATATTGGATCCAGCCAGTTTAACCACAAGGCTATAGCCTGGCCCCAGATTCAGTGTAATCTTTTGGGTGCAGGGACATAGGATTTTTTTCTTTTCTACAACTGCCATAGTTGTTCAAGAGTAGCCGTGTGTTTAGAAGCCTTTTTATGCCAGTGCCCTATGTTTTGTATTTAATAGTTTCCTAAGCTAGACTATTTCTATTTTCAAGTGATTTGATACATTTATTCATGAAGAGCTATGTCTGTAATACAATCAAGTATATTTGGTTCCTGGTATTCTCAATTATATTTTAGATCTAATATGGTTTTCTGGGTGAATAAATAACTCAGCTTGTTTTATTACACAAATAAAGCACAGATCCCTTGTATTATTAGCTTTGAGACCAGCTACATTAACATAATTAATGTACTTTAAAATTCAACTTAATTGGGAAACATTGTAGAGTTTAGGTGCCCAATAATCTTTAAAAATATTCTAAAAGTTATTTTTTAAAGTTTTTTTTTTTCCATAAGGCATGTGCCCTTGTGGATAGATAGAAAGACAGTGAGAGCGAAAGTGAGAAATCACCCTCCAGGGTGGAGGCAATGCTGCAATCACTTCTCTTAAATTTTTGGAAACACGCACACGTACCCAGTGTGAGTTTCCAGTCAAAAGGTCTAGGACTCCAAACATGGTTGGAAATCCAGCACCTTAACCTCTATACCACCTTCTAGACTAGAAAGTTAAATTATTTTTTTTCTACAAAGTATAGGAATATGTAAAATCATTCATAGAAGATCCTGACATTTTGGTTTCTTTATCACTTTTTGTCAATCTTTACTGTGGTAATCATCCTTGTCACAGATTCTGTTCACATTCTTGTTTTCTTTTAATATTTTTTCTTCCTTTTTAAAAAGAATTATTTCTTTATTAGCTTTATTTTTCAGTTTTGACTAGAGAGAGAGAGAAAGAGAGAGAGAGAGAAAACAAGCGTCTAGGTCTGGGACTAGAACTGTGGTCTGCCATTTGGGAATCCAGCACCCTTATCCACCATGCTACCTGCCAGCCCCCGAATGATTTTTCTTAATGACAAATATTTAATCATACTACTACTAAAAGATATGTCTGGAAACAAAAGAATTCTTCGGAATGATTGATTCAGTCACAATTAATCAGTTTGTATTCCCCCGCCCCCCCCCCCCCCCAGGCACTGTTTTGAAGATGTTCATCAAGTAATTGAAATAGAGTCGCTAAAATGTGAGTTTCTCCCCTGCTCTAAGTTTACCATCTTTTTTTTGAGAATTATTTTATTCAACTTTTATTGATTAATTTATTTTTATTTGACCAGAGAGGGACAGAGTGTGAGAGAGAAAGAGACAGAAAAAGTGAGAAAGTAAGCTGCCATGTCTGGGACTTGAACTATGGTCAGCCATGTGGGAGCCCAGCACCCTTATCCACTACACCACCTGTTGGCTCCAGGTACTACCTTCTTATAGAGTGAATCCAGGATACAATTTTAGCTTGAGAAAAAAATAAGTTTACACATGGGTTATTACTTGACCATGAAACATGTAAAAGACATTTATCTAAAATTAAGCATTAGTCTTCATTGTTTATTTTTTGTGTCTTAAATGCTCTTATTAAAAATCAGGTCTCAGGACCAGAAGATGACATAGTGGTTATGTTATTGGACTCCAACATGGACAACCATGATTTTAAGCCGGGAGTGTCTATGTGCATGCCCAAGATCCCAGGAGGAGAATGGAGTAGAAGGGATTGAAGTGTGGCTATCTCCCCTGGGGGTACTTTCTTTCTTTTCTCTCATTGTCTTTGTCTCTCTCTCTCTCTCTGACAAGTACATGGGCCCTAAGGCAAAAACCTCTAAAAATCAGGTCTCACTAATACAGTCAGTTATTAGTAATTAATAGAATAAGTAGTTGTTTTGAAAGTATATTTTAAAATAAAGCTTTTTTTTTCACGTGGCTTGGGGTTACACAGATAATGCAGAAATTTTGTAGCTCCTAGTTTTCTTTCATTTTAAATCTTAGTATGTGTCAGATGTCTTATTAACATCTGATATAATTTGTGACAGGTAATGATTCGGTACCAATGTGTCGTTATTAACTAAAGTCTGTATTTCACTTGGTTTACCTTAGTGGTACCTTTTCCTTTTCAAGGATCCCACATGACATCTAGTTATCATGTCTCCTTAGATTCTTCTTTGCTGTGACAGTGTCTTAGAAATTTCTGTTTCTCATGACATTGACAAAGTTGAGCATAGCCTGTCAACTGTTTTAAATAATGTGTTTCATGGGATCAGCATATGGTGTAATGGTTACATCGCTAGACTCCCATGTAGTCGACCATGGTTTGAGTCCTGGACTCTGTGACTTAAAACTCATGCCGGTCATGTGTGTATGCATGCCCAAGATCCTGAGAGGAGAATGGAGGGGAAGGGATTGTAGTGTTTCTATCCCCCCTGTGTGTTTGTGGGGGTGATTTCTTACTTTCTGTCTTGCTGTTTCTCTGGTGAGCACCTGTTCCCACTAGCAAAAATCTCTCTTATAAAATACTGTACTGGGGCCAGTGGATGTGGTGATTAATGGTGCTGGACTCCCATATGGCTGGACATGGTTCAAATCCCAGACCTGGTGGCTTGCTTTCTCACTTTCCCTCTCATTCTCACTTTCACTGTCCCTCTCCAGAAAAATGAAAAATCAACATAAATTTTAAAAATGTCCTTTACTAGGATTTACTTTGTGTATTTTATCATAATTGAACTGTGTTATCATTTGGAAAGTACATCACGGAGAAGAATGTCCTTGTCATTCATGCTCTCAGGTGAATCACCACTGTCATTAGTGACTCAGATTACTAGGTGAGGTGTTTTTTTCCGTGCTTCTTTGCAACGGTTACTTCCTTTTGCATCCATATCATGTGAGTTCTTTGTAGGATGTCAGTGTTCAGAGTCGCCACTTATGGAGATGGCTGAATGACTGCATCAGCTATTCTGTGTAGATTTCTATCTATGTCCATTACTTTTTTTTTTTTTTTATAAAAGCACAGACACCCAATTACTTTCAGCTTTGGTTATAGTTGATACTACAATATGTATTGCTCAATTGAGTTCCATTGTGCTCACAGGAAACTCTTTCCATTGGCTCCTGTGACTTAATTCTATTTTATGTTTTGAACAGTTTCTTACTTTATGATTACTCAGGAGTGTTCTGGCTCAAGTATTTACTGTCCTAGTCCTAGTATCTGCCATTTTTCCCCAAAGAGCCCTGCTTCTTTTATTAGAAAATTATATTAAAATTATATTTTGGCCCACCCATGGTGAAGGAGGCAGTAGGGGTGTTGCTGTGGGATGCTGGATGTCATATGGGATGGCTCTGGGTTTGTGCCCTAGGTCTGCCTAAATGTGCTAAGCATTCCCATGGCATCCAAGTGAACTTGGCTGCCTGCATGGTTGGGCAGAGGATTACAGTGAGGAGACTCCTGGACAGAGGATTATAGCGTTAAGGGTGCCCCTTTCTCCCCTTTCCCTTGTGCTTACTCTCACGAAGAAAATAAATTCTCTAATTATAGAAATGCTCCTACCTAGGGGGTTAATGTGCTGGTGGTATCTTGTCCCTTGCAGCTGACAATGTGAGAAAATAGATGTGTGTTCTAACCTGTATATCACTCCTAATCATATAAGTTTCTGTGTGGAGCTATCTTTAATTATATAAAGCTTGTAGGAGTGTATGCTAATTTTTCCAACTCTGTTCACAGGGATTATTGTAGTCTTCTCCCTTTGCTTATCTGTAACCTCCCACTTCAACAGTGAAAAACATGCCATTTATTTAATTCCCATTTTCATTACAGATAACAGACATAGAGGTTGTAGAATCGATAATTATTGCTCTCACGGCAAAGAACCTTATACAACTGTGCCTCCTCTGTTGAGGCACAGTTTATGTGCCCCTTGCATAGATTCCACTCATTTGCAAAATCACTCAGCCCGCATCATTTACCCACTTTCAGGATTTTGCCTATACGTGTACCCATGTGTTTTTCAAGCCCTCTGGGACTTGAATCACACAGTAGTCTATGTTATCCACTTTAACCATTATGCCATTGAATTGCTTGAGCATGTAGGTCTTTTTAGGCTTTCTGTCCTGTAACTTTTCATAATAAAATGCAGATGGGCCTTTTAATTTTTTATTGAGGATAGAAAGCCAAGTTAAGAACATACAACTGGATTTTCACATAGAACATGTAGGTATTGGTGAATTCCTCTCTGCTTTGGAATATCCAGAATATCTTGAGATTCCTAGGACTGCCATGAAGTGACATTCTTTGCTGTCATGTAAGGTTGGAAACCCTGTACAGCAGGTATAAGGCTCTTTTTTGGTTTTGCTTTTTTTTTTTTGTCATAGGGCTTTGTAAGTTGATAATATGTGGTCAGTTATGACCAATTATGACATTATAATGAAAGCCTTGTGTATATGACTAATGTTCCCAGTTACATCCTGTTAAAAGGTAAACTGGTGCATTTGCAAATGACAAATTACCATGAGAATCAGGATATTCAAGAGGTTTTCAATTTTGGAGGGATCAGGACAAGAATAAGAAAAGTGTTTTGTTTCCATTTACAAAAGAAAAATCTATGAAATAGTTACCAGTTTTAGTTAGAAGGGAGAAGAGAAATGAGTTTCCTAAATCTAGTACATAGAATGTTAAGGAACCAGCATTTTTTCTTTCTGTAAAAAAAAGTATTTGATTTTATTTATCATTATTCTTCAATTTGACCAGAGAGAGAGTGAGAAAGGAAGCCACCAGGTCTGGAATTTGAACTGTGGTCAGCCATGTGGGAGTTCAGCACCCTAGCCATTAGGCTACCTGCTGGTCCCAGAACCAGCAGTTTTTCAGCCAATAGTCCATAAACTGATCATCATTCATTGGTTCACTTAGTCCCATGTGAATAAATCTAGTCTTGCTTGACCTTGGTTAGGAGAGTCCTGAACCCATCATCTTTTTAGTTGGAGTCCCAAAGATCCCTCCTCTGTTCAGTGGTGTGATCTCACTGTTATTTCAGCATGGATCTGAGACTTCTGTACTCAGATCACCCTTACAGTCCTCCTCTAGGTCTTAGGAGTCCTGGTTATAACCAAAGCTGAATCTTGAATTTGGTTGATTCCACAGGACACCCAGGAGGGAATGTCTGGCTCGCACTAGTCAGTGAACCTCATCCTGCCTCCATTGAACATCAGTGGGCCGAGACCTGTCTTATAAACCGTGAAGCCTTGGTTCCTCATTCCTCCCAGACTGTGCCTCAGCTTCTCCTTCTCAGCACCCACCAGAGGGCACCACCTGGCTGCAGTCCTGGTGAGTAGCACCATGAGCAGAGGGAGAGGGAGGGCTGGGATAGGAAGACATGAGTCTGTGTGTGTGGGGTTCACTGTCAGAGTGAGGGGAGGACATAGCCTTGCTCTTCCCCTCCTGGTTTGAATTGGGCTTTTCTGTCCCTGTCCTGGTAGACACTCCAGGGAATGTGCCCAGGCACTTTGCCCACATGGTAGGCAGTGTAGAGACAATGTCCTTAGGGTGTGCTGTGCAGGTATAGGGGTGACTGCAGGTCTCCTCAGTGGCAAACACAGAGGCCAGAACATGCTTGTGGTGTTTGAACATCCTCTACAATGAAAGAAGGGCATCATGGACCAAAGCACATGTAGCCTATGGCAGTTGTCCGAGGTCTATCTGGAGGCATCACATACTTGGCTGTCTGTGGATGGAAAATACTGGTTTACAATAAATTGTTGTTTCTCCTATGACCTTGAACAGTGGCCCCAAGTGTTCGTGGAGTAGCCACAGTTCCAGAAAGAGGTAACTTAGCTCCATAGTCTTTTCAGGACAAATTCTCCATTCAGAAAATAATAGTGTTAAGTGCTGAGGATTTTATGTAAATTCCCTTGATAAAAATTTCACCATTTTAAATTTTGGTAACTATACAGTCCATTATATTTACTACATTGCCAGTATTGCAATAATCTTGCTTGTTTAGAGCATTTTAGTTACCTGAAAAGAAACAAAACCATCATACACAGTTACCAGGGATCCACTTTCTGTCTCTGGAGTGCTTCCTGTTCCTGATGTTCCACATAAACAGAGTCACTCACTGCATGGCCTTTTGTGTCCTACCTTGCTCACTCTGACCATTTCTATGATTCACCAGTGTTGTGACATGAATGAGGGCTTCTTCTTTTATGTTTGTGATTAAATATACATGAGATAATTTTACCATTTAAGACATTGTTTTGGTGTCATGTGCAGTGTCTTAAACAGGGTGTCACTGGGTTGTGATCCCCTCACCTCAGCTTCCTGAGTAGCTGAGTACAAAGGTGTACAACACTACATCTTGCCTTTTAGGATGGACCAGACACTGAACTCAGGCTTCCCATGTGATCTCTGCCTGCAACTAACACTGTTCAATGTGCGTTTCCATACTTGGTGCTAAACTTTATTTTTAGATGAGACAGATGAGAGAGAAGGAAAGGATGTGACATAGATAGGTATTTTTGACATGGTCTCTCTGTGTTGTAATCAGCTGCCCCAGACTTCCAATTACCTGGGATTACAGGTGCACACTGCTGTACTTGGTGTATTCATGTCAGCCCAGGACCTGAATCTCCATCTCCTTCCGCCCTCTATTTTTCCAAGTGTTGGCACTATCTGTGTGCTAGTGCAGCTTGTGATAGACAATTTCTCTTTTTTAATAAAGAAATTGAATGTTTATTACTTGTTCTGTATTTTGCTGCAGAACTGTTGCTTCAACTGTATAAAATTGCCCCAGCAAATGCAGTATACAGCAAAAGTAAAATAGTAATATTCCTTCACATTATACAAAACACCAAAACTCTTTTCTACTCTGTTATTTCCAGTGGAGATTATTATGTATTTTTACTTAGACCCAGGGGTGGATATAATCAAGAGCATTTTTTTTTAGACCTGGACCATTTTAAATATAATAAGAATTTATTAAAGGTCAGTTCACATTTATGGCCCTGAGATCTTCTTCAAAGGGAGATCTCAGGTATCATTTCAAGCTTTTCTATGCTGTGCCCAAAATTCCAAGAGAAGAAGGGATTGTGGTGTGACCATCCCCTTGGGTATGCTTTCTCACTGTAACTCTCTGCCTATCTCTCTCCAGTGAGTGCACATACTCTAAGTGAAAAACCTATAAAACGAAAAATGTATGTTTTTTCTATCATTGGTTTCAGTGACTCTTTAGATTTCAGCCTTGTTTTCTTTAGTGTTTACAGTCATTCAGGAGTAGGTTATTTCATTTTCATGTGTTTGTGTATTTTTGAGGGTTCTTTCTGCAGTTAATTTCAAGTTTAATTCCATTGTGGTAAGAGAAGATGTTGGCTATAGTATCTATACATAGGAATTTTTTTCACCAGGGCTCTAGGGCTTTATTAGAAATGTAGTTGACTGTTACAGAGGCCCTGTATTACATTTCTTTGAGCCCTCTTCCCTCTCTTCACATCCCTCTCTAGGGGAGGTCTGGAGACCATTCTAAAATATAAATCTGGGGACAGTAACAAATGTCAATACTTTCTCCAAAGTTCTCTTCATCAGCTGATGTGTTCTTCTCACTCTAATTATGAATTTTCTTATGGAAAAAGTAATACTTTTAGCTCTCATCTTCAAGGTCCTCCATGTCTACATACTAGGAGGGTGGCTTTTGCAATTTTTTTTTAACCTTTGGGCTCTGGTTCACTAGTCCTTGCTGACTTTGACGGGTTTCCACCTCCAGGTCTGCCTCCTCTTTCTGGCCATGCCGGATCTGCTGGAGGAATTTTCTGCACTTTTTTCTGCATAATGTTGGCACATGCACTATCCACTTCTTGAAATGGTGCTGCATGATCAGTCCTTGGTCCACCACAGCCCCTACCTCTGGGTGCCTTAGTCGCTGCTCCCAGCTTGAACACCTGCCTATAGTTTAACAGCTTCTTCAGCTCTGTTTAGGATTGTTGATCTTTCCCCTCCAAGGACCATGTATATGATACATTGGAATTTTTTTAGTAGTGGAGTTTGGGTCAAAGTGACACGGCATGTGCTGGAAGGCTCCAGGTCCCAAGGTAGACCTGGGGGAAGCTGTGGTGTGCATCCTGGTCAAGACTGGTGTAACACCCTGTCTCCTTTGGTGGCAGCATCAGGTGGATGTGACTGAGAAAGGAGTTTCTTATTTCTGAAAACACCATAGAGCCAAGGTATTATATGAGTCATGACTCATGCTACTTGTGAAACCCAAAATCCATAATTTCTCCATTTAGGCACCTCAGTTATCACAGGAGCATCTCAGTGCCCACCAAAAAGCACTGCTGGGCATGGGAAAGCAATCTGTCCCCCAATTTAGTGTTCAGCTGTAGCTTGTGTGGTGTCAGATATGGTAGGTAATGGGGTTGTGTTATGGAGTTAGAGTTTGGTTAGTGGTAGGGTTATGGTTAGGGCTTAGGAGTTAGGGCTTGGTGTTTCAGGTCTGATGATGGGGTTAGGTGGTTAGGTTTTAATAGTGGGTGGCTGGGGTAAATCTAGTCAGGTGTGTGTCCTGAGGCAGACCTGGGGGAATTTAGGGTGCATGCTCAGTCAAGACTGCCTTGGCACTAAGGCTCCGTCATTTCCTTCCCTGCCGGGTCTAGCTCAGCATGAGCACATTTCTGTGAGTGTGAAAGGCTCTGGGTTAGAAATGGACGCAATAACAAACACACAAATTATTTTCTTATTTTACACTGATATTTCATTACTCTGGTATTTCTTTTTTCTACTCTGGTATTTCTTTTACTCTGGTATTTCTTTTACTTTGGTATTTGTTTTACTCTGGTATTTCTTTTACTCTAGCATGTCTTTATCTTTTACTCTTACTTTATGTTGTAGGATCCTTACCTTAATAATATCTGGCTGGATGCAAGGAGTGTTTACTTGCCTGACTCTTTCCTCGTACTCAGGCCAGCCATTGGGCGCCGCTTCTCCAGGACCAGCTCGGCATGAAAACGTTTCTCTCAGTTGGGAAGGATGCAGATTAGAAATAGATTCAATAACAAACACACAAACACACAAGTATAGAAAAGCGAGGATTGGGTGGGCACAGCTTCTCTGATGGAGAAGTTGCAACCTGCATTACGCTCAGGTTTATTCTTTTAAAGGGCAGAAAATAGGGGAAGGGGAAAATAGGGTGCAAAAGGAATGGTGAAGAAGGAAGTAGAATGCAAAGAAAATAAGGGAAGAGAAATTATAATGCAAAGCCAGTTGGTTTTGGATGTAAATTGTCTGAAGATGTGAAAATCACTGGTACCATATAATTTCTCTGATTTTTTTGGGGGGACAATCTTATAAACGCATGCGACTTTCTTTAGCCTCATACTGGGCAGTATGGGGTATTGGGTATCAACAATAGGAAGCCAACCATTGACAACAGGCGCATACTGCTTTCATATATAAATACTTTTCAATAGCCCTGCTAGAGTAGTGCATATTTGCATGTGTCTACAGGCCACACGTTTTAATCACATGTTTTCAGATTGGCTGCTCTCCACACTGCCCTGCTCATGAAGACAGCAGTGTGGGTTGACCCTCTTACAACTTATGAAACCCCACATTGGTAATTCTTCCTAGTAGGTATCTCTGCAAAGACAGGAGCTTCTCCTCAGTGTCCACCAGAGAGCACTGCTTGATATTGGGTGACTCTCCTCATCCAAAGTGCTTACCCATTGTAAGTAAGGTTTGAGATTGTGTTTTGGAGTTTTGGTTGGCTTAGTAGTAAGGTTATGGTTATGGACGTTTTGACGTTTGATGATTGTGTTTAGGGTTAGGAATTAGGTTTTAGTGTTTAGGATTTAGGGGGTAAGGCTTTTAGGCTCCAGATCCTCAGGTAGACCTTGCGGGGAGCTGAGGTGTATGTCCTCAGTGAAAGGCTGGCTATACACAAGTGCTCCATCATGGAAGATGTTGTACTATAGTCATCTGGTGCAGGATGGAAGGATCTGGGTCACAAGTAGGAACTGGAAGAAGGTAGGGTGCATGCCCTTGTCAAGGCTGGTGTTACATCCTGACTCCTTTGTCAGCAGTGGTTAGGTTGAAGCAGCCTGGTATAGGCTAGAGGACTCCTAGTCTGCAGGCATTCCAGAGGGAGCTACAGTGTGCACCTCAGTCAAGACTGTCATGGTACCCCAGTGCTGTCACTGGACATGGTCAGGTTGAAGTGAAATCTCTGGTACTCAAGGCAGACTTGGGAAAAGCTGGGATGTGTACTTCTGTCAAAGCTGACATAACACCCCAGCTCTGTCCCCAGTCGAGGTTAAGTTAAAATGGTTTACCATAGGCTTGAAGACTATGAGTTACCAGGAGGACCTGCGAGGAGGTAGGGCATACATCCTAGTCAAGGTTAGCATGCCAGTGTGGCTCCATTGGTAGTGAAGGTAGAGTCAAAGTGGCACGGCACAGGTTGCAATTCTCCAGATACAAGGTGGACCTGGAGGAAGCTTAGGAACTCACCCTGGTCGAGGTTGGCACAGCAGCTGGCACCATCAGTAGTGGAGGTTGGGTCAAAGTGACACAGCACGGATGGGAATGCTCCAGGTTCCAAGAGGGCTGGAGGGGAAATTGAGCGCACACTGCAGGCAAGGCTGTTTCTACAATGGCTCTGCAAGTGGTGGGGTTAGGGGGATGGAGCTGAGGAAGGAGTCTCCTAATCTCGAAAGTACAATTGTTTAGGGAATAAGTAATTATTCACTCAAAAATCCTTAAGTGTATAATCAGTTATGATTTCGTTCAGTTCTGTGTACATATAATGAATATCACTTGACCTTATTTAGCAGTGTCTTGAATCCATATTTTACTCACCTAGAGTTCTGAGGACACTTCCTTAGTCCTGTGATGTGACCTCACAGTTATTTCTGTAAAAACATCAGACACTATACTCAGAACACCCGTCATACTTCTCCCCTAGGTTTTAAGAGTTGATACAATTACAGACAAGTGTCCAGATGTGAACCCTGAAGTCAGTTGATTCCACTAAAAATCCAGGAGGGTTTTTAGGCTATAATAATGTGATCTGGTCCTACATTACTGCCTATGGTCAGTAGGGGAGCTTAGTGGCATCTGACTAGTCACCTTGTCCAGCACCACCCCTAAGAGCCAGCAGGGTGGGCTTTGGTGCAGCCAGTGAGTGAGCATAGCCTACCTCAGCCATGAGGACAGCAGTGTGGGCAGACACCCTTATAATTTATGAAACCTTCCATTGATAACTCTTCCCAGTAGGCCCCTCAGTAAACACAGTAGCTTCCCTTCAGTGCCCATCAGAGAGCATCTACAGTGTGAACTCTACCTTAAATCTTGGCCCCTACTTAGTGCAGAGCCACAGTCTGTGGGTTGCTGGATGTGGTAGGTAAGTGTTGGGATTGTGTTATGTAGCTGTGGTTTGTTTAGTCTTGAGGTTGGGGTTATGGGTTTGGAGATATAGATTGGTTTTTAAAGTCTTGTGATGCGTTTTAGGTCACGTTTAGTGTTTGGGGGTTAGTTAAGGCTGGTAGACTTTGTGTTCTTGGGAAGAGCTTGGGGGAGCTTGGGTGCACCCTGACTCCTTAGTGGCAAGGGTTGAGTCAAAGCAGCCTGGCGTGGGAAGACTAGTCCAGAGGCATATCTGTGGGCTGCAGTATATAACTTGGTCAAAGCCAGCATGGTGGCATTGGTCAGGGTGAGGCTGCTTGGCAGTGGATGTAGACATTGGCTCTCATGGAGGAACTTGGGAAAAGCCAAGTTCTGTGCCAAGGCCAAGACTGGCATGACACCCCAGGTTTGTCATTGGCATTGGTCAGGATAGTGGATCTGGTGATGTCTGGAAATGCTCTGGGTCCCTTGGAGGACTCGGGGAATTCTGGGTATGCATTCCCAGTCAAGATTGACATGACATCCTGATTCTATCAATGTTGTTGTTTGGGAAAAGGCATCCTGGCAGTGGCTAGAAGTGCTATGTCCAAAGAAAGCTTGGCGGAAGGGGATGTGTGCGCTAGTCAAGACTGATAAAACACCCTTGCTTTGTGAATAGAATTAGTTCGTACAGGGTAAGCTGGTGGTGGCTGGAAGGCACAGGGATTTCTGGGAGGTCCTGGGGGCAGCCAGGGTATGTGCCCCAGTCATGACTCAAATGATTTGCTGGCTCCATTGGTGGCATTGTTACGGGCAAGGCAGCTCCATGTTGGTTTGAAGGCTTTGGGTTCAGCTGAGGACCTGGGGTGAGCCAGGATGCATATCCTAGTCAAGACCAGCATGCTACTCTGTCTCTGTTGGTGGCATTTGTCAGGTCAATGTGTTCTGGCAGGAACTACAAGGCTTTTGGTCCTGAGGAGGAGCTGGGGGTAGCCGTGGTGCACGCCCCAAAGTCACCATGACACCAGGTCTGTTGCTGACAGAGGTTGGGATGAAGTAGGATGGCATAATTTGGAATGCTTTGGGTCATGAGGCAGAACAAGGGGAAGCTAGAGTACACATGCCTGTCGAGACCAGTGCCACACTCCAGCTGCATCGGTTCTTAGAAAGGAGCGTCTTTATCCCAAAAACGTAATGTAAGTGAATAAGGAAACTTTCACTCAACATATTGTAATTTGATCGTCACTTATGAATCCGTTCAATTTCATGTAATCATCAGTATTGTCTGACCTTATTTAGCCATGTTATGAATACATCGTTTTCTCATCTATAGTCCTAGAGAACTTCTTTTAGTCCAGTAATGCAACTTCCCAGTTATTTCCATAATGACCTCAGATACCACACTCAGGACAACCATTATAGTGCATCCTTAGGTCTTAAGAGTCCATCTGATTACAGAGAAGTCACCAAATATTAACCCTAAATTTGATGGATTCCAGCATACATACAGCAGGGTGTTTTAAGTTCTGTTAGTGTGATTTTATCTTCTACCACCTCCTCTGGCCAGCAGGCAGAGGTTAGTCTCAGCTAATGCCACATCTTGTCCTGTATTACCCATGATAACCTCCAGGGGGAGCTTTGTATCACCTGACCGGAGAGGTTTGTCTTCCCATCTCTAATGAATGTCATGTGGATTGACCCCCTTCTCACTTGTGAAACTTTGTGTCTATCATTCTTCCCAGTAGGTACCTCAGTGACCACAGGAGATTCTCACTGTGCACTAGAGAGCACTGCTGGGTATTGGGTGCTGAACATCTGCATAGTGATATCCGGTAATGAGCCGCAGCCTGAAGGCTACCAGAGATGGTAGGTAAGGATTGTGGTTGGGTTTTGGTTTAGGGTTGTCGTATAGTTAGGATTACAGTTAGGAGTTAAGAGTTAGGGATTGGGGTCTGATGTTTGGAATTATGGTTTGGGGTTGGCATTAGAGATTTCAAGTAAGATTTTAGGATTAGGTGATTATAGGGTCAGGATGGAAGGCTCTGGGTTTACAGGCAGACCTGAGGGGAGCTGTGGTATGCACACTGGTCAAGACTGGCACAACACCCTAGCTATGTAGGCAGTGGAGGTCAGTCCCATCAGCTGGGCATGGGCCAGAAGGCTCCAGGTCTCAAGTCATACCTTGTGGGAACTGAGGTGCACAACACAGTGATGTCTGGTGGAACTCACTGCCTCTGTTGCTGGCAGTGGTCAGGTAACAGAAACCTGGTTTGGGGTGGAAAGACTTGGGTGATTAGGCAGAACTGGGTGTCGCTGGGTGGCACACTTTAGTCAAGGACATTGTAATACCCTGACTCTTTCTGCATTAGAGGTCTGGTTGTAGCAGCTTGATGTGAACTGGAAGGCTTTGAATCCTGACGCAGACCTGAGGCAAGTTAGTGTATATGCCCAGATCAAGGCCACCACATTCCAGTTCTTTTGGGGACAGAGGTAGGGTTAAAGAAGCCTGACCTGGACTGGATGGCTCTGGGTTTTGAGGCATACCTTGAGAAAAGTGCAGCACAAATCCTCTTCAAGGCCAGTATAACACCCCAGTTCTGTTGGTAGCAGATGTTGAGGCAAACCACCAATTATGAGCTGGAAGATTCTGGGTCCTAAGGTGGACCTAAGGGAAAAGGGTGTGGGGCCTAGTCATGGGCATCCTGATACCCTTGCTTGGTATGTGGTGGAATTCAGGGTGAAGCAACCCACTGTGTGCTAAAAGACCTCATTTGTAGAGGTATACCTGGGGTTAGCTGCTGTATGCAGTGCATGCTTTAGTCAAGGCTAACTCTGCACTCTGTTTTTATTGGCAGCAGGTCCTGAGTGATGAGGATGAGAAAGGAATGCCTTATCTCTAAAAACACAATGTTACTGAATAAGTATTCACTCGAAATTCCTACGTATATAATCAGTCATTAATTCATTCAGTCTTGTGTCTTTTTAGCAGTGTCTTGATTCCATATTCTTCTCATCTAGAGTCCTGGAGACCTTTCTTTTGTTCAGTGATGTGGCTTTACAGATATGTCCATAATGAGCTCAGGCAACATACCCAGAGCACCCATTGTAGTTCTTCTGTAGGTTTCAAGTATTGATCTGGCTATAGACAGCTCACCAGATCTGGACTCTGAAGTCAATTAATCGCACAGGATGTCTGGGAGGGGTTTTATTTGGTTGTTAACCTGATCGTTATGCACCACCCCCTATGGTCATCAGGGGGAGCTAGGCCACATCTAACCAGTCATGTTGTCCTGCATTTGCCTAAGAGCCACCGTGGAGATCTCTTGCTCAGCTAACTAGAGAGCATTTCCTGCCCTGCCCCTGAAGACAGCAGTGTGGGTTGACCCCCTTACAACTTGTGAAAACCCACATTGGTATTCCTCCCAGCAGGCACTTCAGTAAATGCAAGAGCTTCTCTTCAGTGCCCACCAGAGAGTAAGGCTGGGTGTTAGGTGACTGGCCACATGCCCAGTGATTACCTATCTGTCCCAATATAGTGCTGATATGAGGGCTGTTAGATGTGGTAGGTAAAGTTTGGGATTGTGTTATGAAGATATGGTTCTTTTAAGTGGTATGGTGAGGTTTGGTGATGGGATTTGTAGTATAGGGTTGGGTTTTAATGTTTAGAGTTTAGCGGGTAAGGCTGGTAGGTTCCAGGTCCCAAGGTGAACCTAGGGGGAGTTAAAGTATATACCCTCAGTGAAAGGCTGGCTAGACACCAGTGGTGCTCCATCATGGTGGAGGTTGTGTTGAAGTGGTCTAACATGGGCTTGAAGGGTCTGTGTCATTAGTCGGACTGGGGGGAGAGTGCTTGTGACACCTCAATTTATTCAGTGGCTAAGTTTTGGTTGAAGTTGACTGGTGTGGGCTTTAAGTCTCTGTGTCTGCAGACACATCTGGGGGAAGCTGCAGTGCACAACCTGATCAAGGCTGGCAGGATGCCCTGACTCTACAAATTGCATTGGTCAGGGTAAGGCAACCTGGCAGTGGCTGGAAGAATTTAGGTCTCAAGGAGGACCTAGTGAAATCCAGAGTGCATGCCTCAGTTATAACTGGAGGACATCCCAGCTGCATTTGTGGACTTGGTCGGGTCAAGGCATCCCTGCAGTTGCTGGAAGGCTCCAGGTTGAGGAGGATTTGGGGTAACAGGATTTGGTCAAGGCTGATGTGACAGCCCTGTTTAGTTCACGGCATTGGCTGGAGTAAGGTGGTCCAGTGGTGGCTGAAGGGCTCCAAGTCACAAGGAGTACCAGGGGAAGCTGGACAAGACCAGCATGTCACCTGGGCTTTGTCAGGGACTTTGGACAGGGCAAGTGACCTAGTCATGGCTGGAAGTCTCAAGGTCCTGAGAAGGACTTGGGGGACCTGGTGTACATGCCTCCATCCAGGTTGGCATGACAGCCTGGCTACATCAATAGTATTTATGTTGAAGTGGACTGACAGTGGCTAGAAGGCTCCAGATACAAGGAAGGACCTGGGGGGAAGCCAAGGGGCATGCCTTTGTCAAGATCAGTGTGACACTCCAGTTTCATCAGTGGCATTGGTTGGGGTGATGCAGCCTGATAATGGCTGGAAGGCTTTGGGTCCTGGGAAGGACCTTGTGGGAGGTGGTGGGGGTGTTACCTGGTCAAGACTGTCAGAACATCCTGGTTCTGTCAGCAGCATTGGTTGGAACAAGGTGGCCCGGTGGTGATGGGAAGGGTGAACTGGGACTCATGCCTAGATCAAGACTAGAATGACACTCTACCTCTGCTAGTGTTAAGGTTTTGGGTCCTGGGAAGGACCTTTCAGGAGCCAGGGTGCATGCTTTGTCAAGGCCATCATGAGAGCCTAGCTCTGTCAGTGTCACAGGTCGGGTTGAAGAGGTGTGTGGTGGAATGATCTAGTTTCCAAGGTGGACTGACAGGAAGATTGGGCATGTACCCCTGTCAAGGCCAATTTTGCACTTCATCTCTGTCAGTGACAAGACCAGGGGCTTAGAAAGGATTGCCTTAATCTCCACAACACAATGTGATTGTATAAGGAATTTTTCACTCTATTTTCCTAATTCAGTAATTAGTCATGAATCCCTTCAGTCACATATAATCATTGCCACTGTTGATTGACCTTGTTTATCAGTGTTCTGAATCTACTTTCTCAGGCAGAGACTTATCTTTTGTCCAGTAATGTGACTTCACAGTTATTTCAATAATGACCTTAGGCATCATAACCAGAACACCCGTCATAGTTGTTTGCTAGGTCATCTTGTTATAGACAATTCACCAAATCTGAACCCTAAATTTGATCCCACCCAATAGTTGGGAGGAAGTTTTTATCTCTGTTTATGTTACTTTGTCTTGTACTACCTCCTATGGTCAGCAGACAGAGCTCAAACTCAGATAACTACATACCTTGTCCTACATCGCCGCAGATAGCCAGCAGGGGGAACTTTGCATCAGCTAACCAGAGAAGCTTGTCTTTCCCATCCCTGATGAGAGCAATGTGGGTGGATCCCCTTTTCACTAATGAAAATTTGTGTTTTTAATGTCTCCCAGTATGCATCTCAGCCACCATGAGGAGTTTCTCTTCATTGTGTACCAGGAAGCTCTGCTGGCCATTGCATACTGTCCTCTCCCACAGTGAGTATCACATTCATTCTTGAACATGGTGCTTAGGCACAATCTGAGGGCAACCAGAGATGGTACATAGGGATTGTGTTTGGGTTATGGGGTTAGGGTCAGGTTCATGTTAGGGTTATGGTTATGGGCTAGGAGTTACGGATTGGAGTTTGAGTTTAGGAAGTATGGTTTGTGTGTTGACATTAGCATTTGCTGTAAGATTTGTAGGTTAGACTACCAATGGATCAGGGTGGAAGGCTCCAAGTTTAGAGGCAGACCTGAGGGGAACCTTTCATACACTCAGTGGTTAATATTACCATAATATTCTGGCTCTGTAGGTAGTGCAGATCAGTCACAATGGCCCAGTGTAGCCTTGGAGGCTCCAGGTCCCATGTAGTATCTTGGGAGAGGTGGGGTACACACCATAGTGAAGTCTGTCATGACTCCTTGACTCTGTTGCTGGCAGTGATTGGGTCAGTGCAGCTAAGTGTAGGCTGGAAAGCTCTGGGTAATGAGTCAGACCTGGGTGGATCTGGGTTGCACACTTCGGTAAAGGTTGGTGTGGCACTCTGACTCCTTTGGAGCACAGATTGGGTTGAAGAGTTTTGACTACAGACTGGAAGGCTCTGATCCTGAGGTCAACCTGGGGAGAGCTAGTATGCATGACCCAGTCTTGGACAACACCATACTACAGGTAATTTAGTGAAAGAGTTAGGTTTAAGAAGACAGGCATCGACTGGATGGCTCTGGGAGATCCCCCGAGGCAGGGATCTTCGATGTACACCCTGGTTAAGGCTAGCATGATGTCTGCTTTTGTCAGTTGTAGAAGTCTGGCCAAAGGTCCAAGTAATAGCTAGAGGATTCTGGTTCCAAAGCTGTCCCTAAGGGAAGCTGGAGTGCAGGCTCTATTCAAAGCCAGCATGATATCCAAGCTACGTATGTGGTGGAAATCAGGATAAAGTAAGCTGGTGTGGGCTGGAAGAGCTCAAGTATTGAGGTATACCTGGGGGAACGTGCAGTGCTTTGTGCAGTCACGTCTGGCTCTGCATTCTAGCTCCATCAGCAGCAGGGTTGTGTGGATGGGGATAGGAATGGGTGCTTTAATACCAAAAACACAACGATACTGAGTAATTATTCACTCAAAAAATCCATAAGTGATTAATCAGTCCTGAACTGGTTCACCATGTAATCACCATGAGTATTGCTTCGCTTTGTTTATCTGTGTTTTGAATCCATCTTCTCAGATATAGTCCTGGAGACCCCTATTTAGTCCAGTGATGTGAGTTATTTTCTTAATGACCTCAGAGAACAGACATAGAACACATATCATAGTTCTCTGTAGTTCTCAAGAGTTGATCTGGTTATACACAAATCCTCACACCTGAACCTTGAAGTCAGTTTATCCCACAAAACACCCAGGTGTGGTGTTGTTTTTTTCTTTTTGTTCATGTGACTATGTTTTGTATCACCTGTCATGGTCAGCTTGGGGATATAGGCCACATCTAACCAGTCACATTGTCTTGCACTGCCCCCAAGAGCCAGCATAGAGAGCTCTGGCTCAGGGTCTTTCCTGCCCTGCCTCTGAGGACAGCAGTGTGTGGACCCCCTTACAACTTGTGAAAACTCGCATTGATAATTTTCCCAGCTTGCACCTCAGTAAACACATTATCTTCTCTCAGAGAGCATTGCTGGGCATCAGGTGACTGGCCCCATCTATGGCAGTACTCATATGTGCCCCAACCTAGTGTTGAGCCACAGCCTGTGGAATGCTGTATGTCATAGGTAAAGGTTGGCATTTTTTTATGGAGGTATGGTTAGGACTAGAGGTAGGGTTATGCTTACAGGTGTTTGAAGTTTGGTGATTCGGTTACAAGTTACTGGTTAGATTTTATTGTTTTGTGGTTAGAGGATGAGGCTGATAGTATGCTTTTGAAGTGAACCTGGGGTGACCTGGAGTGTATGCCTCAGTCAGTGCCAGCTTGACATGAAGTTTTCGTTAAGGTGGAGGTTGTGTTAATGTGGGCTAGGGTTTGCTGGAAGGCTGTGGGTCATAAGGTGGACCTGGGCAGAGTTTGGGTGCATGACCTGGTTAAGGTCACTGAGACACCACAATTCCTTCAATAGCATAGGCTTAGTCTAAGCAGTTCAGTGTATACTGGAAGCCTTGGGATTTATAGGTATACTTGGGGGAAACTGCAGTTCTCACCCCAGTCAAGGCTGGCATGATACTCTGGATGTGTTAGTGGCACTGGTCAGGGACATGTGGATGGATGGTGGCTGGAGGGCTTTAGGTCATGAGGAGGACCTGGAAAAATCCATTTGTGCCTTGATCAATCCCAGCACAACACCCCGGCTCCATCAGTGTTGGTTGGGTTGAGGCATCCCTGTGGTTGCTGGAAGGCTTTAGATATAGAGTAGGATCTAGGGTAGCTGGGATGAACTCACTGGTTAAGACCTGTGTAACACGCTGGGTCTGTCAATGGCATCGGTTGGGGTCAGGCAGCCTGGCAGGAGCTGTATGCTCTGGGACAAGAAGAGGATTTGGGGGAGCTGAGGCTTGTGCCGTGGTCAAAAGCACTGTAATACCCTTGCTCTGTTGGCTGGCTTGGTGAGGGTGAGGTGGCCCATCATTTGCTGAAAGGCTTCGGTTCTTGAAGAGGACCTTGGACAGCTAGGGTGAATACCTTGGTCTGTAGAGGCATGACACCCATATGATGTTGATGGCTTTGGAAATGGAGAAGTTACTTTGTGGTGACTGTAAGGCTCAGGGTCCTGAAAATGTTTGGGGGATCTAGAGTGCATGCCTTGGTCAAGACGCACAGCACCTCAGCTCAATCCACAACATTGGTTTAAGTTTGCCTGGAGGTGGCTGGAAGGTTCCAGGTCTTGGGAAGGATCTTGGGTGATCCGGGGCATGCCCCAGGCAATAACAGTGTGACACTCCAGCTTTGTTGATGGCTTCGGTTGAGGTGAGACTGCCTTGTGGTGACTGGATTGCTGGAGATAGAAGGTAAGACTATCAATTGGGTTATGAAGCTAAGATTGTGTTAGTGTTAAGATAATGCTCATGGGATAGGTGTTAGAAAATTGGGATGCAGTTTATTTTACGGTTGGGGTTAAGATCAGGGTCAGGATCAGGATCAGGGTCAGTGTCCTGAGAAGGACCTGGGTGGAAATAGGGGCCATGCCTTGATCAAAACCAGTGTGATAACCTGGCTCTGTTGGTGGCATTGGTTGGGGCTAGGTGGTTGGAAGGCTTCAGGTCCTGAGGGTACCATGGGCAGGTGGTGTTATTGCCTAGGTCAACACTGGCATGATCTCCTGACTTTGTCAATGGCAGTGGTTAGGCTGAGGGGATGGTAGTGGCTGGAAGGGGTTCTGATCCCAGGGAGGATTTGGGGAGAGCCTGTGTGTGTGCTCTCAATAAGAGTAGCACAACATCCCAGCCACATTGGCAGCATTGTTCAGGCAACGCTGATCCTAACTCCAGATCCAAAAGAAAACTTGGTGAGGCAGGAGTGCATGCCCTGGCCAAGACTGTGTGACACCCCATTCTCTCAGTGCTGTTTGTCAGGGTGAGGCAGCCTGATAGTGGCTTGAAGGCTCTGTATCCTGGCCAGCACCTGGGGGCAGATGGGTCCATGTCCCCGTCAAGACCAGCTCAACACCCTGGCTTTGTTGGAGGTATTGGTTATAGTGAGGCATTCTGGTGGGAGTTGGAATATTCTGGGTTCTTTGAGGACGTAGAGTGAGCCAAGGCTGCATACCCTAGAGAAACCTGGCATAACACTGCAGTTTAATTGGTGGTGTTGGTTGGGTCAAAGTAGCCCTGTGGTGACTGGAAGGCACCATGTCCTGGTGAAGAGTGGGGTGAACCAAGGTGTGTGCCCTGAGCAAGACTGGTGTGACACTTCAACTCTGTTGGTAGTGTTGGTGAGTGTGGGTAACCCATAGTGGCTGGATGTCTTTGGGTTTTGGGAGGGACTTGGTGTGTGTGTGTGTGTTGTGGGGCTGGTATACACTCCCTGGTCAAGGTCAGTGTGGTGCTCCAACTTCGTTGGCAGTATTGTTTATGGTGAGGTGTCCTGGCAGTGACTGGAAGGCTTTGGGTCCTGGGGGGTACCTGGTGGTATCCAGGGCTCTTGCCCTGGCAAGGCCAGTGCAGCACTCTGGCATAATTTCTGACAGAGGTCAGTTTGAAGCAGCCTGGCATAGATTGGAATGCTCTGGGTCTCATGGAGGACTGTGAGGAAACTCATACATGCACCTGTCAAGTTCCGGCTTGCACTCCAGCTCCATTGGTGGCTGTACCAGTGGCTTAGAAAGGAGTGTCTTAGAAATGACAACACTGTTAGTGAACAATGAAATTTTCTGTCAAATTCCCTCATTTGATAATGAGTCATGAATCCATTCTATCCTGTGTCATCATTGCCACTGTTGACTGACCTTGGTCATTCGTGTTCTGAATCCATCTTCTCAGCTAGAGCCTTGGCAACCCTTTCTTAGTTCAATAATGTGCCTTTTCAGTTATGTCCAAAAGATTTCAGATACCACACCAAGAAATGTCTATGATTTGATTTAGGTTTCAGGTTAGGTTAGGTTTGAACTTAGTTTGAGGGAGTAAGTTTAGGGCTACTGTTAGTTTTCGGTTCAGTGTTACGGTTGGAGATAGCGTTAGGGTCAGGTTAGGGTTGGGGTTGAGCTTCAGGTGTCCGCCTAGGGTTAGGGTTAGGTCTATGGTTTGAGTTAGGCTTCAGGTTAGGTTAGGTTTGAAATTAGTTTGAGGGAGTAAGTTCAGGGCTACTGTTAGTTTTCGGTTCAGTGTTACGGTTGGAGTTAGCGTGAGGGTCAGGTTAGGGTTGGGGTTGAGCTTAAGGTGTCCGCCTAGGGTTAGGGTTAGGTGTATGGTTTGATTTAGGCTTCAGGTTAGGTTAGGAATGAACTTAGTTTGAGGGAGTAAGTTTAGGGCGACTGTTAGTTTTCGGGTAATTGTTATGGTTGGAGTTAGCGTCAGGGCCAGGTTAGGGTTGGGGTTGAGCTTAAGGTGTCCGCCTAGGGTTAGGGTTAGGTCTATGGTTTGAGTTAGGCTTCAGGTTAGGTTAGGTTTGAACTTAGTTTGAGGGAGTTAGTTTAGGGCTACTGTTAGTTTTCGGTTCAGTGTTACGGTTGGAGATAGCGTCAGGGTCAGGTTAGGGTTGGGGTGGAGCTTAAGGTGTCCGCCTAGGGTTAGGGTTAGGTCTGTGGTTTGAGTTAGGCTTCAGGTTAGGTTAGGTTTGAACTTAGTTTGCGGGAGTAAGTTTAGGGCTACTGTTAGTTTTCGGTTCAGTATTATGGTTGGAGTTAGCGTCAGGGTCAGGTTAGGGTAGGGGTTAGCTTGAGGTGTCCGCCTAGGGTTAGGGTTAGGTCTGTGGTTTGAGTTAGGCTTCAGGGTAGGTTAGGTTTGAGCTTAGTTTGAGGGAGTAAGTTTAGGGCTACTGTTAGTTTTCAGTTCAGTGTTACGGTTGGAGTTAGCGTCAGGGTCAGGTTCCGGTTGGGGATGAGATTAAGGTGTCCGCCTAGGTTTAGTGTAAGGTCTATGGTTTGATTTAGGCTTCAGGTTAGGTTAGGTTTGAACTTAGTTTGAGGGAGGAAGTTTAGGGCTACTGTTAGTTTTCGGTTAAGTGTTATGGTTGGAGTAAGCGACAGGGTCAGGTTAGGTTGGGGTTTAAGCACAAGGTGTCTGCATAGGGTTAGGGTTAGGTCTATGCTTTGATTTAGGCTTCAGGTTAGGTTAGGTTTGAACTTAGTTTGAGGCAATAAGTCTAGGGCTACTCTTAGTTTTCGGTTAACTGTTACGGGTGGAGTAAGCGTCAGGGTCAGGTTAGGGTGGGGGTTAAGCATAAGGTGTCCGCCTAGGGTTAGGGTTAGGTTCATGGTTTGATTTAGGCTCCAGGTTAGGTTAGGTTTGAACTTAGTTTGAGTGAGTAAGTTTAGGGCTACTGTTATTTTTCGGTTCAGTGTTACGGTTGGAGATAGCGTTAGGGTCAGGTTAGGGTTGGGGTTGAGCTTCAGGTGTCCGCCTAGGGTTAGGGTTAGGTCTATGGTTTGAGTTAGGCTTCAGGTTAGGTTAGGTTTGAAATTAGTTTGAGGGAGTAAGTTTAGGGCTACTGTTAGTTTTCGGTTCAGTGTTACGGTTGGAGTTAGCGTGAGGGTCAGGTTAGGGTTGGGGTTGAGCTTCAGGTGTCCGCCTAGGGTTAGGGTTAGGTCTGTGGTTTGAGTTAGGCTTCAGGTGAGGTTAGGTTTGAACTTTGCTTGAGGGAGTAAGTTTAGGGCTACTGTTAGTTTTCGGTTCAGTGTTACGGTTGGAGTAAGAGTCAGGGTCAGGTTACGGTTGGGGTTGAGCTTCAGGTGTACGCCTAGGGTTAGGGTTAGGTTTGTGGTTTGAGTTAGGCTTCAGGTTAGGTTAGGTTTGAACTTAGTTTGAGGGAGTAAGTTTAGGGCTACTGTTAGTTTTCGGGTAACTGTTATGGTTGGAGTTAGCGTCAGGGCCATGTTAGGGTTGGGGTTGAGCTTAAGGTGTCCGCCTAGGGTTAGGGTTAGGTCTATGGTTTGAGTTAGGCTTCAGGTTAGGTTAGGTTTGAACTTAGTTTGAGGTAGTAAGTTTAGGGCTACTGTTAGTTTTCGGTTCAGTATTACGGTTGGTGATAGCGTCAGGGTCAGGTTAGGGTTGGGGTTGAGCTTCAGGTGTCCGCCTAGGGTTAGGGTTAGGTGTATGGTTTGATTTAGGCTTCAGGTTAGGTTATGTTTGAACTTAGTTTGAGGGAGTAAGTTTAGGGATACTGATAGTTTTCGGGTAACTGTTATGGTTGGAGTTAGCGTCAGGGTCAGGTTAGGGTTGGGGTAGAGCTTAAGGTGTCCGTGTAGGGTTAGGGTTAGGTGTATGGTTTGAGTTAGGCTTCAGGTTAGGTTAGGTTTGAACTTATTTTGAGGGAGTAAGTTTAGGTCTACTGTTAGTTTTCGGGTAACTGTTATGGTTGGAGTTAGCGTCACGGACATTTTAGGGTTGTGGTTGAGCTTAAGGTGTCCGCCTAGGGTTAGGGTTAGGTCTATGGTTTCAGTTAGGCTTCAGGTTAGGTTAGGATTGAACTTAGTTTGAGGGAGTAAGTTTAGGGCTACTGTTAGTTTTCGGTTCAGTGTTACGGTTGGTTTTAGCCTCAGGTCCAGGTTAGGGTTGGGGTTGAGCTTAGGTGTCCGCCTAGGGTTCGGGTTAGGTGTATTGTTTGAGTTAGGCTTCAGGTTAGTTTAGATTTGAACTTAGTTTGAGGGAGTAAGTTTAGGGCTATTGTTAGTTTTCGGTTCGGTGTTACGGTTGGAGATAGCGTCAGGGTCAGGTTAGGGTTGGGGTTGAGCTTCAGGTGTCCGCCTAGGGTTAGGGTTAGGTGTATGGTTTGATTTAGGCTTCAGGTAGGTTATGTTTGAACTTAGTTTGAGGGAGTAAGTTTAGGGCTACTGTTAGTTTTCGGTTCAGTGTTACGGTTGGAGATAGCGTCAGGGTCAGGTTAGGGTTGGGGTTGAGCTTCAGGTGTCCTCCTAGGGTTAGGGTTAGGTCTATGGTTTGAGTTAGGCTTCAGGTTAGTTTAGGTTTGAACTTAGTTTGAGGGAGTAAGTTTAGGGTTACTGTTAGTTTTCGGTTCAGTGGTACGGTTGGAGTTAGCGTGAGGGTCAAGTTAGGGTTGGGGTTGAGCTTAAGGTGTCCGCCTAGGGTTAGTGTTAGGTCTATGGTTTCATTTAGGCTTCAGGTTAGGTTAGGATTGAACTTAGTTTGAGGAAGTAAGTTTAGGGCTACTGTTAGTTTTCGGTTCAGTGTTACGGTTGGAGATAGCGTGAGGGTCAGGTTAGTGTTGGGGTTGAGCTTAAGGTGTCCGCCTAGGGTTACGGTTAGGTGTATGGTTTGATTTAGGCTTCAGGTTAGGTTAGGTTTGAACTTAGTTTGAGGGAGTAAGTTTAGGGCTACTGTTAGTTTTCGTTTAACTGTTACGGTTTGAGTAAGCGTCAGGGTCAGGTTAGGTTTTGGGTTGAGCTTAAGGTGTCAGCCTGGGGTTAGGGATAGGTGTATGGTTTGATTTAGGCTTCAGGTTAGGTTAGGTTTGAACTTAGTTTGAGGGAGTAAGTTTAGGGCTACTGTTAGTTTTCGGTTCAGTGTTATGGTTGGAGATAGCGTGAGGGTCAGGTTAGGGTTGGGGTTGAGCTTAAGGTGTCCGCCTAGGGTTAGGGTTAGGTCTGTGGTTTGAGTTAGGCTTCAGGTGAGGTTAGGTTTGAACTTTGGTTGAGGGAGTAAGTTTAGGGCTACTGTTAGTTTTCGGTTCAGTGTTACGGTTGGAGTTAGCGTCAGGGTCAGGTTATGGTGGGGGTTAAGCATAAGGTGTCCGCCTATTGTTAGGGTTAGGTCTATGATTTGATTTAGGCTTCAGGTTAGGTTAGGTTTGAACTTAGTTTGAGGGAGTCAGTTTAGGGCTACTGTTAGTTTTCGGTTAACTGTTACGGTTGGCGTAAGCCTCAGGGTCAGGTTAGGTTTGGGGTTGAGCTTAAGGTGTCCGGCTAGGGTTAGGGTTAGGTCTATGGTTTCATTTAGGCTTCAGGTTAGGTTAGGATTGAACTTAGTTTGAGGGAGTAAGTTTAGGGCTACTGTTAGTTTTCGGTTCAGTGTTACGGTCGGATTTAGCATCAGGGTCAGGTTAGGGTTGGGGTTAAGCTTAAGGTGTCCGCCTAGGGTTAGGGTTAGGTCTATGGTTTGAGTTAGGCTTCAGGTTAGGTTAGGTTTGAACTAGTTTGAGGGAGTAAGTTTAGGGCTACTGTTAGTTTTCGGTTCAGTGTTACGGTTGGAGTTAGCGTCAGGGCCAGGTTAGGGTTGGGGTTGAGCTTAAGGTGTCCGCCTAAAGTTAGGGTTAGGTCTATGGTTTGAGTTAGGCTTCAGGTTAGGTTAGGTTTGAACTTAGTTTGAGGGAGTAAGTTTAGGGCTACTGTTATTTTTCGGTTCAGTGTTACAGTTGGAGTTAGCGTGCGGGCCAGGTTAGGGTTGGGGTTGAGATTAAGGTGTCCGCCTAGGGTTAGGGAAAGGTCTATTGTTTGATTTAGGCTTCAGGTTAGGTTAGGTTTGAACTTAGTTTGAGGGAGGAAGTTTAGGTTTACTGTTAGTTTTCGGTTAATTGTTATGGTTGGAGTAAGCGTCAGGGTCAGGTTAGGGTGGGGTTTAAGCATAAGGTGTCCGCCTAGGGTTAGGGTTAGGTCTATGCTTTGATTTAGGCTTCAGGTTAGGTTAGGTTTGAACTTAGTTTGAGGCAATAAGTCTAGGGCTACTCTTAGTTTTCGGTTAACTGTTACGGGTGGAGTAAGCGTCAGGGTCAGGTTAGGGTGGGGGTTAAGCATAAGGTGTCCGCCTAGGGTTAGGGTTAGGTTCATGGTTTGATTTAGGCTCCAGGTTAGGTTAGGTTTGAACTTAGTTTGAGTGAGTAAGTTTAGGGCTACTGTTATTTTTCGGTTCAGTGTTACGGTTGGAGATAGCGTTAGGGTCAGGTTAGGGTTGGGGTTGAGCTTCAGGTGTCCGCCTAGGGTTAGGGTTAGGTGTATGGTTTGAGTTAGGCTTCAGGTTAGGTTAGGTTTGAAATTAGTTTGAGGGAGTAAGTTCAGGGCTACTGTTAGTTTTCGGTTCAGTGTTACGGTTGGAGTTAGCGTGAGGGTCAGGTTAGGGTTGGGGTTGAGCTTAAGGTGTCCGCCTAGGGTTAGGGTTAGGTGTATGGTTTGATTTAGGCTTCAGGTTAGGTTAGGTTTGAACTTAGTTTGAGGGAGTAAGTTTAGGGCTACTGTTAGTTTTCGTTTAACTGTTGCGGTTGGAGTAAGCGTCAGGTTCAGGTTTGGGTGGGGGTTAAGCATAAGGTGTCCGCCTAGGGTTAGGGTTAGGTCTATGGTTTCATTTAGCCTTCAGGTTAGGTTAAGATTGAACTTAGTTTGAGGGAGTAAGTTTAGGGCTACTGTTAATTTTCGGTTCAGTGTTACGGTTGGATTTAGCATCAGGGTCAGGTTAAGGTTGGGGTTGAGCTTAAGGTGTCCGCCTAGGGTTAGTGTTAGGTCTATTGTTTGAGTTAGGCTTCAGGTTAGGTTAGGTTTGAACTTAGTTTGAGGGAGTAAGTTTAGGGCTACTGTTAGTTTTCGGTTCAGTGGTACGGTTGGAGTTAGCGTGAGGGTCAAGTTAGGGTTGGGGTTAAGCTTAAGGTGTCCGCCTAGGGTTAGTGTTAGGTCTATGGTTTCATTTAGGCTTCAGGTTAGGTTAGGATTGAACTTAGTTTGAGGAAGTAAGTTTAGGGCTACTGTTAGTTTTCGGTTCAGTGTTACGGTTGGAGATGGCGTGAGGGTCAGGTTAGTGTTGGGGTTGAGCTTAAGGTGTCCGCCTAGGGTTACGGTTAGGTGTATGGTTTGATTTAGGCTTCAGGTTAGGTTAGGTTTGAACTTAGTTTGAGGGAGTAAGTTTAGGGCTACTGTTAGTTTTCGTTTAACTGTTACGGTTTGAGTAAGCGTCAGGGTCAGGTTAGGTTTTGGGTTGAGCTTAAGGTGTCAGCCTGGGGTTAGGGATAGGTGTATGGTTTGATTTAGGCTTCAGGTTAGGTTAGGTTTGAACTTAGTTTGAGGGAGTAAGATTAGGGCTAATGTTAGTTTTCGGGTAACTGTTATGGTTGGAGTTAGCGTCAGGGCCAGGTTAGGGTTGGGGTTGAGCTTAAGGTGTCCGCCTAGGGTTAGGGTTAGGTCTATGGTTTGAGTTAGGCTTCAGGTTAGGTTAGGTTTGAACTTAGTTTGAGGTAGTAAGTTTAGGGCTACTGTTAGTTTTCGGTTCAGTGTTACGGTTGGAGATAGCGTGAGGGTCAGGTTAGGGTTGGGGTTGAGCTTAAGGTGTCCGCCTAGGGTTAGGGTTAGGTCTATGGTTTGAGTTAGGCTTCAGGTTAGGTTAGGTTTGAACTTAGTTTGAGGGAGTAAGTTTAGGCCTACTGTTAGTTTTCGGTTCAGTGTTATGGTTGGAGATAGCGTGAGGGCCAGGTTAGGGTTGGGGTTGAGCTTAAGGTGTCCGCCTAGGGTTAGGGTTAGGTCTGTGGTTTGAGTTAGGCTTCAGGTGAGGTTAGGTTTGAACTTTGCTTGAGGGAGTAAGTTTAGGGCTACTGTTAGTTTTCGGTTCAGTGTTACGGTTGGAGTAAGAGTCAGGGTCAGGTTACGGTTGGGGTTGAGCTTCAGGTGTCCGCCTAGGGTTAGGGTTAGGTTTGTGGTTTGAGTTAGGCTTCAGGTTAGGTTAGGTTTGAACTTAGTTTGAGGGAGTAAGTTTAGGGCTACTCTTAGTTTTCGGGTAACTGTTATGGTTGGAGTTAGCGTCAGGGCCATGTTAGGGTTGAGGCTGAGCTTAAGGTGTCCGCCTAGGGTTAGGGTTAGGTCTATGGTTTGAGTTAGGCTTCAGGTTAGGTTAGGTTTGAACTTAGTTTGAGGTAGTAAGTTTAGCGCTACTGTTAGTATTCGGTTCAGTATTACGGTTGGTGATAGCGTCAGGGTCAGGTTAGGGTTGGGGTTGAGCTTCAGGTGTCCGCCTAGGGTTAGGGTTAGGTGTATGGTTTGATTTAGGCTTCAGGTTAGGTTATGTGTGAACTTAGTTTGAGGGAGTAAGTTTAGGGCTACTGTTAGTTTTCGGGTAACTGTTATGGTTGGAGTTAGCGTCAGGGTCAGGTTAGGGTTGGGGTCGAGCTTAAGGTGTCCGTCTAGGGTTAGGGTTAGGTGTATGGTTTGAGTTAGGCTTCAGGTTAGGTTAGGTTTGAACTTAGTTTGAGGGAGTAAGTTTAGGTCTACTGTTAGTTTTCGGGTAACTGTTATGGTTGGAGTTAGCGTCACGGCCATTTTAGGGTTGTGGTTGAGCTTAAGGTGTCCGCCTAGGGTTAGGGTTAGGTCTATGGTTTCAGTTAGGCTTCAGGTTAGGTTAGGATTGAACTTAGTTTGAGGGAGTAAGTTTAGGGCTACTGTTAGTTTTCGGTTCAGTGTTACGGTTGGGTTTAGCCTCAGGTCCAGGTTAGGGTTGGGGTTGAGCTTAAGGTGTCCGCCTAGGGTTCAGGTTAGGTGTATTGTTTGAGTTAGGCTTCAGGTTAGTTTAGATTTGAACTTAGTTTGAGGGAGTAAGTTTAGGGCTATTGTTAGTTTTCCGTTCAGTGTTATGGTTGGAGATAGCGTCAGGGTCAGGTTAGGGTTGGGGTTGAGCTTCAGGTGTCCCCCTATTGTTAGGGTTAGGTCTATGATTTGAGTTAGGCTTCAGGTTAGGTTAGGTTTGAACTTAGTTTGAGGGAGTCAGTTTAGGGCTACTGTTAGTTTTCGGTTAACTGTTAAGGTTGGCGTAAGCCTCAGGGTCAGGTTAGGTTTGGGGTTGAGCTTAAGGTGTCCGCCTCGGGTTAGGGTTAGGTGTATGGTTTGATTTAGGCTTCAGGTTAGGTTAGGTTTGAACTTAGTTTGAGGGAGTAAGTTTAGGGCTACTGTTAGTTTTCGTTTAACTGTTGCGGTTGGAGTAATCGTCAGGGTCAGGTTAGGGTGGGGGTTAAGCATAAGGTGTCCACCTAGGGTAAGGGTTAGGTCTATGGTTTCATTTAGGCTTCAGGTTAGGTTAGGATTGAACTTAGTTTGAGGGAGTAAGTTTAGGGCTACTGTTAGTTTTCGGTTCAGTGTTACGGTTGGATTTAGCATCAGGGTTAGGTTAGGGTTGGGGTTAAGCTTAAGGTGTCCGCCAGGGTTAGGGTTAGGTCTATTGTTTCAGTTAGGCTTCAGGTTAGGTCAGGTTTGAACTTAGTTTGAGGGAGTAAGTTTAGGGCTACTGTTAGTTTTCAGTTCAGTGTTACGGTTGGAGATAGTGTCAGGGTCAGGTAAGGGTTGGGGTTGAGCTTCAGGTGTCCCCCTATTGTTAGGGTTAGGTCTATGATTTGAGTTAGGCTTCAGGTTAGGTTAGGTTTGAAGTTAGTTTGAGGGAGTAAGTTTAGGGCTATTGTTAGTTTTCGGTTCAGTGTTACGGTTGGAGATAGCGTCAGGGTCAGGTTAGGGTTGGGGTTGAGCTTCAGGTGTGCGCCTAGGGTTAGGGTTAGGTCTATGGTTTGATTTAGGCTTCAGGTAGGTTATGTTTGAACTTAGTTTGAGGGAGTAAGTTTAGGGCTACTGTTAGTTTTCGGTTCAGTGTTACGGTTGGAGATAGCGTCAGGGTCAGGTTAGGGTTGGGGTTGAGCTTCAGGTGTCCTCCTAGGGTTAGGGTTAGGTCTATGGTTTGAGTTAGGCTTCAGGTCAGTTTAGGTTTGAACTTAGTTTGAGGGAGTAAGTTTAGGGTTACTGTTAGTTTTAGGTTCAGTGGTACGGTTGGAGTTAGCGTGAGGGTCAGGTTAGGGTTGGGGTTAAGCTTAAGGTGTCCGCCTAGGGTTAGTGTTAGGTCTATGGTTTCATTTAGGCTTCAGGTTAGGTTAGGATTGAACTTAGTTTGAGGAAGTAAGTTTAGGGCTACTGTTAGTTTTCGGTTCAGTGTTACGGTTGGAGATAGCGTGAGGGTCAGGTTAGTGTTGGGGTTGAGCTTAAGGTGTCCGCCTAGGGTTACGGTTAGGTGTATGGTTTGATTTAGGCTTCAGGTTAGGTTAGGTTTGAGCTTAGTTTGAGGGAGTAAGTTTAGGGCTACTGTTAGTTTTCGTTTAACTGTTACGGTTTGAGTAAGCGTCAGGGTCAGGTTAGGTTTTGGGTTGAGCTTAAGGTGTCCACCTGGGGTTAGGGATAGGTGTATGGTTTGATTTAGGCTTCAGGTTAGGTTAGGTTTGAACTTAGTTTGAGGGAGTAAGTTTAGGGCTACTGTTAGTTTTCGTTTAACTGTTGCGGTTGGAGTAAGCCTCAGGGTCAGGTTAGGGTGGGGGTTAAGCATAACGTGTCCACCTAGGGTAAGGGTTAGGTCTATGGTTTCATTTAGGCTTCAGGTTAGGTTAGGATTGAACTTAGTTTGAGGGAGTAAGTTTAGGGCTACTGTTAGTTTTCGGTTCAGTGTTACGGTTGGATTTAGCATCAGGGTTAGGATAGGGTTGGGGTTAAGCTTAAGGTGTCCGCCAGGGTTAGGGTTAGGTCTATTGTTTGAGTTATGCTTCAGGTTAGGTCAGGTTTGAACTTAGTTTGAGGGAGTAAGTTTAGGGCTACTGTTAGTTTTCGGTTCAGTGTTACGGTTGGAGTTAGTGTCAGGGTCAGGTTAGGATTGGGTTTCAGCTTAAGGTGTCCGCCTAGGGTTAGGGTTAGGTCTGTGGTTTGAGTTAGGCTTTAGGTGAGGTTAGGTTTGAACTTAGTTTAAGGGAGTCAGTTTAGGGCTACTGTTAGTTTTCGGTTCAGTGTTATGTTTGGAGATAGCGTCAGGGTCAGGTTAGGGTTGGGGTTGAGCTTCAGGTGTCCGCCTAGCGTTAGGGTTAGGTCTGTGGTTTGAGTTAGGCTTCAGGTTCGGTTAGGTTTGAACTTAGTTTGAGGGAGTAAGTTTAGGGCTACTGTTAGTTTTCGGTTCAGTGTTACGGTTGGAGTTAGCGTGAGGGTTAGGTTAGGGTTGGGGTTGAGCTTCAGGTGTCCGCCTAGGGTTAGGGTTAGGTGTATGGTTTGATTTAGGCTTCAGGTTAGGTTAGGTTTGAACTTAGTTTGAGGGAGTAAGTTTAGGGCTACTGTTAGTTTTCGGGTAACTGTTACGGTTGGAGTTAGCGTCAGGGCCAGGTTAGGGTTGGGGTTGAGCTTAAGGTGTCCGCCTAAAGTTAGGGTTAGGTCTATGGTTTGAGTTAGGCTTCAGGTTAGGTTAGGTTTGAACTTAGTTTGAGGGAGTAAGTTTAGGGCTACTGTTAGTTTTCGGTTCAGTGTTACAGTTGGAGTTAGCGTGCGGGCCTGGTTAGGGTTGGGGTTGAGATTAAGGTGTCCGCCTAGGGTTAGGGAAAGGTCTATTGTTTGATTTAGGCTTCAGGTTAGGTTAGGTTTGAACTTAGTTTGAGGGAGGAAGTTTAGGTTTACTGTTAGTTTTCGGTTAATTTTTATGGTTGGAGTAAGCGTCAGGGTCAGGTTAGGGTGGGGTTGAGCTTAAGGTGTCCGCCTAGGGTTCGGGTTAGGTGTATTGTTTGAGTTAGGCTTCAGGTTAGTTTAGATTTGAACTTAGTTTGAGGTAGTAAGTTTAGGGTTATTGTTAGTTTTCGGTTCAGTGTTACGGTTGGAGATAGCGTCAGGGTCAGGTTAGGGTTGGGGTTGAGCTTCAGGTGTCCGCCTAGGGTTAGGGTTAGGTGTATGGTTTGATTTAGGCTTCAGGTAGGTTATGTTTGAACTTAGTTTGAGGGAGTAAGTTTAGGGCTACTGTTAGTTTTCGGTTCAGTGTTACGGTTGGAGATAGCGTCAGGGTCAGGTTAGGGTTGGGGTTGAGCTTCAGGTGTCCTCCTAGGGTTAGGGTTAGGTCTATGGTTTGAGTTAGGCTTCAGGTTAGTTTAGGTTTGAACTTAGTTTGAGGGAGTAAGTTTACGGTTACTGTTAGTTTTCGGTTCAGTGGTACGGTTGGAGTTAGCGTGAGGGTCAAGTTAGGGTTGGGGTTAAGCTTCAGGTGTCCTCCTAGGGTTAGTGTTAGGTCTATGGTTTCATTTAGGCTTCAGGTTAGGTTAGGATTGAACTTAGTTTGAGGAAGTAAGTTTAGGGCTACTGTTAGTTTTCGGTTCAGTGTTACGGTTGGAGATAGCGTGAGGGTCAGGTTAGGGTTGGGGTTGAGCTTAACGTGTCCGCCTAGGGTTACGGTTAGGTGTATGGTTTGATTTAGGCTTCAGGTTAGGTTAGGTTTGAACTTAGTTTGAGGGAGTAAGTTTAGGGCGACTGTTAGTTTTCGTTTAACTGTTACGGTTTGAGTAAGCGTCAGGGTCAGGTTAGGATTTGGGTTGAGCTTAAGGTGTCCGCCTGGGGTTAGGGATAGGTGTATGGTTTGATTTAGGCTTCAGGTTAGGTTAGGTTTGAACTTAGTTTGAGGGAGTATGTTTAGGGCTACTGTTAGTTTTCGTTTAACTGTTGCGGTTGGAGTAAGCGTCAGGGTCAGGTTAGGGTGGGGGTTAAGCATAAGGTGTCCACCTAGGGTAAGGGTTAGTTCTATGGTTTCATTTAGGCTTCAGGTTAGGTTAGGATTGAACTTAGTTTGAGGGAGTAAGTTTAGGGCTACTGTTAGTTTTCGGTTCAGTGTTACGGTTGGATTTAGCATCAGGGTTAGGTTAGGGTTGGGGTTAAGCTTAAGGTGTCCGCCAGGGTTAGGGTTAGGTCTATTGTTTGAGTTATGCTTCAGGTTAGGTCAGGTTTGAACTTAGTTTGAGTGAGTAAGTTTAGGGCTACTGTTAGTTTTCGGTTCAGTGTTACGGTTGGAGATAGTGTCAGGGTCAGGTAAGGGTTGGGGTTGAGCTTCAGTTGTCCCCCTATTGTTAGTGTTAGGTCTATGATTTGAGTTAGGCTTCAGGTTAGGTTAGGTTTGAACTTAGTTTGAGGGAGTCAGTTTAGGGCTACTGTTAGTTTTCGGTTCAGTGTTACGGTTGGAGTTACTGTCAGGGTCAGGTTAGGATTGGGGTTGAGCTTAAGGTGTCCGCCTAGGGTTAGGGTTAGGTCTGTGGTTTGAGTTAGGCTTCAGGTGAGGTTAGGTTTGAACTTAGTTTGAGGGAGTCAGTTTAGGGATACTGTTAGTTTTCGGTTCAGTGTTACGGTTGGAGATAGCGTCAGGTTCAGGTTAGGGTTGGGGTTGAGCTTCAGGTGTCCGCCTAGGGTTAGGGTTAGGTCTGTGGTTTTAGTTAGGCTTCAGGTTCAGTTAGGTTTGAACTTAGTTTGAGGGAGTAAGTTTAGGGCTAATGTTAGTTTTCGGTTCAGTGTTACGGTTGGAGTTAGCGTGAGGGTTAGGTTAGGGTTGGGGTTGAGCTTCAGGTGTCCGCCTAGGGTTAGGGTTAGGTGTATGGTTTGATTTAGGCTTCAGGTTAGGTTAGGTTTTAACTTAGTTTGAGGGAGTAAGTTTAGGGCTACTGTTAGTTTTCGGGTAACTCATACGGTTGGAGTTTGCGTCAGGGCCAGGTTAGGGTTGGGGTTGAGCTTAAGGTGTCCGCCTAGGGTTAGGGTTAGGTCTATGGTTTGAGTTAGGCTTCAGGTTAGGTTAGGTTTGAACTTAGTTTGAGGGAGTAAGTTTAGGTCTACTGTTAGTTTTCGGTAACTGTTATGGTTGGAGTTAGCGTCACGGCCATTTTAGGGTTGTGGTTGAGCTTAAGATGTCCGCCTAGGGTTAGGGTTAGGTCTATGGTTTCAGTTAGCCTTCAGGTTAGGTTAGGATTGAACTTAGTTTGAGGGAGTAAGTTTAGGGCTACTGTTAGTTTTCGGTTCAGTTTTACGGTTGGAGTAAGAGTCAGGGTCAGGTTAGGGTTGGGGTTGAGCTTCAGGTGTCCGCCTAGGGTTAGGGTTAGGTCTATGGTTTGAGTTAGGCTTCAGGTTAGGTTAGGTTTGAACTTAGTTTGAGGGAGTAAGTTTAGGGCTACTGTTAGTTTTCGGTTCAGTGTTACGGTTGGAGATAGCGTCAGGGTCAGGTTAGGTGTGGGGTTGAGCTTCAGGTGTCCGCCTAGGGTTAGGGTTAGGTCTATGGTTTGAGTTAGGCTTCAGGTTAGGTTAGGTTTGAACTTAGTTTGAGGGAGTAAGTTTAGGGCTACTGTTAGTTTTCGGTTCAGTGTTACGGTTGGAGATAGCGTCAGGGTCAGGTTAGGGTTGGGGTTGAGCTTCAGGTGTCCGCCTAGGGTTAGGGTTAGGTCTATGGTTTGAGTTAGGCTTCAGGTTAGGTTAGGTTTGAACTTAGTTTGAGGGAGTAAGTTTAGGGCTACTGTTAGTTTTCGGTTCAGTGTTACGGTTGGATTTAGCGTGAGGGTCAGGTTAGGGTTGGGGTTGAGCTTAAGGTGTCCGCCTAGGGTTAGGGTTAGGTGTATGCTTTGATTAAGGCATCAGGTTAGGTTAGGTTTGAACTTAGTTTGAGGGAGTAAGTTTAGGGCTACTGTTAGTTTTCGTTTAACTGTTACGGTTGGAGTAAGCGTCAGGGTCAGGTTAGGTTTTGGGTTGAGCTTAAGGTGTCTGCCTAGGGTTAGGGTTAGGTGTATGGTTTGATTTAGGCTTCAGGTTAGGTTAGGTTTGAACTTAGTTTGAGGGAGTAAGTTTAGGGCGACTGTTAGTTTTCGGGTAACTGTTATGGTTGGAGTTAGCGTCAGGGCCAGGTTAGGGTTGGGGTGGAGCTTAAGGTGTCCGCCTAGGGTTAGGGTTAGGTCTATGGTTTGAGTTAGGCTTCAGGTTGGGTTAGGTTTGAACTTAGTTTGAGAGAGTAAGTTTAGGGCTACTGTTAGTTTTCGGTTCAGTGTTACGGTTGGAGATAGCGTCAGGGTCAGGTTAGGGTTGGGGTTGAGCTTCAGGTGTCCGCCTAGGGTTAGGATTAGGTCTATGGTTTGAGTTAGGCTTCAGGTTAGGTTAGGTTTGAACTTAGTTTGAGGGAGTAAGTTTAGGGCTACTGTTAGTTTTCGGTTCAGTGTTACGATTGGATTTAGCGTGAGTGTCAGGTTAGGGTTGGGGTTGAGCTTAAGGTGTCCGCCTAGGGTTAGGGTTAGGTGTATGGTTTGATTAAGGCTTCAGGTTAGGTTAGGTTTGAACTTAGTTTGAGGGAGTAAGTTTAGGTCTACTCTTAGTTTTCGGGTAACGGTTATGTTTGGAGTTAGCGTCACGGCCATTTTAGTGTTGTGGTTGAGTTTAAGGTGTCCGCCTAGGGTTAGGGTTAGGTCTTTGGTTTCAGTTAGGCTTCAGGTTAGGTTAGGATTGAACTTATTTTGAGGGAGTAAGTTTAGGGCCACTGTTAGTTTTCGGTTCAGTGTTACGGTTGGAGTAAGAGTCAGGGTCATGTTAGGGTTGGGGTTGAGCTTCAGGTGTCCGCCTAGGGTTAGGGTTAGGTCTATGGTTTGAGTTAGGCTTCAGGTTATGTTAGGTTTGAACTTAGTTTGAGGGAGGAAGTTTAGGGCTACTGTTTGTTTTCGGTTCAGTGTTACGGTTGGAGTAAGCGTCAGGGTCAGGTTAGGGTTTGGGTTGAGCTTAAGGTGTCCGCCTAGGGTTAGGGTTAGGTCTATGGTTTGAGTTAGGCTTCAGGTTAGGTCAGGTTTGAACTTAGTTTGAGGGAGTAAGTTTAGGGCAACTGTTAGTTTTCGCGTAACTGTTATGGTTGGAGTTAGCGTCAGGGCCAGGTTAGGGTTGGGGTGGAGCTTAAGGTGTCCGCCTAGGGATAGGGTTAGGTCTATGGTTTGAGTTAGGCTTCAGGTTAGGTTAGGTTTGAACTTAGTTTGAGGGAGTAAGTTTAGGGCTACTGTTAGTTTTCGGTTCAGTGTTACGGTTGGAGATAGCGTCCGGGTCAGGTTAGGGTTGGGGTTGAGCTTCAGGTGTCCGCCTAGGGTTAGGGTTAGGTCTATGATTTGAGTTAGGCTTCAGGTTAGGTTAGGTTTGAACATAGTTTGAGGGAGTAAGTTTAGGGCTACTGTTAGTTTTTGGTTCAGTGTTACGGTTGGATTTAGCGTGAGGGTCAGGTTAGGGTTGGGGTTGAGCTTAAGGTGTCCGCCTAGGGTTAGGGTTAGCTGTATGGTTCGATTTAGGCTTCAGTTTAGGTTAGGTTTGAACTTAATTTGAGGGAGTAAGTTTAGGGCTACTGTTAGTTTTCGGGTAACTGTTATGGTTGGAGTTAGCATCAGGGACATTTTAGGGTTGGGGTTGAGCTCAGGTGTCCACCTAGGGTTAGGGTTAGGTCTATGGTTTGAGTTAGGCTTCAGGTTAGGTTAGGTTTGAACTTAGTTTGAGGGAGTAAGTTTAGAGCTACTGTTAGTTTTCGGTTCAGTGTTACGGTTGGAGTACGAGTCAGGGTCAGCTTAGGTTTGGGGTTGAGCTTCAGGTGTCCGCCTAGGGTTAGGGTTAGGTCTATTGTTTGAGTTAGGCTTCAGGTTAGTTTAGGTTTGAACTTAGTTTGAGGGAGTAACTTAAGGGCTATTGTTAGTTTTCGGTTCAGTGTTACGGTTGGAGATAGCGTCAGGGTCAGGTTAGGGTTGGGGTAGAGCTTCAGGTGTCCGCCTAGGGTTAGGTTTAGGTCTATGGTTTGAGTTAGGCTTCAGGTGAGGTTAGGTTTGAACTTACTTTGAGGGAATACTTTTAGGGCTACTGTTAGTTTTCAGTTCAGTGTTTTGGTTGGAGTTATCGTGAGGGTCAGGTTAGGGTAGGGGTTGAGCTTAAGGTGTCCGCCTAGGGTTAGGGTTCGGTGTATGGTTTGATTTAGGCTTCAGGTTAGGTTAGGTATGAACTTAGTTTGAGGGAGTAAGTTTAGGGCTACTGTTAGTTTTCGGTTCAGTGTTACGGTTGGAGTAAGAGTCAGGGTCAGGTTAGGGTTGGGGTTGAGCTTCAGGTGTCCGCCTAGGGTTTGGGTTAGGTCTATGGTTTGAGTTAGGCTTCAGGTTAGGTTAGGTTTGAACTTAGTTTGAGGGAGCAAGTTTAGGGCTACTGTTTGTTTTCGGTTCAGTGTTACGGTTGGAGTAAGCGTCAGGGTCAGGTTAGGGTGGGGGTTAAGCATAAGGTGTCCGCCTAGGGTTAGGGTTAGGTCTATGGTTTCAGTTAGGCTTCAGGTTAGGTTAGGATTGAACTTAGTTTGAGGGAGTAAGTTTAGGGCTACTGTTAGTTTTCGGTTCAGTGTTACTGTTGGTTTTAGCCTCAGGTCCAGGTTAGGGTTGGGGTTGAGCTTAAGGTGTCCGCCTAGGGTTCGGGTTAGGTGTATCGTTTGAGTTAGGCTTCAGGTTAGTTTAGATTTGAACTTAGTTTGAGGGAGTAAGTTTAGGGCTATTGTTAGTTTTCGGTTCAGTGTTACGGTTGGAGATAGCGTCAGGGTCAGGTTAGGGTTGGGGTTGAGCTTCAGGTGTCCGCCTAGGGTTAGGGTTAGGTCTATGGTTTGATTTAGGCTTCAGGTAGGTTATGTTTGAACTTAGTTTGAGGGAGTAAGTTTAGGGCTACTGTTAGTTTTCGGTTCAGTGTTACGGTTGGAGATAGCGTCAGGGTCAGGTTAGGGTTGGGGTTGAGCTTCAGGTGTCCTCCTAGGGTTAGGGTTAGGTCTATGGTTTGAGTTAGGCTTCAGGTTAGTTTAGGTTTGAACTTAGTTTGAGGGAGTAAGTTTAGGGTTACTGTTAGTTTTCGGTTCAGTGGTACGGTTGGAGTTAGCGTGAGGGTCAGGTTAGGGTTGGGGTTAAGCTTAAGGTGTCCGCCTAGGGTTCGTGTTAGGTCTATGGTTTCATTTAGGCTTCAGGTTAGGTTAGGATTGAACTTAGTATGAGGAAGTAAGTTTAGGGCTACTGTTAGTTTTCGGTTCAGTGTTACCGTTGGAGATAGCGTGAGGGTCAGGTTAGGGTTGGGGTTGAGCTTAAGGTGTCCGCCTAGGGTTACGGTTAGTTGTATGGTTTGATTTAGGCTTCAGGTTAGGTTAGGTTTGAACTTAGTTTGAGGGAGTAAGTTTAGGGCTACTGTTAGTTTTCGTTTAACTGTTACGGTTTGAGTAAGCGTCAGGGTCAGGTTAGGTTTTGGGTTGAGCTTAAGGTGTCCGCCTGGGGTTAGGGATAGGTGTATGGTTTGATTTATGCTTCAGGTTAGGTTAGGTTTGAACTTAGTTTGAGGGAGTAAGTTTAGGGCTACTGTAAGTTTTCGTTTAATTGTTGCGGTTGGAGTAAGCGTCAGGGTCAGGTTAGGGTGGGGGTTAAGCATAAGGTGTCCGCCTATGGTTAGGGTTAGGTCTATGGTTTCATTTAGGCTTCAGGTTAGGTTAGGATTGAACTTAGTTTTGTGGGAGTAAGTTTAGGGCTACTGTTAGATTTCGGTTCAGTGTTACGTTTGGAGTAAGAGTCAGGGTCAGGTTAGGGTTGGCGTTGAGCTTCAGGTGTCCGCCTAGGGTTAGGGTTAGGTGTATTGTTTGAGTTAGGTTTCAGGTTAGTTTAGGTTTGAACTTAGTTTGAGGGAGTAACTTAAGGGCTATTGTTAGTTTTCGGTTCAGTGTTACCGTTGGAGATAGCGTCAGGGTCAGGTTAGGGTTGGGGTTGAGCTTCAGGTGTACGCCTAGGATTAGGTTTAGGTCTATGGTTTGAGTTAGGCTTCAGGTTATGTTAGGTTTGAACTTACTTTGAGGGAGTACTTTTAGGGCTACTGTTTGTTTTCGGTTCAGTGATTCGGTTGGAGTTAGCGTGAGGGTCAGGTTAGGGTAGGGGTTGAGCTTAAGGTGTCCGCCTAGGGTTAGGGTTAGGTGTATGGTTTGATTTAGGCTTCAGGTTAGGTTAGGTTTGAACTACGTTTGGGGAAGTAAGTTTAGGGCGACTGTTAGTTTTCGGGTAACTGTTATGGTTGGAGTTAGCGTCAGGGCCAGGTTAGGGATGGGGTTGAGCTTAAGGTGTCCGCCAAGGGTTAGGGTTAGGTCTATGGTTTGAGTTAGGCTTCAGGTTAGGTTAGGTTTGAACTTAGTTTGAGAGAGTAAGTTCAGGGCTACTGTTAGTTTTCGGTTCAGTGTTACGGTTGGAGATAGCGTCAGGGTCAGGTTAGGGTTGGGGTTGAGCTTCAGGTGTCCGCCTAGGTTTAGGGTTAGGTGTATGGTTTGAGTTAGGCTTCAGGTTAGGTTAGGTTTGAACTTAGTTTGAGGGAGTAAGTTTAGGGCTATTGTTAGTTTTCGGTTCATTGTTACGGTTGGATTTAGCGTGAGGTTCTGGTTAGGGTTGGGGTTGAGCTTAAGGTGTCCGCCTAGGGTTAGGGTTAGGTGTATGGTTTGATTAAGGCTTCAGGTTAGGTTAGGTTTGAACTTAGTTTGAGGGAGTAAGTTTAGGTCTACTGTTAGTTTTCTGGTAACTGTTATGGTTGGAATTAGCGTCACGGCCATTTTAGGGTTGTGAGTGAGCTTTAGGTGTCCGCCTAGGGTTAGGGTTAGGTCTATGGTTTCAGTTAGGCTTCAGGTTAGGTTAGGATTGAACTTAGTTTGAGGGAGTAAGTTTAGGGCTACTGTTAGTTTTCGGTTCAGTGTTACGGTTGGAGTAAGAGTCAGGGTCAGGTTAGGGTTGGGGTTGAGCTTCAGGTGTCCGCCTAGGGTTAGGGTTAGGTCTATGGTTTGCGTTAGGCTTCAGGTTAGGTTAGGTTTGAACTTAGTTTGAGGGAGTAAGTTTAGGGCTACTGTTTGTTTTCGGTTCAGTGTTACGGTTGGAGTAAGCGTCAGGGTCGGTTAGGGTGGGGGTTAAGCATAAGGTGTCCGCCTAGGGTTAGGGTTAGGTCTATGTTTTCATTTAGGCTTCAGGTTAGGTTAGGATTGAATTTAGTTTGAGGGAGTAAGTTTAGGGCTACTGTTAGTTTTCGGTTCAGTGTTAGGGTTGGTTTTAGCCTCAGGTCCAGGTTAGGGTTGGGGTTGAGCTTAAGGTGTCCGCCTAGGGTTCGGGTTAGGTGTATTGTTTGAGTTAGCCTTCAGGTTAGTTTAGATTTGAACTTAGTTTGTGGGAGTAAGTTTAGGGCTATTGTTAGTTTTCGGTTCAGTTTTACGGTTGGAGATAGCGTCAGGGTCAGGTTAGGGTTGGGGTTGAGCTCCAGGTGTCCGCCTAGGGTTAGGGTTAGGTGTATGGTTTGATTTAGGCTTCAGGTTAGGTTATGTTTGAACTTAGTTTGAGGGAGTAAGTTTAGGGCTACTGTTAGTTTTCGGGTAACTGTTATGGTTCGAGTTAGCGTCAGGGTCAGGTTAGGTTTGGGGTTGAGCTTAAGGTGTCCGTCTAGGGTTAGGGTTAGGTGTATGGTTTGAGTTAGGCTTCAGGTTAGGTTAGGTTTGAACTTAGTTTGAGGGAGTAAGTTTAGGGCGATTGTTAGTTTTCGGGTAACTGTTATGGTTGGAGTTAGCGTCAGGGCCAGGTTAGGGTTGGGGTGGAGCTTAAGGTGTCCGCCTAGGGTTAGGGTTAGGTCTATGGTTTGAGTTAGGCTTCAGTTTAGGTTAGGTTTGAACTTAGTTTGAGGGAGTAAGTTTAGGGCTACTGTTAGGTTTTGGTTCAGTGTTACGGTTGGAGATAGCGTCAGGGTCAGGTTAGGGTTGGGGTTGAGCTTCAGGTGTCCGCCTAGGGTTAGGGTTAGGTCTATTGTTTGAGTTAGGCTTCAGGTTAGTTTAGGTTTGAACTTAGTTTGAGTTAGTAACTTAAGAGCTATTGTTAGTTTTCGGTTCAGTGTTACGTTTGGAGATAGCGTCAGGGTCAGGTTAGGGTTGGGGTTGAGCTTCAGGTGTCCGCCTAGGGTTAGGTTTAGGTCTATGGTTTGATTAAGGCTTCAGGTTAGGTTAGGTTTGAACTTACTTTGAGGGAGTACTTTTAGGGCTACTGTTTGTTTTCGGTTCAGTGATTCGGTTGGAGTTAGCGTGAGGGTCAGGTTAGGGTAGGGGTTGAGCTTAACGTGTCAGCCTAGGGTTAGGGTTAGGTGTATGGTTTGATTTAGGCTTCAGGTTAGGTTAGGTTTGAACTTAGTTTGAGGGAGTAAGTTTAGGTCTACTGTTAGTTTTCGGGTAACTGTTATGGTTGGAGTTAGCGTCAGGGCCAGGTTAGGGATGGGGTTGAGCTTAAGGTGTCCGCCAAGGGTTAGGGTTAGGTCTATGGTTTGAGTTAGGCTTCAGGTTAGGTTAGGTTTGAACTTAGTTTGAGAGAGTAAGTTCAGGGCTACTGTTAGTTTTCGGTTCAGTGTTACGGTTGGAGATAGCGTCAGGGTCAGGTTAGGGTTGGGGTTGAGCTTCAGGTGTCCGCCTAGGGTTAGTGTTAGGTGTATGGTTTGAGTTAGGCTTCAGGTTAGGTTAGGTTTGAACTTAGTTTGAGGGAGTAAGTTTAGGGCTATTGTTAGTTTTCGGTTCATTGTTACGGTTGGATTTAGCGTGAGGGTCAGGTTAGGGTTGGGTTTGAGCTTAAGGTGTCCACCTAGGGTTAGGTTTAGGTGTATGGTTTGATTAAGGCTTCAGGTTAGGTTAGGTTTGAACTTAGTTTGAGGGAGTAAGTTTAGGTCTACTGTTAGTTTTCGGGTAACTGTTATGGTTGGAATTAGCGTCACGGCCATTTTAGGGTTGTGAGTGAGCTTTAGGTGTCCGCCTAGGGTTAGGGTTAGGTCTATGGTTTCAGTTAGGCTTCAGGTTAGGTTAGGATTGAACTTAGTTTGAGGGAGTAAGTTTAGGGCTACTGTTAGTTTTCGGTTCAGTGTTACGGTTGGAGTAAGCGTCAGGGTCAGGTTAGGGTGGGGGTTAAGCATAAGGTGTCCGCCTAGGGTTAGGGTTAGGTCTATGTTTTCATTTAGGCTTCAGGTTAGGTTAGGATTCAATTTAGTTTGAGGGAGTAAGTTTAGGGCTACTGTTAGTTTTCGGTTCAGTGTTACGGTTGGTTTTAGCCTCAGGTCCAGGTTAGGGTTGGGGTGAGCTTAAGGTGTCCGCCTAGGGTTCGGGTTAGGTGTATTGTTTGAGTTAGCCTTCAGGTTAGTTTAGATTTGAACTTAGTTTGAGGGAGTAAGTTTAGGGCTATTGTTAGTTTGCGGTTCAGTGTTACGGTTGGAGATAGCGTCATGGTCAGGTTAGGGTTGGGGTTGAGCTCCAGGTGTCCGCCTAGGGTTAGGGTTAGGTGTATGGTTTGATTTAGGCTTCAGGTTAGGTTATGTTTGAACTTAGTTTGAGGGAGTAAGTTTAGGGCTACTGTTAGTTTTCAGGTAACTGTTATGGTTCGAGTTAGCGTCAGGGTCAGGTTAGGGTTGGGGTTGAGCTTAAGGTGTCCGTCTAGGGTTAGGGTTAGGTGTATGGTTTGAGTTAGGCTTCAGGTTAGGTTAGGTTTGAACTTAGTTTGAGGGAGTAAGTTTAGGGCGATTGTTAGTTTTCGGGTAACTGTTATGGTTGGAGTTAGCGTCAGGGCCAGGTTAGGGTTGGGGTGGAGCTTAAGGTGTCCGCCTAGGGTTAGGGTTAGGTCTATGGTTTGAGTTAGGCTTCAGTTTAGGTTAGGTTTGAACTTAGTTTGAGGGAGTAAGTTTAGGGCTACTGTTAGGTTTTGGTTCAGTGTTACGGTTGGAGATAGCGTCAGGGTCAGGTTAGGGTTGGGGTTGAGCTTCAGGTGTCCGCCTAGGGTTAGGGTTAGGTCTATGGTTTGAGTTAGGCTTCAGGTTAGGTTAGGTTTGAAGTTAGTTTGAGGGAGGAAGTTTAGGGCTACTTTTTGTTTTCGGTTCAGTGTTACGGTTGGAGTAAGCGTCAGGGTCAGGTTAGGGTTGGGGTTGAGCTTAAGGTGTCCGCCTAGGGTTAGGGTTAGGTGTATGGTTTGATTTAGGCTTCAGGTTAGGTTATGTTTGAACTTAGTTTGAGGGAGTAAGTTTAGCGCTACTGTTAGTTTTCGGGTAACTGTTATGGTTGGAGTTAGCGTCAGGGTCAGGTTAGGGTTGGGGTTGAGCTTAAGGTGTCCGCCTAGGGTTAGGGTTAGTTTTATGGTTTGAGTTAGGCTTCAGGTTAGGTTAGGTTTGAACTTAGTTTGAGGGAGTAAGTTTAGGGCAATTGTTAGTTTTCGGGTAACTGTTATGGTTGGAGTTAGCGTCAGGGCCAGGTTACGGTTGGGGTGGAGCTTAAGGTGTCCGCCTAGGGATAGGGTTAGGTCTATCGTTTGAGTTAGGCTTCAGGTTAGGTTAGGTTTGAACTTAGTTTGAGGGAGTAAGTTTAGGGCTACTGTTAGTTTTCGGTTCAGTGTTACGGTTGGATTTAGCGTGAGGGTCAGGTTAGGGTTGTGGTTGAGCTTCAGGTGTCCGCCTAGGGTTAGGGTTAGGTCTATGGTTTGAGTTAGGCTTCAGGTTAGGTTAGGTTTGAACTTAGTTTGAGGGAGTAAGTTTAGGGCGACTGTTAGTTTTCGGGTAACTGTTATGGTTGCAGTTAGCGTCAGGGCCAGGTTAGGGTTGGGGTGGAGCTTAAGGTGTCTGCCTAGGGTTAGGGTTAGGTCTATGGTTTGAGTTAGGCTTCAGGTTAGTTTAGGTTTGAACTTAGTTTGAGGGAGTAAGTTTAGGGTTACTGTTAGTTTTCGGTTCAGTGGTACGGTTGGAGTTAGCGTGAGGGTCAGGTTAGGGTTGGGGTTAAGCTTAAGGTGTCCGCCTAGGGTTAGTGTTAGGTCTATGGTTTCATTTAGGCTTCAGGTTAGGTTAGGATTGAACTTAGTTTGAGGAAGAAAGTTTAGGGCTACTGTTAGTTTTCGGTTCAGTGTTACGGTTGGACATAGCGTGAGGGTCAGGTTAGGGTTGGGGTTGAGCTTAAGGTGTCCGCCTAGGGTTAGGGTTAGGTCTATGGTTTGATTTAGGCTTCAGGTTAGGTTAGGTTTGAACTTAGTTTGAGGGAGTAAGTTTAGGGCTACTGTTAGTTTTCGTTTAACTGTTACGGTTGGAGTAAGCGTCAGGGTCAGGTTAGGTTTTGGGTTGAGCTTAAGGTGTCTGCCTAGGGTTAGGGTTAGGTGTATGGTTTGATTTAGGCTTCAGGTTAGGTTAGGTTTGAACTTAGTTTGAGGGAGTAAGTTTAGGGCGACTGTTAGTTTTCGGGTAAATGTTATGGTTGGAGTTAGCGTCAGGGCCAGGTTAGGGTTGGGGTGGAGCTTAAGGTGTCCGCCTAGGGTTAGGGTTAGGTCTATGGTTTGAGTTAGGCTTCAGGTTGGGTTAGGTTTGAACTTAGTTTGAGAGAGTAAGTTTAGGGCTACTGTTAGTTTTCGGTTCAGTGTTACGGTTGGAGATAGCGTCAGGGTCAGGTTAGGGTTGGGGTTGAGCTTCAGGTGTCCGCCTAGGGTTAGGGTTAGGTCTATGGTTTGAGTTAGGCTTCAGGTTAGGTTAGGTTTGAACTTAGTTTCAGGGAGTAAGTTTAGGGCTAATGTTAGTTTTCGGTTCAGTGTTACGGTTGGTGTAAGAGTCAGGGTCAGCTTAGGGTTGGGGTTGAGCTTCATGTGTCCGCCTAGGGTTAGGGTTAGGTCTATTGTTTGAGTTAGGCTTCAGGTTAGTTTAGGTTTGAACTTAGTTTGAGGGAGTAACTTAAGGGCTATTGTTAGTTTTCGGTTCAGTGTTACGGTTGGAGACAGCGTCAGGGTCAGGTTAGGGTTGGGGTTGAGCTTCAGGTGTCCGCCTAGGGTTAGGTTTAGGTCTATGGTTTGATTAAGGCTTCAGGTTAGGTTAGGTTTGAACTTACTTTGAGGGAGTACTTTTAGGGCTACTGTTAGTTTTCGTTTCAGTGTTTCGGTTGGAGTTAGCGTGAGGGTCAGGTTAGGGTAGGGGTTGAGCTTAAGGTGTCTGCCTAGGGTTAGGGTAAGGTGTATGGTTTGATTTAGGCTTCAGGTTAGGTTAGGTTTGAACTTAGTTTGAGGGAGTAAGTTTAGGGCGACTGTTAGTTTTCGGGTAACTGTTATGGTTGGAGTTAGCGTCAGGGCCAGGTTAGGGTTGGGGTGGAGCTTAAGGTGTCCGCCTAGGGTTAGGGTTAGGGTTAGGTCTATTGTTTGAGTTAGGCTTCAGGTTAGGTTAGGTTTGAACTTAGTTTGAGGGAGTAAGTTTAGGGCTACTGTTAGTTTTCGGTTCAGTGTTACGGTTGGAGATAGCGTCAGGGTCAGGTTAGGGTTGGGGTTGAGCTTCAGGTGTCCGCCTAGGGTTAGGGTTAGGTCTATGGTTTGAGTTAGGCTTCAGGTTAGGTTAGGTTTGAACTTAGTTTGAGGGAGTAAGTTTAGGGCTACTGTTAGTTTTCGGTTCAGTGTTACGGTTGGAGATAGCGTCAGGGTCAGGTTAGGGTTGGGGTTGAGCTTCAGGTGTCCGCCTAGGGTTAGGGTTAGGTCTATGGTTTGAGTTAGGCTTCAGGTTAGGTTAGGTTTGAACTTAGTTTGAGGGAGTAAGTTTAGGGCTACTGTTAGTTTTCGGTTCAGTGTTACGGTTGGATTTAGCGTGAGGGTCAGGTTAGGGTTGGGGTTGAGCTTAAGGTGTCCGCCTAGGGTTAGGGTTAGGTGTATGGTTTGATTAAGGCATCAGGTTAGGTTAGGTTTGAACTTAGTTTGAGGGAGTAAGTTTAGGTCTACTGTTAGTTTTCGGTAACTGTTACGGTTGGAGTAAGCGTCAGGGTCAGGTTAGGGTGGGGGTTAAGCATAAGGTGTCCGCCTAGGGTTAGGGTTAGGTCTATGTTTTCATTTAGGCTTCAGGTTAGGTTAGGATTGAACTTAGTTTGAGGGAGTAAGTTTAGGGCTACTGTTAGTTTTCGGTTCAGTGTTAGGGTTGGTTTTAGCCTCAGGTCCAGGTTAGGGTTGGGGTTGAGCTTAAGGTGTCCGCCTAGGGTTCGGGTTAGGTGTATTGTTTGAGTTAGCCTTCAGGTTAGTTTAGATTTGAACTTAGTTTGAGGGAGTAAGTTTAGGGCTATTTTTAGTTTTCGGTTCAGTTTTACGGTTGGAGATAGCGTCAGGGTCAGGTTAGGGTTGGGGTTGAGCTCCAGGTGTCCGCCTATGGTTAGGGTTAGGTGTATGGTTTGATTTAGGCTTCAGGTTAGGTTATGTTTGAACTTAGTTTGAGGGAGTAAGTTTAGGGCTACTGTTAGTTTTCGGGTAACTGTTATGGTTCGAGTTAGCGTCAGGGTCAGGTTAGGGTTGGGGTTGAGCTTAAGGTGTCCGTCTAGGGTTAGGGTTAGGTGTATGGTTTGAGTTAGGCTTCAGGTTAGGTTAGGTTTGAACTTAGTTTGAGGGAGTAAGTTTAGGGCGATTGTTAGTTTTCGGGTAACTGTTATGGTTGGAGTTAGCGTCAGGGCCAGGTTAGGGTTGGGGTGGAGCTTAAGGTGTCCGCCTAGGGTTAGGGTTAGGTCTATGGTTTGAGTTAGGGTTCAGTTTAGGTTAGGTTTGAACTTAGTTTGAGGGAGTAAGTTTAGGGCTACTGTTAGGTTTTGGTTCAGTGTTACGGTTGGAGATAGCGTCAGGGTCAGGTTAGGGTTGGGGTTGAGCTTCAGGTGTCCGCCTAGGGTTAGGGTTAGGTCTATGGTTTGAGTTAGGCTTCAGGTTAGGTTAGGTTTGAAGTTAGTTTGAGGGAGGAAGTTTAGGGCTACTTTTTGTTTTCGGTTCAGTGTTACGGTTGGAGTAAGCGTCAGGGTCAGGTTAGGGTTGGGGTTGAGCTTAAGGTGTCCGCCTAGGGTTAGGGTTAGGTGTATGGTTTGATTTAGGCTTCAGGTTAGGTTATGTTTGAACTTAGTTTGAGGGAGTAAGTTTAGCGCTACTGTTAGTTTTCGGGTAACTGTTATGGTTGGAGTTAGCGTCAGGGTCAGGTTAGGGTTGGGGTTGAGCTTAAGGTGTCCGCCTAGGGTTAGGGTTAGTTTTATGGTTTGAGTTAGGCTTCAGGTTAGGTTAGGTTTGAACTTAGTTTGAGGGAGTAAGTTTAGGGCAACTGTTAGTTTTCGGGTAACTGTTATGGTTGGAGTTAGCGTCAGGGCCAGGTTACGGTTGGGGTGGAGCTTAAGGTGTCCGCCTAGGGATAGGGTTAGGTCTATCGTTTGAGTTAGGCTTCAGGTTAGGTTAGGTTTGAACTTAGTTTGAGGGAGTAAGTTTAGGGCTACTGTTAGTTTTCGGTTCAGTGTTACGGTTGGATTTAGCGTGAGGGTCAGGTTAGGGTTGTGGTGGAGCTTCAGGTGTCCGCCTAGGGTTAGGGTTAGGTCTATGGTTTGAGTTAGGCTTCAGGTTAGGTTAGGTTTGAACTTAGTTTGAGGGAGTAAGTTTAGGGCGACTGTTAGTTTTCGGGTAACTGTTATGGTTGCAGTTAGCGTCAGGGCCAGGTTAGGGTTGGGGTGGAGCTTAAGGTTTCTGCCTAGGGTTAGGGTTAGGTCTATGGTTTGAGTTAGGCTTCAGGTTAGTTTAGGTTTGAACTTAGTTTGAGGGAGTAAGTTTAGGGTTACTGTTAGTTTTCGGTTCAGTGGTACGGTTGGAGTTAGCGTGAGGGTCAGGTTAGGGTTGGGGTTAAGCTTAAGGTGTCCGCCTAGGGTTAGTGTTAGGTCTATGGTTTCATTTAGGCTTCAGGTTAGGTTAGGATTGAACTTAGTTTGAGGAAGAAAGTTTAGGGCTACTGTTAGTTTTCGGTTCAGTGTTACGGTTGGACATAGCGTGAGGGTCAGGTTAGGGTTGGGGTTGAGCTTAAGGTGTCCGCCTAGGGTTAGAGTTAGGTCTATGGTTTGATTTAGGCTTCAGGTTAGGTTAGGTTTGAACTTAGTTTGAGGGAGTAAGTTTAGGGCTACTGTTAGTTTTCGTTTAACTGTTACGGTTGGAGTAAGCGTCAGGGTCAGGTTAGGTTTTGGGTTGAGCTTAAGGTGTGTGCCTAGGGTTAGGGTTAGGTGTATGGTTTGATTTAGGCTTCAGGTTAGGTTAGGTTTGAACTTAGTTTGAGGGAGTAAGTTTAGGGCGACTGTTAGTTTTCGGGTAAATGTTATGGTTGGATTTAGCGTCAGGGCCAGGTTAGGGTTGGGGTGGAGCTTAAGGTGTCCGCCTAGGGTTAGGGTTAGGTCTATGGTTTGAGTTAGGTTTCAGGTTGGGTTAGGTTTGAACTTAGTTTGAGAGAGTAAGTTTAGGGCTACTGTTAGTTTTCGGTTCAGTGTTACGGTTGGAGATAGCGTCAGGGTCAGGTTAGGGTTGGGGTTGAGCTTCAGGTGTCCGCCTAGGGTTAGGGTTAGGTCTATGGTTTGAGTTAGGCTTCAGGTTAGGTTAGGTTTGAACTTAGTTTCAGGGAGTAAGTTTAGGGCTAATGTTAGTTTTCGGTTCAGTGTTACGGTTGGTGTAAGAGTCAGGGTCAGCTTAGGGTTGGGGTTGAGCTTCATGTGTCCGCCTAGGGTTAGGGTTAGGTCTATTGTTTGAGTTAGGCTTCAGGTTAGTTTAGGTTTGAACTTAGTTTGAGGGAGTAACTTAAGGGCTATTGTTAGTTTTCGGTTCAGTGTTATGGTTGGAGATAGCGTCAGGGTCAGGTTAGGGTTGGGGTTGAGCTTCAGGTGTCCGCCTAGGGTTAGGTTTAGGTCTATGGTTTGATTAAGGCTTCAGGTTAGGTTAGGTTTGAACTTACTTTGAGGGAGTACTTTTAGGGCTACTGTTAGTTTTCGTTTCAGTGTTTCGGTTGGAGTTAGCGTGAGGGTCAGGTTAGGGTAGGGGTTGAGCTTAAGGTGTCCGCCTAGGGTTAGGGTAAGGTGTATGGTTTGATTTAGGCTTCAGGTTAGGTTAGGTTTGAACTTAGTTTGAGGGAGTAAGTTTAGTGCGACTGTTAGTTTTCGGGTAACTGTTATGGTTGGAGTTAGCGTCAGGGTCAGGTTAGGGTTGGGGTGGAGCTTAAGGTGTCCGCCTAGGGTTAGGGTTAGGGTTAGGTCTATTGTTTGAGTTAGGCTTCAGGTTAGGTTAGGTTTGAACTTAGTTTGAGGGAGTAAGTTTAGGGTTACTGTTAGTTTTCGGGTAACTGTTATGGTTGGAGTTAGCGTCAGGGCCAGGTTACGGTTGGGGTGGAGCTTAAGGTGTCCGCCTAGGGATAGGGTTAGGTCTATCGTTTGAGTTAGGCTTCAGGTTAGGTTAGGTTTGAACTTAGTTTGAGGGAGTAAGTTTAGGGCTACTGTTAGTTTTCGGTTCAGTGTTACGGTTGGATTTAGCGTGAGGGTCAGGTTAGGGTTGTGGTGGAGCTTCAGGTGTCCGCCTAGGGTTAGGGTTAGGTCTATGGTTTGAGTTAGGCTTCAGGTTAGGTTAGGTTTGAACTTAGTTTGAGGGAGTAAGTTTAGGGCGACTGTTAGTTTTCGGGTAACTGTTATGGTTGCAGTTAGCGTCAGGGCCAGGTTAGGGTTGGGGTGGAGCTTAAGGTTTCTGCCTAGGGTTAGGGTTAGGTCTATGGTTTGAGTTAGGCTTCAGGTTAGTTTAGGTTTGAACTTAGTTTGAGGGAGTAAGTTTAGGGTTACTGTTAGTTTTCGGTTCAGTGGTACGGTTGGAGTTAGCGTGAGGGTCAGGTTAGGGTTGGGGTTAAGCTTAAGGTGTCCGCCTAGGGTTAGTGTTAGGTCTATGGTTTCATTTAGGCTTCAGGTTAGGTTAGGATTGAACTTAGTTTGAGGAAGAAAGTTTAGGGCTACTGTTAGTTTTCGGTTCAGTGTTACGGTTGGACATAGCGTGAGGGTCAGGTTAGGGTTGGGGTTGAGCTTAAGGTGTCCGCCTAGGGTTAGAGTTAGGTCTATGGTTTGATTTAGGCTTCAGGTTAGGTTAGGTTTGAACTTAGTTTGAGGGAGTAAGTTTAGGGCTACTGTTAGTTTTCGTTTAACTGTTACGGTTGGAGTAAGCGTCAGGGTCAGGTTAGGTTTTGGGTTGAGCTTAAGGTGTGTGCCTAGGGTTAGGGTTAGGTGTATGGTTTGATTTAGGCTTCAGGTTAGGTTAGGTTTGAACTTAGTTTGAGGGAGTAAGTTTAGGGCGACTGTTAGTTTTCGGGTAAATGTTATGGTTGGAGTTAGCGTCAGGGCCAGGTTAGGGTTGGGGTGGAGCTTAAGGTGTCCGCCTAGGGTTAGGGTTAGGTCTATGGTTTGAGTTAGGTTTCAGGTTGGGTTAGGTTTGAACTTAGTTTGAGAGAGTAAGTTTAGGGCTACTGTTAGTTTTCGGTTCAGTGTTACGGTTGGAGATAGCGTCAGGGTCAGGTTAGGGTTGGGGTTGAGCTTCAGGTGTCCGCCTAGGGTTAGGGTTAGGTCTATGGTTTGAGTTAGGCTTCAGGTTAGGTTAGGTTTGAACTTAGTTTCAGGGAGTAAGTTTAGGGCTAATGTTAGTTTTCGGTTCAGTGTTACGGTTGGTGTAAGAGTCAGGGTCAGCTTAGGGTTGGGGTTGAGCTTCATGTGTCCGCCTAGGGTTAGGGTTAGGTCTATTGTTTGAGTTAGGCTTCAGGTTAGTTTAGGTTTGAACTTAGTTTGAGGGAGTAACTTAAGGGCTATTGTTAGTTTTCGGTTCAGTGTTATGGTTGGAGATAGCGTCAGGGTCAGGTTAGGGTTGGGGTTGAGCTTCAGGTGTCCGCCTAGGGTTAGGTTTAGGTCTATGGTTTGATTAAGGCTTCAGGTTAGGTTAGGTTTGAACTTACTTTGAGGGAGTACTTTTAGGGCTACTGTTAGTTTTCGTTTCAGTGTTTCGGTTGGAGTTAGCGTGAGGGTCAGGTTAGGGTAGGGGTTGAGCTTAAGGTGTCCGCCTAGGGTTAGGGTAAGGTGTATGGTTTGATTTAGGCTTCAGGTTAGGTTAGGTTTGAACTTAGTTTGAGGGAGTAAGTTTAGTGCGACTGTTAGTTTTCGGGTAACTGTTATGGTTGGAGTTAGCGTCAGGGTCAGGTTAGGGTTGGGGTGGAGCTTAAGGTGTCCGCCTAGGGTTAGGGTTAGGGTTAGGTCTATTGTTTGAGTTAGGCTTCAGGTTAGGTTAGGTTTGAACTTAGTTTGAGGGAGTAAGTTTAGGGCTACTGTTAGTTTTCGGTTCAGTGTTACGGTTGGAGATAGCGTCAGGGTCAGGTTAGGGTTGGGGTTGAGCTTCAGGTGTCCACCTAGGGTTAGGGTTAGGTCTATGGTTTGAGTTAGGCTTCAGGTTAGGTTAGGTTTGAACTTAGTTTGAGGGAGTAAGTTTAGGGCTACTGTTAGTTTTCGGTTCAGTGTTACGGTTGGAGATAGCGTCAGGGTCAGGTTAGGGTTGGGGTTGAGCTTCAGGTGTCCGCCTAGGGTTAGGGTTAGGTCTATGGTTTGAGTTAGGCTTCAGGTTAGGTTAGGTTTGAACTTAGTTTGAGGGAGTAAGTTTAGGGCTACTGTTAGTTTTCGGTTCAGTGTTATGGTTGGATTTAGCGTGAGGGTCAGGTTAGGGTTGGGGTTGAGCTTAAGGTGTCCGCCTAGGGTTAGGGTTAGGTGTATGGTTTGATTAAGGCATCAGGTTAGGTTAGGTTTGAACTTAGTTTGAGGGAGTAAGTTTAGGTCTACTGTTAGTTTTCGGTAACTGTTATGGTTGGAGTTAGCGTCACGGCCATTTTAGGGTTGTGGTTGAGCTTAAGGTGTCCGCCTAGGGTTAGGGTTAGGTCTATGGTTTCAGTTAGGCTTCAGGTTAGGTTAGGATTGAACTTAGTTTGAGGGAGTAAGTTTAGGGCTACTGTTAGTTTTCGGTTCAGTTTTACGGTTGGAGTAAGAGTCAGGGTCAGGTTAGGGTTGGGGTTGAGCTTCAGATGTCCGCCTAGGGTTAGGGTTAGGTCTATGGTTTCATTTAGGCTTCAGGTTAGGTTAGAATTGAACTTATTTCGAGGGAGTAAGTTTAGGGCTTCTGTTAGTTTTCGGTTCAGTGTTACGGTTGGTTTTAGCCTCAGGTCCAGGTTAGGGTTGGGGTTGAGCATAAGGTGTCCGCCTAGGGTTCGGGTTAGGTGTATTGTTTGAGTTAGGCTTCAGTTTAGTTTAGATTTGAACTTAGTTTGAGGGAGTAAGTTTAGGGATATTGTTAGTTTTCTGTTCAGTGTTACGGTTGGAGATAGCGTCAGGGTCAGGTTAGGGTTGGGGTTGAGATTCAGGTGTCCGACTAGGGTTAGGGTTAGGTGTATGGTTTGATTTACGCTTCAGGTTAGGTTATGTTTGAACTTAGTTTGAGGGAGTAAGTTTAGGGCTACTGTTAGTTTTCGGGTAACTGTTATGGTTGGAGTTAGCGTCAGCGTCAGGTTAGGGTTGGGGTTGAGCTTCAGGTGTCCGCCTAGGGTTAGGGTTAGGTCTATGGTTTGAGTTAGGCTTCAGGTTAGGTTAGGTTTGAACTTAGTTTGAGGGAGTAAGTTTAGGGCTACTGTTAGTTTTCGGTTCAGTGGTACGGTTGGATTTAGCATGAGGGTCAGATTAGGGTTGGGGTTGAGCTTAAGGTGTCCGCCTAGGGTTAGGGTTAGGTGTATGGTTTGATTTAGGCTTCAGGTTAGGTTAGGTTTGAACTTAGTTTGAGGGAGTAAGTTTAGGTCTACTATTAGTTTTCGAGTAACTGTTATGGTTGGAGTTAGCGTCACGGCCATTTTAGGGTTGTGGTTGAGCTTAAGGTGTCCGCCTAGGGTTAGGGTTAGGTTTATGGTTTCAGTTAGGCTTCAGGTTAGGGTAGGATTGAACTTAGTTTGAGGGCGTAAGTTTAGGGCGACTGTTAGTTTTCGGTTCAGTGTTACGGTTGGAGCAAGAGTCAGGGTCAGGTTAGGGTTGGGTTTGAGCTTCAGGTGTCCGCCTAGGGTTAGGGTTAGGTCTATGGTTTGAGTTAGGCTTCAGGTTAGGTTAGGTTTGAACTTAGTTTGAGGGAGTAAGTTTAAGGCTACTGTTTGTTTTCGGTTCAGTGTTACGGTTGGAGTAAGTGTCAGGGTCAGGTTAGGGTGGGGGTTAAGCATAAGGTGTCCGCCTAGGGTTAGGGTTAGGTCTATGGTTTCATTTAGGCTTCAGGTTAGGTTAGGATTGAACTTAGTTTGAGGGAGTAAGTTTAGGGCTACTGTAAGTTTTCGGTTCAGTGTTACGGTTGGTTTTAGCCTCAGGTCCAGGTTAGGGTTGGGGTTGAGCTTAAGGTGTCCGCCTAGGGTTCGGGTTAGGTGTATTGTTTGAGTTAGGCTTCAGGTTAGTTTAGATTTGAACTTAGTTTGCGGAAGTAAGTTTAGGGCTATTGTTAGTTTTCGGTTCAGTGTTACGGTTGGAGATAGCGTCAGGGTGAGGTTAGGGTTGGGGTTGAGCTTCAGGTGTCCGCCTAGGGTTAGGGTTAGGTGTATGGTTTGATTTAGGCTTCAGGTTAGGTTATGTTTGAACTTAGTTTGAGGGAGTAAGTTTAGGGCTACTGTTAGTTTTCGGGTAACTGTTATGGTTGGAGTTAGCGTCAGGGTCAGGTTAGGGTTGGGGTTGAGCTTCAGGTGTCCGCCTAGGGTTAGGGTTAGGTCTATGGTTGGAGTTAGGCTTCAGGTTAGGTTAGGTTTGAACTTAGTTTGAGGGAGTAAGTTTAGGGCGAATGTTAGTTTTCGGGTAACTGTTATGGTTGGAATTAGCGTCAAGGCCAGGTTAGGGTTGGGGTGGAGCTTAAGGTGTCCGCCTAGGGTTACGGTTAGGTCTATGGTTTGAGTTAGGCTTCAGGTTAGTTTAGGTTTGAACTTAGTTTGAGGGAGTAAGTTTAGGGTTACTGTTAATTTTCGGTTCAGTGGTACGGTTGGAGTTAGCGTGAGGGTCAGGTTAGGGTTGGGGTTAAGCTTAAGGTGTCCGCCTAGGGTTAGTGTTAGGTCTATCGTTTCATTTAGGCTTCAGGTTAGGTTAGGACTGAACTTAGTTTGAGGAAGAAAGTTTATGGCTACTGTTAGTTTTCGGTTCAGTGTTACGGTTGGAGATAGCGTGAGGGTCAGGTTAGGGTTGGGGTTGAGCTTAAGGTGTCCGCCTAGGGTTAGGGTTAGGTGTATGGTTTGATTTAGGCTTCAGGTTAGGTTAGGTTTGAACTTAGTTTGAGGGAGTAAGTTTAGGGCTACTGTTAGTTTTCGGGTAACTGTTATGGTTGGAGTTAGCGTCAGGGTCAGGTTAGGGTTGGGGTTGAGCTTCAGGTGTCCGCCTAGGGTTAGGGTTAGGTCTATGGTTTGAGTTAGGCTTCAGGTTAGGTTAGGTTTGAACTTAGTTTGAGGGAGTAAGTTTAGGGCGACTGTTAGATTTCGGGTAACTGTTATGGTTGGATTTAGCGTCAGGGCCAGGTTAGGGTTGGGGTGGAGCTTAAGGTGTCCGCCTAGGGTTAGGGTTAGGTCTATGGTTTGAGTTAGGCTTCAGGTTAGTTTAGGTTTGAACTTAGTTTGAGGGAGTAAGTTTAGGGTTACTGTTAGTTTTCGGTTCAGTGGTACGGTTGGAGTTAGCGTGAGGGTCAGGTTAGGGTTGGGGTTAAGCTTAAGGTGTCCGCCTAGGGTTAGTGTTAGGTCTATCGTTTCATTTAGGCTTCAGGTTAGGTTAGGATTGAACTTAGTTTGAGGAAGAAAGTTTAGGGCTACTGTTAGTTTTCGGTTCAGTGTTACGGTTGGAGATAGCGTGAGGGTCAGGTTAGGGTTGGGGTTGAGCTTAAGGTGTCCGCCTAGGGTTAGGGTTAGCTGTATGGTTTGATTTAGGCTTCAGGTTAGGTTAGGTTTGAACTTAGTTTGAGGGAGTAAGTTTAGGGCTACTGTTAGTTTTCGGGTAACTGTTATGTTTGGAGTTAGCGTCAGGGACATTTTAGGGTTGGGGTTGAGCTTAAGGTGTCCGCCTAGGGTTAGGGTTAGGTCTATGGTTTAAGTTAGGCTTCAGGTTAGGTTAGGATTGAACTTAGTTTGAGGGAGTAAGTTTAGGGCTACTGTTAGTTTTCGGTTTAGTGTTACGGTTGGAGCAAGAGTCAGGGTCAGGTTAGGGTTGGGGTTGAGCTTCAGGTGTCCGCCTAGGGTTAGGGTTAGGTCTATGGTTTGAGTTAGGCTTCAGGTTAGGTTAGGTTTGAACTTAGTTTGAGGGAGTAAGTTTAAGGCTACTGTTAGTTTTCGGGTAACTGTTATGGTTGGAGTTAGCGTCAGGGTCAGGTTAGGGTTGGGGTTGAGCTTCAGGTGTCCGCCTAGGGTTAGGGTTAGGTCTATGGTTGGAGTTAGGCTTCAGGTTAGGTTAGGTTTGAACTTAGTTTGAGGGAGTAAGTTTAGGGCGAATGTTAGTTTTCGGGTAACTGTTATGGTTGGAGTTAGCGTCAAGGCCAGGTTAGGGTTGGGGTGGAGCTTAAGGTGTCCGCCTAGGGTGAGGGTTAGGTCTATGGTTTGAGTTAGGCTTCAGGTTAGTTTAGGTTTGAACTTAGTTTGAGGGAGTAAGTTTAGGGTTACTGTTAATTTTCGGTTCAGTGGTACGGTTGGAGTTAGCGTGAGGGTCAGGTTAGGGTTGGGGTTAAGCTTAAGGTGTCCGCCTAGGGTTAGTGTTAGGTCTATCGTTTCATTTAGGCTTCAGGTTAGGTTAGGATTGAACTTAGTTTGAGGAAGAAAGTTTATGGCTACTGTTAGTTTTCAGTTCAGTGTTACGGTTGGAGATAGCGTGAGGGTCAGGTTAGGGTTGGGGTTGAGCTTCAGGTGTCCGCCTAGGGTTAGGGTTAGGTCTATTGTTTGAGTTAGGCTTCAGGTTAGTTTAGGTTTGAACTTAGTTTGAGGGAGTAACTTAAGGGCTATTGTTAGTTTTCGGTTCAGTGTTACGGTTGGAGATAGCGTCAGGGTCAGGTTAGGGTTGGGGTTGAGCTTTAGGTGTCCGCCTAGGGTTAGGTTTAGGTCTATGGTTTGAGTTAGGCTTCAGGTTAGGTTAGGTTTGAACTTACTTTGAGGGAGTACTTTTAGGGCTACTGTTAGTTTTCGGTTCAGTGTTACGGTTGGAGATAGCGTCAGGGTCAGGTTAGGGTTGGGGTTGAGGTTCAGGTGTCCGCCTAGGGTTAGGGTTAAGTCTATGGTTTGAGTTAGGCTTCAGGTTAGGTTAGGTTTGAACTTAGTTTGAGGGAGTAAGTTTAGGGCTACTGTTAGTTTTCGGTTCAGTGTTACGGTTGGATTTAGCGTGAGGGTCAGGTTAGCGTTGGGGTTGAGCTTAAGGTGTCCTCCTAGGGTTAGGGTTAGGTGTATGGTTTGATTTAGGCTTCAGGTTAGGTTAGGTTTGAACTTAGTTTGAGGGAGTAAGTTTAGGTCTATTGTTAGTTTTCGGGTAACTGTTATGGTTGGAGTTAGGGTCACGGCCATTTTAGGGTTGTGGTTGAGCTTAAGGTGTCCGCCTAGGGTTAGGGTTAGGTCTATGGTTTCAGTTAGGCTTCAGGTTAGGTTAGGATTGAACTTAGTTTGAGGGAGTAAGTTTAGGGCTACTGTTAGTTTTCGGTTCAATGTTACGGTTGGAGTAAGAGTCAGGGTCAGGTTAGGGTTGGGGTTGAGCTTCAGATGTCCGCCTAGGGTTAGGGTTAGGTCTATGGTTTGAGTTAGGCTTCAGGTTAGGTTAGGTTTGAACTTAGTTTCAGGGAGTAAGTTTAGGGCTACTGTTTGTTTTCGGTTCTGTGTTACGGTTGGAGTAAGCGTCAGGGTCAGGTTAGGGTGGGGGTTAAGCATAAGGTGTCCGCCTAGGGTTAGGGTTAGGTCTATGGTTTCATTTAGGCTTCTGGTTAGGTTAGAATTGAACTTATTTCGAGGGAGTAAGTTTAGGGCTTCTGTTAGTTTTCGGTTCAGTGTTACGGTTGGTTTTAGCCTCAGGTCCAGGTTAGGGTTGGGGTTGAGCTTAAGGTGTCCGCCTAGGGTTCGGGTTAGGTGTATTGTTTGAGTTAGGCTTCAGGTTAGTTTAGATTTGAACTTAGTTTGCGGAAGTAAGTTTAGGGCTATTGTTAGTTTTCGGTTCAGTGTTACGGTTGGAGATAGCGTCAGGGTGAGGTTAGGGTTGGGGTTGAGCTTCAGGTGTCCGCCTAGGGTTAGGGTTAGGTGTATGGTTTGATTTAGGCTTCAGGTTAGGTTATGTTTGAACTTAGTTTGAGGGAGTAAGTTTAGGGCTACTGTTAGTTTTCGGGTAACTGTTATGGTTGGAGTTAGCGTCAGGGTCAGGTTAGGGTTGGGGTTGAGCTTAAGGTGTCCGCCTAGGGTTAGGGTTAGGTCTATGGTTTGAGTTAGGCTTCAGGTTAGTTTAGGTTTGAACTTAGTTTGAGGGAGTAAGTTTAGGGTTACTGTTAATTTTCGGTTCAGTGGTACGGTTGGAGTTAGCGTGAGGGTCAGGTTAGGGTTGGGGTTAAGCTTAAGGTGTCCGCCTAGGGTTAGTGTTAGGTCTATCGTTTCATTTAGGCTTCAGGTTAGGTTAGGATTGAACTTAGTTTGAGGAAGAAAGTTTATGGCTACTGTTAGTTTTCGGTTCAGTGTTACGGTTGGAGATAGCGTGAGGGTCAGGTTAGGGTTGGGGTTGAGCTTCAGGTGTCCGCCTAGGGTTAGGGTTAGGTCTATTGTTTGAGTTAGGCTTCAGGTTAGTTTAGGTTTGAACTTAGTTTGAGGGAGTAACTTAAGGGCTATTGTTAGTTTTCGGTTCAGTGTTACGGTTGGAGATAGCGTCAGGGTCAGGTTAGGGTTGGGGTTGAGCTTTAGGTGTCCGCCTAGGGTTAGGTTTAGGTCTATGGTTTGAGTTAGGCTTCAGGTTAGGTTAGGTTTGAACTTACTTTGAGGGAGTACTTTTAGGGCTACTGTTAGTTTTCGGTTCAGTGTTACGGTTGGAGATAGCGTCAGGGTCAGGTTAGGGTTGGGGTTGAGGTTCAGGTGTCCGCCTAGGGTTAGGGTTAAGTCTATGGTTTGAGTTAGGCTTCAGGTTAGGTTAGGTTTGAACTTAGTTTGAGGGAGTAAGTTTAGGGCTACTGTTAGTTTTCGGTTCAGTGTTACGGTTGGATTTAGCGTGAGGGTCAGGTTAGCGTTGGGGTTGAGCTTAAGGTGTCCTCCTAGGGTTAGGGTTAGGTGTATGGTTTGATTTAGGCTTCAGGTTAGGTTAGGTTTGAACTTAGTTTGAGGGAGTAAGTTTAGGTCTATTGTTAGTTTTCGGGTAACTGTTATGGTTGGAGTTAGGGTCACGGCCATTTTAGGGTTGTGGTTGAGCTTAAGGTGTCCGCCTAGGGTTAGGGTTAGGTCTATGGTTTCAGTTAGGCTTCAGGTTAGGTTAGGATTGAACTTAGTTTGAGGGAGTAAGTTTAGGGCTACTGTTAGTTTTCGGTTCAATGTTACGGTTGGAGTAAGAGTCAGGGTCAGGTTAGGGTTGGGGTTGAGCTTCAGATGTCCGCCTAGGGTTAGGGTTAGGTCTATGGTTTGAGTTAGGCTTCAGGTTAGGTTAGGTTTGAACTTAGTTTCAGGGAGTAAGTTTAGGGCTACTGTTTGTTTTCGGTTCTGTGTTACGGTTGGAGTAAGCGTCAGGGTCAGGTTAGGGTGGGGGTTAAGCATAAGGTGTCCGCCTAGGGTTAGGGTTAGGTCTATGGTTTCATTTAGGCTTCAGGTTAGGTTAGAATTGAACTTATTTTGAGGGAGTAAGTTTAGGGCTTCTGTTAGTTTTCGGTTCAGTGTTAGGGTTGGTTTTAGCCTCAGGTCCAGGTTAGGGTTGGGGTTGAGCATAAGGTGTCCGCCTAGGGTTCGGGTTAGGTGTATTGTTTGAGTTAGGCTTCAGTTTAGTTTAGATTTGAACTTAGTTTGAGGGAGTAAGTTTAGGGATATTGTTAGTTTTCTGTTCAGTGTTACGGTTGGAGATAGCGTCAGGGTCAGGTTAGGGTTGGGGTTGAGATTCAGGTGTCCGACTAGGGTTAGGGTTAGGTGTATGGTTTGATTTACGCTTCAGGTTAGGTTATGTTTGAACTTAGTTTGAGGGAGTAAGTTTAGGGCTACTGTTAGTTTTCGGGTAACTGTTATGGTTGGAGTTAGCGTCAGCGTCAGGTTAGGGTTGGGGTTGAGCTTCAGGTGTCCGCCTAGGGTTAGGGTTAGGTCTATGGTTTGAGTTAGGCTTCAGGTTAGGTTAGGTTTGAACTTAGTTTGAGGGAGTAAGTTTAGGGCTACTGTTAGTTTTCGGTTCAGTGGTACGGTTGGATTTAGCATGAGGGTCAGATTAGGGTTGGGGTTGAGCTTAAGGTGTCCGCCTAGGGTTAGGGTTAGGTGTATGGTTTGATTTAGGCTTCAGGTTAGGTTAGGTTTGAACTTAGTTTGAGGGAGTAAGTTTAGGTCTACTGTTAGTTTTCGAGTAACTGTTATGGTTGGAGTTAGCGTCACGGCCATTTTAGGGTTGTGGTTGAGGTTAAGGTGTCCGCCTAGGGTTAGGGTTAGGTTTATGGTTTCAGTTAGGCTTCAGGTTAGGGTAGGATTGAACTTAGTTTGAGGGCGTAAGTTTAGGGCTACTGTTAGTTTTCGGTTCAGTGTTACGGTTGGAGCAAGAGTCAGGGTCAGGTTAGGGTTGGGTTTGAGCTTCAGGTGTCCGCCTAGGGTTAGGGTTAGGTCTATGGTTTGAGTTAGGCTTCAGGTTAGGTTAGGTTTGAACTTAGTTTGAGGGAGTAAGTTTAAGGCTACTGTTTGTTTTCGGTTCAGTGTTACGGTTGGAGTAAGTGTCAGGGTCAGGTTAGGGTGGGGGTTAAGCATAAGGTGTCCGCCTAGGGTTAGGGTTAGGTCTATGGTTTCATTTAGGCTTCAGGTTAGGTTAGGATTGAACTTAGTTTGAGGGAGTAAGTTTAGGGCTACTGTAAGTTTTCGGTTCAGTGTTACGGTTGGTTTTAGCCTCAGGTCCAGGTTAGGGTTGGGGTTGAGCTTAAGGTGTCCGCCTAGGGTTCGGGTTAGGTGTATTGTTTGAGTTAGGCTTCAGGTTAGTTTAGATTTGAACTTAGTTTGCGGAAGTAAGTTTAGGGCTATTGTTAGTTTTCGGTTCAGTGTTACGGTTGGAGATAGCGTCAGGGTGAGGTTAGGGTTGGGGTTGAGCTTCAGGTGTCCGCCTAGGGTTAGGGTTAGGTGTATGGTTTGATTTAGGCTTCAGGTTAGGTTATGTTTGAACTTAGTTTGAGGGAGTAAGTTTAGGGCTACTGTTAGTTTTCGGGTAACTGTTATGGTTGGAGTTAGCGTCAGGGTCAGGTTAGGGTTGGGGTTGAGCTTCAGGTGTCCGCCTAGGGTTAGGGTTAGGTCTATGGTTGGAGTTAGGCTTCAGGTTAGGTTAGGTTTGAACTTAGTTTGAGGGAGTAAGTTTAGGGCGAATGTTAGTTTTCGGGTAACTGTTATGGTTGGAGTTAGCGTCAAGGCCAGGTTAGGGTTGGGGTGGAGCTTAAGGTGTCCGCCTAGGGTTAGGGTTAGGTCTATGGTTTGAGTTAGGCTTCAGGTTAGTTTAGGTTTGAACTTAGTTTGAGGGAGTAAGTTTAGGGTTACTGTTAATTTTCGGTTCAGTGGTACGGTTGGAGTTAGCGTGAGGGTCAGGTTAGGGTTGGGGTTAAGCTTAAGGTGTCCGCCTAGGGTTAGTGTTAGGTCTATCGTTTCATTTAGGCTTTAGGTTAGGTTAGGATTGAACTTAGTTTGAGGAAGAAAGTTTATGGCTACTGTTAGTTTTCGGTTCAGTGTTACGGTTGGAGATAGCGTGAGGGTCAGGTTAGGGTTGGGGTTGAGCTTAAGGTGTCCGCCTAGGGTTAGGGTTAGGTGTATGGTTTGATTTAGGCTTCAGGTTAGGTTAGGTTTGAACTTAGTTTGAGGGAGTAAGTTTAGGGCTACTGTTAGTTTTCGGGTAACTGTTATGGTTGGAGTTAGCGTCAGGGTCAGGTTAGGGTTGGGGTTGAGCTTCAGGTGTCCGCCTAGGGTTAGGGTTAGGTCTATGGTTTGAGTTAGGCTTCAGGTTAGGTTAGGTTTGAACTTAGTTTGAGGGAGTAAGTTTAGGGCGACTGTTAGATTTCGGGTAACTGTTATGGTTGGAGTTAGCGTCAGGGCCAGGTTAGGGTTGGGGTGGAGCTTAAGGTGTCCGCCTAGGGTTAGGGTTAGGTCTATGGTTTGAGTTAGGCTTCAGGTTAGTTTAGGTTTGAACTTAGTTTGAGGGAGTAAGTTTAGGGTTACTGTTAGTTTTCGGTTCAGTGGTACGGTTGGAGTTAGCGTGAGGGTCAGGTTAGGGTTGGGGTTAAGCTTAAGGTGTCCGCCTAGGGTTAGTGTTAGGTCTATCGTTTCATTTAGGCTTCAGGTTAGGTTAGGATTGAACTTAGTTTGAGGAAGAAAGTTTAGGGCTACTGTTAGTTTTCGGTTCAGTGTTACGGTTGGAGATAGCGTCCGTGTCAGGTTAGGGTTGGGGTTGAGCTTAAGGTGTCCGCCTAGGGTTAGGGTTAGGTCTATGGTTTAAGTTAGGCTTCAGGTTAGGTTACGATTGAACTTAGTTTGAGGGAGTAAGTTTAGGGCTACTGTTAGTTTTCGGTTCAGTGTTACGGTTGGAGTAAGAGTCAGGGTCAGCTTAGGGTTGGGGTTGAGCTTCAGGTGTCCGCCTAGGGTTAGGGTTAGGTCTATTGTTTGAGTTAGGCTTCAGGTTAGTTTAGGTTTGAACTTAGTTTGAGGGAGTAACTTAAGGGCTATTGTTAGTTTTCGGTTCAGTGTTACGGTTGGAGATAGCGTCAGGGTCAGGTTAGGGTTGGGGTGGAGCTTCAGGTGTCCGCCTAGGGTTAGGGTTAGGTGTATGGTTTGATTTCGGCTTCAGGTTAGGTTAGGTTTGAACTTAGTTTGAGGGAGGAAGTTTAGGGCTACTGTTAGTTTTCGTTTAACTGTTACGGTTGGAGTAAGCGTCAGGGTCAGGTTAGGTTTTGGGTTGAGCTTAAGGTGTCCGCCTAGGGTTAGGGTTAGGTGTATGGTTTGATTTAGGCTTCAGTTTAGGTTAGGTGTGAACTTAGTTTGAGGGAGTAAGTTTAGGGCGATTGTTAGTTTTCGGGTAACTGTTATGGTTGGAGTTAGCGTCATGGCCAGGTTAGGGTTGGGGTGGAGCTTAAGGTGTCCGCCTAGGATTAGGGTTAGGACTATGGTTTGAGTTAGGCTTCAGGTTGGGTTAGGTTTGAACTTAGTTTGAGGGAGTAAGTTTAGGGCTACTGTTAGTTTTCGGTTCAGTGTTACGGTTGGAGATAGCGTCAGGGTCAGGTTAGGGTTGGGGTTGAGCTTCAGGTGTCCGTCTAGGGTTAGGGTTAGGTCTATGGTTTGAGTTAGGCTTCAGGTTAGGTTAGGTTTGAACTTAGTTTGAGGGAGTAAGTTTAGGGCTACTGTTAGTTTTCGGTTCAGTGTTACGGTTGGATTTAGCGTGAGGGTCAGGTTAGGGTTGGGGTTGAGCTTAAGGTGTCCGCCTAGGGTTAGGGTTAGGTGTATGGTTTGATTTAGGCTTCAGGTTAGGTTAGGTTTGAACTTAGTTTGAGGGAGTAAGTTTAGGTCTACTGTTAGTTATCGGGTAACTGTTATGGTTGGTGTTAGCGTCAGGGCCATTTTAAGGTTGGGGTTGAGCTTAAGGTGTCCGCCTAGGGTTAGGGTTAGGTCTATGGTTTCAGTTAGGCTTCAGGTTAGGTTAGGTTTGAACTTAGCTTGAGGGAGTAAGTTTAGGGCTACTGTTTGTTTTCGGTTCAGTGTTACGGTTGGAGTTAGCGTCAGGGTCAGGTTATGGTGGGGGTTAAGCATAAGGTGTCTGCCTAGGGTTAGGGTTAGGTCTATGGTTTCATTTAGGCTTCAGGTTAGGTTAGGATTGAACTTAGTTTGAGGGAGTAAGTTTAGGGCTACTGTTAGTTTTCGGTTCAGTGTTACGGTTGGTTTTAGCCTCAGGTCCAGGTTAGGGTTGGGGTTGAGCTTAAGCTGTCCGCCTAGGGTTAGGGTTAGGTCTATGGTTTGATTTAGGCTTCAGGTAGGTTATGTTTGAACTTAGTTTGAGGGAGTAAGTTTAGGGCTACTGTTAGTTTTCGGTTCAGTGTTACGGCTGGAGTAAGAGTCAGGGTCAGCTTAGGGTTGGGGTTGAGCTTCAGGTGTCCGCCTAGGGTTAGGGTAAGGTCTATTGTTTGAGTTAGGCTTCAGGTTAGTTTAGGTTTGAACTTAGTTTGAGGGAGTAACTTAAGGGCTATTGTTAGTTTTCGGTTCAGTGTTATGGTTGGAGATAGCGTCAGGGTCAGGTTAGGGTTGGGATTGAGCTTTAGGTGTCCGCCTAGGGTTAGGTTTAGGTCTATGGTTTGAGTTAGGCTTCAGGTTAGGTTAGGTTTGAACTTAGTTTGAGGGAGTAAGTTTAGGTCTACTGTTAGTTTTCGGGTAACGGTTATGTTTGGAGTTAGCGTCACGGCCATTTTAGGGTTGTGGTTGAGCTTAAGGTGTCCGCCTAGGGTTAGGGATAGGTCTATGGTTTCAGTTAGGCTTCAGGTTAGGTTAGGATTGAACTTAGTTTGAGGGAGTAGGTTTAGGGCTACTGTGAGTTTTCGGTTCAGTGTTACGGTTGGAGTAAGAGTCAGGGTCAGCTTAGGGTTGGGGTTGAGCTTAAGGTGTCCGCCTAGGGTTCGGGTTAGGTGTATTGTTTGAGTTAGGCTTCAGGTTAATTTAGATTTGAACTTAGTTTGAGGAAGTAAGTTTAGGGCTATTGTTAGTTTTCGGTTCAGTGTTACGGTTGGAGATAGCGTCAGGGTGAGGTTAGGGTTGGGGTTGAGCTTCAGGTGTCCGCCTAGGGTTAGGTTTAGGTGTATGGTTTGATTTAGGCTTCAGGTTAGGTTATGTTTGAACTTAGTTTGAGGGAGTAAGTTTAGGGCTACTGTTAGTTTTCGGGTAACTGTTATGGTTGGAGTTAGCGTCAGGGTCAGGTTAGGGTTGGGGTTGAGCTTCAGGTTTCCGCCTAGGGTTAGGGTTAGGTCTATGGTTTGAGTTAGGCTTCAGGTTAGGTTAGGTTTGAACTTAGTTTGAGGGAGTAAGTTTAGGGCGAATGTTAGTTTTCGGGTAACTGTTATGGTTGGAGTTAGCGTCAAGGCCAGGTTAGGGTTGGGGTGGAGCTTAAGGTGTCTGCCTAGGGTTAGGGTTAGGTCTATGGTTTGAGTTAGGCTTCAGGTTAGTTTAGGTTTGAACTTAGTTTGAGGGAGTAAGTTTAGGGTTACTGTTAATTTTCGGTTCAGTGGTACGGTTGGAGTTAGCGTGAGGGTCAGGTTAGGGTTGGGGTTAAGCTTAAGGTGTCCGCCTAGGGTTAGTGTTAGGTCTATCGTTTCATTTAGGCTTCAGGTTAGGTTAGGATTGAACTTAGTTTGAGGAAGAAAGTTTATGGCTACTGTTAGTTTTCGGTTCAGTGTTACGGTTGGAGATAGCGTGAGGGTCAGGTTAGGGTTGGGGTTGAGCTTAAGGTGTCCGCCTAGGGTTAGGGTTAGGTGTATGGTTTGATTTAGGCTTCAGGTTAGGTTAGGTTTGAACTTAGTTTGAGGGAGTAAGTTTAGGGCTACTGTTAGTTTTCGGGTAACTGTTATGGTTGGAGTTAGCGTCAGGGTCAGGTTAGGGTTGGGGTTGAGCTTCAGGTGTCCGCCTAGGGTTAGGGTTAGGTCTATGGTTTGAGTTAGGCTTCAGGTTAGGTTAGGTTTGAACTTAGTTTGAGGGAGTAAGTTTAGGGCGACTGTTAGATTTCGGGTAACTGTTATGGTTGGAGTTAGCGTCAGGGCCAGGTTAGGGTTGGGGTGGAGCTTAAGGTGTCCGCCTAGGGTTAGGGTTAGGTCTATGGTTTGAGTTAGGCTTCAGGTTAGTTTAGGTTTGAACTTAGTTTGAGGGAGTAAGTTTAGGGTTACTGTTAGTTTTCGGTTCAGTGGTACGGTTGGAGTTAGCGTGAGGGTCAGGTTAGGGTTGGGGTTAAGCTTAAGGTGTCCGCCTAGGGTTAGTATTAGGTCTATCGTTTCATTTAGGCTTCAGGTTAGGTTAGGATTGAACTTAGTTTGAGGAAGAAAGTTTAGGGCTACTGTTAGTTTTCGGTTCAGTGTTACGGTTGGAGATAGCGTCCGTGTCAGATTAGGGTTGGGGTTGAGCTTAAGGTGTCCGCCTAGGGTTAGGGTTAGGTCTATGGTTTAAGTTAGGCTTCAGGTTAGGTTACGATTGAACTTAGTTTGAGGGAGTAAGTTTAGGGCTACTGTTAGTTTTCGGTTCAGTGTTACGGTTGGAGTAAGAGTCAGGGTCAGCTTAGGGTTGGGGTTGAGCTTCAGGTGTCCGCCTAGGGTTAGGGTTAGGTCTATTGTTTGAGTTAGCCTTCAGGTTAGTTTAGGTTTGAACTTAGTTTGAGGGAGTAACTTAAGGGCTATTGTTAGTTTTCGGTTCAGTGTTACGGTTGGAGATAGCGTCAGGGTCAGGTTAGGGTTGGGGTGGAGCTTCAGGTGTCCGCCTAGGGTTAGGGTTAGGTGTATGGTTTGATTTCGGCTTCAGGTTAGGTTAGGTTTGAACTTAGTTTGAGGGAGGAAGTTTAGGGCTACTGTTAGTTTTCGTTTAACTGTTACGGTTGGAGTAAGCGTCAGGGTCAGGTTAGGTTTTGGGTTGAGCTTAAGGTGTCCGCCTAGGGTTAGGGTTAGGTGTATGGTTTGATTTAGGCTTCAGTTTAGGTTAGGTGTGAACTTAGTTTGAGGGAGTAAGTTTAGGGCGATTGTTAGTTTTCGGGTAACTGTTATGGTTGGAGTTAGCGTCATGGCCAGGTTAGGGTTGGGGTGGAGCTTAAGGTGTCCGCCTAGGATTAGGGTTAGGACTATGGTTTGAGTTAGGCTTCAGGTTGGGTTATGTTTGAACTTAGTTTGAGGGAGTAAGTTTAGGGCTACTGTTAGTTTTCGGTTCAGTGTTACGGTTGGAGATAGCGTCAGGGTCAGGTTAGGGTTGGGGTTGAGCTTCAGGTGTCCGTCTAGGGTTAGGGTTAGGTCTATGGTTTGAGTTAGGCTTCAGGTTAGGTTAGGTTTGAACTTAGTTTGAGGGAGTAAGTTTAGGGCTACTGTTAGTTTTCGGTTCAGTGTTACGGTTGGATTTAGCGTGAGGGTCAGGTTAGGGTTGGGGTTGAGCTTAAGGTGTCCGCCTAGGGTTAGGGTTAGGTGTATGGTTTGATTTAGGCTTCAGGTTAGGTTAGGTTTGAACTTAGTTTGAGGGAGTAAGTTTAGGTCTACTGTTAGTTATCGGGTAACTGTTATGGTTGGTGTTAGCGTCAGGGCCATTTTAAGGTTGGGGTTGAGCTTAAGGTGTCCGCCTAGGGTTAGGGTTAGGTCTATGGTTTCAGTTAGGCTTCAGGTTAGGTTAGGTTTGAACTTAGCTTGAGGGAGTAAGTTTAGGGCTACTGTTTGTTTTCGGTTCAGTGTTACGGTTGGAGTTAGCGTCAGGGTCAGGTTATGGTGGGGGTTAAGCATAAGGTGTCTGCCTAGGGTTAGGGTTAGGTCTATGGTTTCATTTAGGCTTCAGGTTAGGTTAGGATTGAACTTAGTTTGAGGGAGTAAGTTTAGGGCTACTGTTAGTTTTCGGTTCAGTGTTACGGTTGGTTTTAGCCTCAGGTCCAGGTTAGGGTTGGGGTTGAGCTTAAGCTGTCCGCCTAGGGTTAGGGTTAGGTCTATGGTTTGATTTAGGCTTCAGGTAGGTTATGTTTGAACTTAGTTTGAGGGAGTAAGTTTAGGGCTACTGTTAGTTTTCGGTTCAGTGTTACGGCTGGAGTAAGAGTCAGGGTCAGCTTAGGGTTGGGGTTGAGCTTCAGGTGTCCGCCTAGGGTTAGGGTAAGGTCTATTGTTTGAGTTAGGCTTCAGGTTAGTTTAGGTTTGAACTTAGTTTGAGGGAGTAACTTAAGGGCTATTGTTAGTTTTCGGTTCAGTGTTATGGTTGGAGATAGCGTCAGGGTCAGGTTAGGGTTGGGATTGAGCTTTAGGTGTCCGCCTAGGGTTAGGTTTAGGTCTATGGTTTGAGTTAGGCTTCAGGTTAGGTTAGGTTTGAACTTAGTTTGAGGGAGTAAGTTTAGGTCTACTGTTAGTTTTCGGGTAACTGTTATGGTTGGAGTTAGCGTCACGGCCATTTTAGGGTTGTGGTTGAGCTTAAGGTGTCCGCCTAGGGTTAGGGATAGGTCTATGGTTTCAGTTAGGCTTCAGGTTAGGTTAGGATTGAACTTAGTTTGAGGGAGTAGGTTTAGGGCTACTGTGAGTTTTCGGTTCAGTGTTACGGTTGGAGTAAGAGTCAGGGTCAGGTTAGGGTTGGGGTTGAGCTTCAGGTGTCCGCCTAGGGTTAGGGTTAGGTCTATGGTTTGAGTTAGGCTTCAGGTTAGGTTAGGTTTGAACTTAGTTTGAGGGAGCAAGTTTAGGGCTACTGTTTGTTTTCGGTTCAGTGTTACGGTTGGAGTAAGCGTCAGGGTCAGGTTAGGGTGGGGGTTAAGCATAAGGTGTCCGCCTAGGGTTAGGGTTAGGTCTATGGTTTCATTTAGGCTTCAGGTTAGGTTAGGTTTGAACTTAGTTTGAGGGAGTAAGTTTAGGGCTACTGTTAGTTTTCGGTTCAGTGTTACGGTTGGTTTTAGCCTCAGGTCCAGGTTAGTGTTGGGGTTGAGCTTAAGGTGTCCGCCTAGGGTTCGGGTTAGGTGTATTGTTTGAGTTAGGCTTCAGCTTAGTTTAGATTTGAACTTAGTTTGAGGGAGTAAGTTTAGGTCTACTGTTAGTTTTCGGGTAACGGTTATGTTTGGAGTTAGCGTCACGGCCATTTTAGGGTTGTGGTTGAGCTTAAGGTGTCCGCCTAGGGTTAGGGATAGGTCTATGGTTTCAGTTAGGCTTCAGGTTAGGTTAGGATTGAACTTAGTTTGAGGGAGTAGGTTTAGGGCTACTGTGAGTTTTCGGTTCAGTGTTACGGTTGGAGTAAGAGTCAGGGTCAGCTTAGGGTTGGGGTTGAGCTTAAGGTGTCCGCCTAGGGTTCGGGTTAGGTGTATTGTTTGAGTTAGGCTTCAGGTTAATTTAGATTTGAACTTAGTTTGAGGAAGTAAGTTTAGGGCTATTGTTAGTTTTCGGTTCAGTGTTACGGTTGGAGATAGCGTCAGGGTGAGATTAGGGTTGGGGTTGAGCTTCAGGTGTCCGCCTAGGGTTAGGTTTAGGTGTATGGTTTGATTTAGGCTTCAGGTTAGGTTATGTTTGAACTTAGTTTGAGGGAGTAAGTTTAGGGCTACTGTTAGTTTTCGGGTAACTGTTATGGTTGGAGTTAGCGTCAGGGTCAGGTTAGGGTTGGGGTTGAGCTTCAGGTTTCCGCCTAGGGTTAGGGTTAGGTCTATGGTTTGAGTTAGGCTTCAGGTTAGGTTAGGTTTGAACTTAGTTTGAGGGAGTAAGTTTAGGGCGAATGTTAGTTTTCGGGTAACTGTTATGGTTGGAGTTAGCGTCAAGGCCAGGTTAGGGTTGGGGTGGAGCTTAAGGTGTCTGCCTAGGGTTAGGGTTAGGTCTATGGTTTGAGTTAGGCTTCAGGTTAGTTTAGGTTTGAACTTAGTTTGAGGGAGTAAGTTTAGGGTTACTGTTAATTTTCGGTTCAGTGGTACGGTTGGAGTTAGCGTGAGGGTCAGGTTAGGGTTGGGGTTAAGCTTAAGGTGTCCGCCTAGGGTTAGTGTTAGGTCTATCGTTTCATTTAGGCTTCAGGTTAGGTTAGGATTGAACTTAGTTTGAGGAAGAAAGTTTATGGCTACTGTTAGTTTTCGGTTCAGTGTTATGGTTGGAGATAGCGTGAGGGTCAGGTTAGGGTTGGGGTTGAGCTTAAGGTGTCCGCCTAGGGTTAGGGTTAGGTGTATGGTTTGATTTAGGCTTCAGGTTAGGTTAGGTTTGAACTTAGTTTGAGGGAGTAAGTTTAGGGCTACTGTTAGTTTTCGGGTAACTGTTATGGTTGGAGTTAGCGTCAGGGTCAGGTTAGGGTTGGGGTTGAGCTTCAGGTGTCCGCCTAGGGTTAGGGTTAGGTCTATGGTTTGAGTTAGGCTTTAGGTTAGGTTAGGTTTGAACTTAGTTTGAGGGAGTAAGTTTAGGGCGACTGTTAGATTTCGGGTAACTGTTATGGTTGGAGTTAGCGTCAGGGCCAGGTTAGGGTTGGGGTGGAGCTTAAGGTGTCCGCCTAGGGTTAGGGTTAGGTCTATGGTTTGAGTTAGGCTTCAGGTTAGTTTAGGTTTGAACTTAGTTTGAGGGAGTAAGTTTAGGGTTACTGTTAGTTTTCGGTTCAGTGGTACGGTTGGAGTTAGCGTGAGGGTCAGGTTAGGGTTGGGGTTAAGCTTAAGGTGTCCGCCTAGGGTTAGTATTAGGTCTATCGTTTCATTTAGGCTTCAGGTTAGGTTAGGATTGAACTTAGTTTGAGGAAGAAAGTTTAGGGCTACTGTTAGTTTTCGGTTCAGTGTTACGGTTGGAGATAGCGTCCGTGTCAGATTAGGGTTGGGGTTGAGCTTAAGGTGTCCGCCTAGGGTTAGGGTTAGGTCTATGGTTTAAGTTAGGCTTCAGGTTAGGTTACGATTGAACTTAGTTTGAGGGAGTAAGTTTAGGGCTACTGTTAGTTTTCGGTTCAGTGTTACGGTTGGAGTAAGAGTCAGGGTCAGCTTAGGGTTGGGGTTGAGCTTCAGGTGTCCGCCTAGGGTTAGGGTTAGGTCTATTGTTTGAGTTAGCCTTCAGGTTAGTTTAGGTTTGAACTTAGTTTGAGGGAGTAACTTAAGGGCTATTGTTAGTTTTCGGTTCAGTGTTACGGTTGGAGATAGCGTCAGGGTCAGGTTAGGGTTGGGGTGGAGCTTCAGGTGTCCGCCTAGGGTTAGGGTTAGGTGTATGGTTTGATTTCGGCTTCAGGTTAGGTTAGGTTTGAACTTAGTTTGAGGGAGGAAGTTTAGGGCTACTGTTAGTTTTCGTTTAACTGTTACGGTTGGAGTAAGCGTCAGGGTCAGGTTAGGTTTTGGGTTGAGCTTAAGGTGTCCGCCTAGGGTTAGGGTTAGGTGTATGGTTTGATTTAGGCTTCAGTTTAGGTTAGGTGTGAACTTAGTTTGAGGGAGTAAGTTTAGGGCGATTGTTAGTTTTCGCGTAACTGTTATGGTTGGAGTTAGCGTCATGGCCAGGTTAGGGTTGGGGTGGAGCTTAAGGTGTCCGCCTAGGATTAGGGTTAGGACTATGGTTTGAGTTAGGCTTCAGGTTGGGTTATGTTTGAACTTAGTTTGAGGGAGTAAGTTTAGGGCTACTGTTAGTTTTCGGTTCAGTGTTACGGTTGGAGATAGCGTCAGGGTCAGGTTAGGGTTGGGGTTGAGCTTCAGGTGTCCGTCTAGGGTTAGGGTTAGGTCTATGGTTTGAGTTAGGCTTCAGGTTAGGTTAGGTTTGAACTTAGTTTGAGGGAGTAAGTTTAGGGCTACTGTTAGTTTTCGGTTCAGTGTTACGGTTGGATTTAGCGTGAGGGTCAGGTTAGGGTTGGGGTTGAGCTTAAGGTGTCCGCCTAGGGTTAGGGTTAGGTGTATGGTTTGATTTAGGCTTCAGGTTAGGTTAGGTTTGAACTTAGTTTGAGGGAGTAAGTTTAGGTCTACTGTTAGTTATCGGGTAACTGTTATGGTTGGTGTTAGCGTCAGGGCCATTTTAAGGTTGGGGTTGAGCTTAAGGTGTCCGCCTAGGGTTAGGGTTAGGTCTATGGTTTCAGTTAGGCTTCAGGTTAGGTTAGGTTTGAACTTAGCTTGAGGGAGTAAGTTTAGGGCTACTGTTTGTTTTCGGTTCAGTGTTACGGTTGGAGTTAGCGTCAGGGTCAGGTTATGGTGGGGGTTAAGCATAAGGTGTCTGCCTAGGGTTAGGGTTAGGTCTATGGTTTCATTTAGGCTTCAGGTTAGGTTAGGATTGAACTTAGTTTGAGGGAGTAAGTTTAGGGCTACTGTTAGTTTTCGGTTCAGTGTTACGGTTGGTTTTAGCCTCAGGTCCAGGTTAGGGTTGGGGTTGAGCTTAAGCTGTCCGCCTAGGGTTAGGGTTAGGTCTATGGTTTGATTTAGGCTTCAGGTAGGTTATGTTTGAACTTAGTTTGAGGGAGTAAGTTTAGGGCTACTGTTAGTTTTCGGTTCAGTGTTACGGCTGGAGTAAGAGTCAGGGTCAGCTTAGGGTTGGGGTTGAGCTTCAGGTGTCCGCCTAGGGTTAGGGTAAGGTCTATTGTTTGAGTTAGGCTTCAGGTTAGTTTAGGTTTGAACTTAGTTTGAGGGAGTAACTTAAGGGCTATTGTTAGTTTTCGGTTCAGTGTTATGGTTGGAGATAGCGTCAGGGTCAGGTTAGGGTTGGGATTGAGCTTTAGGTGTCCGCCTAGGGTTAGGTTTAGGTCTATGGTTTGAGTTAGGCTTCAGGTTAGGTTAGGTTTGAACTTAGTTTGAGGGAGTAAGTTTAGGTCTACTGTTAGTTTTCGGGTAACTGTTATGGTTGGAGTTAGCGTCACGGCCATTTTAGGGTTGTGGTTGAGCTTAAGGTGTCCGCCTAGGGTTAGGGATAGGTCTATGGTTTCAGTTAGGCTTCAGGTTAGGTTAGGATTGAACTTAGTTTGAGGGAGTAGGTTTAGGGCTACTGTGAGTTTTCGGTTCAGTGTTACGGTTGGAGTAAGAGTCAGGGTCAGGTTAGGGTTGGGGTTGAGCTTCAGGTGTCCGCCTAGGGTTAGGGTTAGGTCTATGGTTTGAGTTAGGCTTCAGGTTAGGTTAGGTTTGAACTTAGTTTGAGGGAGCAAGTTTAGGGCTACTGTTTGTTTTCGGTTCAGTGTTACGGTTGGAGTAAGCGTCAGGGTCAGGTTAGGGTGGGGGTTAAGCATAAGGTGTCCGCCTAGGGTTAGGGTTAGGTCTATGGTTTCATTTAGGCTTCAGGTTAGGTTAGGTTTGAACTTAGTTTGAGGGAGTAAGTTTAGGGCTACTGTTAGTTTTCGGTTCAGTGTTACGGTTGGTTTTAGCCTCAGGTCCAGGTTAGTGTTGGGGTTGAGCTTAAGGTGTCCGCCTAGGGTTCGGGTTAGGTGTATTGTTTGAGTTAGGCTTCAGCTTAGTTTAGATTTGAACTTAGTTTGAGGGAGTAAGTTTAGGGCTATTGTTAGTTTTCGGTTCAGTGTTACGGTTGGAGATAGCGTCAGGGTCAGGTTAGGGTTGGGGTTGAGCTTGAGGTGTCCGCCTAGGGTTAGGGTTAGGTGTATGGTTTGATTTAGGCTTCAGGTTAGGTTATGTTTGAACTTAGTTTGAGGGAGTAAGTTTAGGGCTACTGTTAGTTTTCGGGTAACTGTTATGTTTGGAGTTAGCGTCAGGGTCAGGTTAGGGTTGGGGTTGAGCTTAAGGTGTCCGCCTGGGGTTAGGGTTAGGTCTACGGTTTGAGTTAGGCTTCAGGTTAGGTTAGGTTTGAACTTAGTTTGAGGGAGTAAGTTTAGGGTAACTGTTAGTTTTCGGGTAACTGTTATGGTTGGAGTTAGCGTCAGGGCCAGGTTAGGGTTGGGGTGGAGCTTAAGGTGTCCGCCTAGGGATATGGTTAGGTCTATGGTTTGAGTTAGTCTTCAGGTTAGGTTAGGTTTGAACTTAGCTTGAGGGAGTAAGTTTAGGGCTACTGTTTGTTTTCGGTTCAGTGTTACGGTTGGAGTAAGCGTCAGGGTCAGGTTACGGTGGGGGTTAAGCATAAGGTGTCTGCCTAGGGTTAGGGTTAGGTCTATGGTTTCATTTAGGCTTCAGGTTAGGTTAGGATTGAACTTAGTTTGAGGGAGTAAGTTTAGGGCTACTGTTAGTTTTCGGTTCAGTGTTACGGTTGGTTTTAGCCTCAGGTCCATGTTAGGGTTGGGGTTGAGCTTAAGGTGTCCGCCTAGGGTTAGGGTTAGGTCTATGGTTTGATTTAGGCTTCAGGTAGGTTATGTTTGAACTTAGTTTGAGGGAGTAAGTTTAGGGCTACTGTTAGTTTTCGGTTCAGTGTTACGGCTGGAGTAAGAGTCAGGGTCAGCTTAGGGTTGGGGTTGAGCTTCAGGTGTCCGCCTAGGGTTAGGGTAAGGTCTATTGTTTGAGTTAGGCTTCAGGTTAGTTTAGGTTTGAACTTAGTTTGAGGGAGTAACTTAAGGGCTATTGTTAGTTTTCGGTTCAGTGTTACGGTTGGAGATAGCGTCAGGGTCAGGTTAGGGTTGGGATTGAGCTTTAGGTGTCCGCCTAGGGTTAGGTTTAGGTCTATGGTTTGAGTTAGGCTTCAGGTTAGGTTAGGTTTGAACTTACTTTGAGGGAGTACTTTTAGGGCTACTGTTAGTTTTCGGTTCAGTGTTACGGTTGGAGATAGCGTCAGGGTCAGGTTTGGGTTGGGGTTGAGCTTCAGGTGTCCGCCTAGGGTTATGGTTAGGTCTATGGTTTGAGTTAGGCTTCAGGTTAGGTTAGGTTTGAACTTAGTTTGAGGGAGCAAGTTTAGGGCTACTGTTTGTTTTCGGTTCAGTGTTACGGTTGGAGTAAGCGTCAGGGTCAGGTTAGGGTGGGGGTTAAGCATAAGGTGTCCGCCTAGGGTTAGGGTTAGGTCTATGGTTTCATTTAGGCTTTAGGTTAGGTTAGGTTTGAACTTAGTTTGAGGGAGTAAGTTTAGGGCTACTGTTAGTTTTCGGTTCAGTGTTACGGTTGGTTTTAGCCTCAGGTCCAGGTTAATGTTGGGGTTGAGCTTAAGGTGTCCGCCTAGGGTTCGGGTTAGGTGTATTGTTTGAGTTAGGCTTCAGCTTAGTTTAGATTTGAACTTAGTTTGAGGGAGTAAGTTTAGGGCTATTGTTAGTTTTCGGTTCAGTGTTACGGTTGGAGATAGCGTCAGGGTCAGGTTAGGGTTGGGGTTGAGCTTGAGGTGTCCGCCTAGGGTTAGGGTTAGGTGTATGGTTTGATTTAGGCTTCAGGTTAGGTTATGTTTGAACTTAGTTTGAGGGAGTAAGTTTAGGGCTACTGTTAGTTTTCGGGTAACTGTTATGTTTGGAGTTAGCGTCAGGGTCAGGTTAGGGTTGGGGTTGAGCTTAAGGTGTCCGCCTAGGGTTAGGGTTAGGTCTACGGTTTGAGTTAGGCTTCAGGTTAGGTTAGGTTTGAACTTAGTTTGAGGGAGTAAGTTTAGGGTAACTGTTAGTTTTCGGGTAAGTGTTATGGTTGGAGTTAGCGTCAGGGCCAGGTTAGGGTTGGGGTGGAGCTTAAGGTGTCCGCCTAGGGATATGGTTAGGTCTATGGTTTGAGTTAGGCTTCAGGTTAGGTTAGGTTTGAACTTAGCTTGAGGGAGTAAGTTTAGGGCTACTGTTTGTTTTCGGTTCAGTGTTACGGTTGGAGTAAGCGTCAGGGTCAGGTTACGGTGGGGGTTAAGCATAAGGTGTCTGCCTAGGGTTAGGGTTAGGTCTATGGTTTCATTTAGGCTTCAGGTTAGGTTAGGATTGAACTTAGTTTGAGGGAGTAAGTTTAGGGCTACTGTTAGTTTTCGGTTCAGTGTTACGGTTGGTTTTAGCCTCAGGTCCATGTTAGGGTTGGGGTTGAGCTTAAGGTGTCCGCCTAGGGTTAGGGTTAGGTCTATGGTTTGATTTAGGCTTCAGGTAGGTTATGTTTGAACTTAGTTTGAGGGAGTAAGTTTAGGGCTACTGTTAGTTTTCGGTTCAGTGTTACGGCTGGAGTAAGAGTCAGGGTCAGCTTAGGGTTGGGGTTGAGCTTCAGGTGTCCGCCTAGGGTTAGGGTAAGGTCTATTGTTTGAGTTAGGCTTCAGGTTAGTTTAGGTTTGAACTTAGTTTGAGGGAGTAACTTAAGGGCTATTGTTAGTTTTCGGTTCAGTGTTACGGTTGGAGATAGCGTCAGGGTCAGGTTAGGGTTGGGATTGAGCTTTAGGTGTCCGCCTAGGGTTAGGTTTAGGTCTATGGTTTGAGTTAGGCTTCAGGTTAGGTTAGGTTTGAACTTACTTTGAGGGAGTACTTTTAGGGCTACTGTTAGTTTTCGGTTCAGTGTTACGGTTGGAGATAGCGTCAGGGTCAGGTTAGGGTTGGGGTTGAGCTTCAGGTGTCCGCCTAGGGTTAGGGTTAGGTGTATGGTTTGAGTTAGGCTTCAGGTTAGGTTAGGTTTGAACTTAGTTTGAGGGAGTAAGTTTAGGGCTACTGTTAGTTTTCGGTTCAGTGTTACGGTTGGATTTAGCGTGAGGGTCAGGTTAGGGTTGGGGTTGAGCTTAAGGTGTCCGCCTAGGGTTAGGTTTAGGTGTATGGTTTGATTTAGGCTTCAGGTTAGGTTAGGTTTGAACTTAGTATGAGGGAGTAAGTTTAGGTCTACTGTTAGTTTTCGGGTAACTGTTATGGTTGGAGTTAGCGTCACGGCCATTTTAGGGTTGTGGTTGAGCTTAAGGTGTCCGCCTAGGGTTAGGGATAGGTCTATGGTTTCAGTTAGGCTTCAGGTTAGGTTAGGATTGAACTTAGTTTGAGGGAGTAAGTTTAGGGCTACTGTTAGTTTTCGGTTCAGTGTTACGGTTGGAGTAAGAGTCAGGGTCAGGTTAGGGTTGGGGTTGAGCTTCAGGTGTCTGCCTAGGGTTAGGGTTAGGTCTATGGTTTGAGTTAGGCTTCAGGTTAGGTTAGGTTTGAACTTAGTTTGAGGGAGCAAGTTTAGGGCTACTATTTGTTTTCGGTTCAGTGTTACGGTTGGAGTAATCGTCAGGGTCAGGTTAGGGTGGGGGTTAAGCATAAGGTGTCCGCCTAGGGTTAGGGTTAGGTCTATGGTTTCATTTAGGCTTCAGGTTAGGTTAGGATTGAACTTAGTTTGAGGGAGCAAGTTTAGGGCTACTGTTAGTTTTCGGTTCAGTGTTACGGTTGGTTTTAGCCTCAGGTCCAGGTTAGGGTTGGGGTTGAGCTTAAGGTGTCCGCCTAGGGTTCGGGTTAGGTGTATTGTTTGAGTTAGGCTTCAGGTTAGTTTAGATTTGAACTTAGTTTGAGGGAGTAAGTTTAGGGCTATTGTTAGTTTTCGGTTCAGTGTTACGGCTGGAGATAGCGTCAGGGTCAGGTTAGGGTTGGGGTTGAGCTTCAGGTGTCCGCCTAGGGTTAGGGTTAGGTGTATGGTTTGATTTAGGCTTCAGGTTAGGTTATGTTTGAACTTAGTTTGAGGGAGTAAGTTTAGGGCTACTGTTAGTTTTCGGGTAACTGTTATGGTTGGAGTTAGCGTCAGGGTCAGGTTAGGGTTGGGGTTGAGCTTAAGGTGTCCGCCTAGGGTTAAGGTTAGGTCTATGTTTTGAGTTAGGCTTCAGGTTAGGTTAGGTTTGAACTTAGTTTGAGGGAGTAAGTTTAGTGCAACTGTTAGTTTTCGGGTAACTGTTATGGTTGGAGTTAACGTCAGGGCCAGGTTAGGGTTGGGGTGGAGCTTAAGGTGTCCGCCTAGGGATAGGGTTAGGTCTATGGTTTGAGTTAGGCTTCAGGTTAGGTTAGGTTTGAACTTAGTTTGAGGGAGTAAGTTTAGGGCTACTGTTAGTTTTCGGTTCAGTGTTACGGTTGGAGATAGCGTCCGGGTCAGGTTAGGGTTGGGGTTGAGCTTCAGGTGTCCGCCTAGGGTTAGGGTTAGGTCTATGGTTTGATTTAGGCTTCAGGTTAGGTTAGGTTTGAACTTAGTTTGAGGGAGTAAGTTTAGGTCTACTGTTAGTTTTCGAGTAACTGTTATGGTTGGAGTTAGCGTCAGGGCCATTTTAGGGTTGTGGTTGAGCTTAAGGTGTCCGCCTAGGGTTAGGGTTAGGTTTATGGTTTCAGTTAGGCTTCAGGTTAGGTTAGGATTGAACTTAGTTTGAGGGAGTAAGTTTAGGGTTACTGTTAGTTTTCGGTTCAGTGGTACGGTTGGAGTTAGCGTGAGGGTCAGGTTAGGGTTGGGGTTAAGCTTAAGGTGTCCGCCTAGGGTTAGTGTTAGGTCTATCGTTTCATTTAGGCTTCAGGTTAGGTTAGGATTGAACATAGTTTGAGGAAGAAAGTTTAGGGCTACTGTTAGTTTTCGGTTCAGTGTTACGGTAGGAGATAGCGTGAGGGTCAGGTTAGGGTTGGGGTTGAGCTTAAGGTGTCCGCCTAGGGTTAGGGTTAGGTGTATGGTTTGATTTAGGCTTCACGTTAGGTTAGGTTTGAACTTAGTTTGAGGGAGTAAGTTTAGGGCGACTGTTAGTTTTCGGGTAACTGTTATGGTTGGAGTTAGCGTCAGGGCCAGGTTAGGGTTGGGGTGGAGCTTAAGGTGTCCGCATAGTGTTAGGGTTAGGTCTATGGTTTGAGTTAGGCTTCAGGTTAGGTTAGGTTTGAACTTAGTTTGAGGGAGTAAGTTTAGGGCTACTGTTAGTTTTCGGTTCAGTGTTACGGTTGGATTTAGCATGAGGGTCAGGTTAGGGTTGGGGTTGAGCTTAAGGTGTCCGCCTAGGGTTAGGGTTAGGTGTATGGTTTGATTTAGGCTTCAGGTTAGGTTAGGTTTGAACTTAGTTTGAGGGAGTAAGTTTAGGTCTACTGTTAGTTTTCGAGTAACTGTTATGGTTGGAGTTAGCGTCAGGGCCATTTTAGGGTTGTGGTTGAGCTTAAGGTGTCCGCCTAGGGTTAGGGTTAGGTTTATGGTTTCAGTTAGGCTTCAGGTTAGGTTAGGATTGAACTTAGTTTGAGGGCGTATTTTTAGGGCTACTGTTAGTTTTCGGTTCAGTGTTACGGTTGGAGCAAGAGTCAGGGTCAGGTTAGGGTTGGGTTTGAGCTTCAGGTGTCCGCCTAGGGTTAGGGTTAGGTCTATGGTTTGAGTTAGGCTTCAGGTTAGGTTAGGTTTGAACTTAGTTTGAGGGAGTAAGTTTAAGGCTACTGTTTGTTTTCGGTTCAGTGTTACGGTTGGAGTAAGCGTCAGGGTCAGGTTAGGGTGGGGGTTAAGCATAAGGTGTCCGCCTAGGGTTAGGGTTAGGTCTATGGTTTCATTTAGGCTTCAGGTTAGGTTAGGATTGAACTTAGTTTGAGGGAGTAAGTTTAGGGCTACTGTAAGTTTTCGGTTCAGTGTTACGGTTGCTTTTAGCCTCAGGTCCAGGTTAGGGTTGGGGTTGAGCTTAAGGTGTCCGCCTAGGGTTCGGGTTAGGTGTATTGTTTGAGATAGGCTTCAGGTTAGTTTAGATTTGAACTTAGTTTGAGGGAGTAAGTTTAGTGCTATTGTTAGTTTTCGGTTCAGTGTTACGGTTGGAGATAGCGTCAGGGTGAGGTTAGGGTTGGGTTTGAGCTTCAGGTGTCCGCCTAGGGTTAGGGTTAGGTGTATGGTTTGATTTAGGCTTCAGGTTAGGTTATGTTTGAACTTAGTTTGAGGGAGTAAGTTTAGGGCTACTGTTAGTTTTCGGGTAACGGTTATGGTTGGAGTTAGCGTCAGTGTCAGGTTAGGGTTGGGGTTGCGCTTCAGGTGTCCGCCTAGGGTTAGGGTTAGGTCTATGGTTTGAGTTAGACTTCAGGTTAGGTTAGGTTTGAACTTAGTTTGAGGGAGTAAGTTTAGGGCGACTGTTAGTTTTCGGGAAACTGTTATGGTTGGAGTTAGCGTCAGGGCCAGGTTAGGGTTGGGGTGGAGCTTAAGGTGTCCACCTAGGGTTAGGGTTAGGTCTATGGTTTGAGTTAGGCTTCAGGTTAGTTTAGGTTGGAACTTAGTTTGAGGGAGTAAGTTTAGGGTTACTGTTAGTTTTCGGTTCAGTGGTACGGTTGGAGTTAGCGTGAGGGTCAGGTTAGGTTTGGGGTTAAGCTTAAGGTGTCTGCCTAGGGTTAGTGTTAGGTCTATCGTTTCATTTAGGCTTCAGGTTAGGTTAGGATTGAACTTAGTTTGAGGAAGAAAGTTTATGGCTACTGTTAGTTTTCGGTTCAGTGTTACGGTTGGAGATAGCGTGAGGGTCAGGTTAGGGTTGGGGTTGAGCTTAAGGTGTCCGCCTAGGGTTAGGGTTAGGTGTATGGTTTGATTTAGGCTTCAGGTTAGGTTAGGTTTGAACTTAGTTTGAGGGAGTACGTTTAGGGCTAATGTTAGTTTTCGGGTAACTGTTACGGTTGGAGTAAGCGTCAGGGTCAGGTTAGGTTTTGGGTTGAGCTTAAGGTGTCCGCCTAGGGTTAGGGTTAGGTGTATGGTTTGATTTAGGCTTCAGGTTAGGTTAGATTTGAACTTAGTTTGAGGGAGTAAGTTTAGGGCGACTGTTAGTTTTCGGGTAACTGTTATGGTTGGAGTTAGCGTCAGGGCCAGGTTAGGGTTGGGGTGGAGCTTAAGGTGTCCGCCTAGGGTTAGGGTTAGGTCTATGGTTTGAGTTAGGCTTCAGGTTAGGTTAGGTTTGAACTTAGTTTGAGGGAGTAACTTAAGGGCTATTGTTAGTTTTCGGTTCAGTGTTACGGTTGGAGATAGCGTCAGGGTCAGGTTAGGGTTGGGGTTGAGCTTTAGGTGTCCGCCTAGGGTTAGGTTTAGGTCTATGGTTTGAGTTAGGCTTCAGGTTAGGTTAGGTTTGAACTTACTTTGAGGGAGTACTTTTAGGGCTACTGTTAGTTTTCGGTTCAGTGTTACGGTTGGTGATAGCGTCAGGGTCAGGTTAGGGTTGGGGTTGAGCTTCAGGTGTCCGCCTAGGGTTAGGGTTAGGTCTATGGTTTGAGTTAGGCTTCCGGTTAGGTTAGGTTTGAACTTAGTTTGAGGGAGTAAGGTTAGGGCTACTGTTAGTTTTCGGTTCAGTGTTACGGTTGGATTTAGCGTGAGGGTCAGGTTAGGGTTGGGGTTGAGCTTAAGGTGTCCTCCTAGGGTTAGGGTTAGGTGTATGGTTTGATTTAGGCTTCAGGTTAGGTTAGGTTTGAACTTAGTTTGAGGGATTAAGTTTAGGTCTACTGTTAGTTTTCGGGTAACTGTTATGGTTGGAGTTAGCGTCACGGCCATTTTAGGGTTGTGGTTGAGCTTAAGGTGTCCGCCTAGGGTTAGGGTTAGGTCTATGGTTTCAGTTAGGCTTCAGGTTAGGTTAGGATTGAACTTAGTTTGAGGGAGTAAGTTTAGGGCTACTGTTAGTTTTCGGTTCAGTGTTACGGTTGGAGCAAGAGTCAGGGTCAGGTTAGGGTTGGGGTTGAGCTTCAGGTGTCCGCCTAGGGTTAGGGTTAGGTCTATGGTTTGAGTTAGGCTTCAGGTTAGGTTAGGTTTGAACTTAGTTTGAGGGAGTAAGTTTAAGGCTACTGTTTGTTTTCGGTTCAGTGTTACGGTTGGAGTAAGCGTCAGGGTCAGGTTAGGGTGGGGGTTAAGCATAAGGTGTCCGCCTAGGGTTAGGGTTAGGTCTATGGTTTCATTTAGGCTTCAGGTTAGGTTAGGATTGAACTTAGTTTGAGGGAGTAAGTTTAGGGCTACTGTAAGTTTTCGGTTCAGTGTTACGGTTGGTTTTAGCCTCAGGTCCAGGTTAGGGTTGGGGTTGAGCTTAAGGTGTCCGCCTAGGGTTCGGTTTAGGTCTATGGTTTGAGTTAGGCTTCAGGTTAGGTTAGGTTTGAACTTAGTTTGAGGGAGTAAGTTTAGGGCGACTGTTAGTTTTCGGGTAACTGTTATGGTTGGAGTTAGCGTCAGGGCCAGGTTAGGGTTGGGGTGGAGCTTAAGGTGTCCACCTAGGGTTAGGGTTAAGTCTATGGTTTGAGTTAGGCTTCAGGTTAGTTTAGGTTTGAACTTAGTTTGAGGGAGTAAGTTTAGGGTTACTGTTAGTTTTCGGTTCAGTGGTATGGTTGGAGTTAGCGTGAGGGTCAGGTTAGGGTTGGGGTTAAGCTTAAGGTGTCTGCCTAGGGTTAGTGTTAGGTCTATCGTTTCATTTAGGCTTCAGGTTAGGTTAGGATTGAACTTAGTTTGAGGAAGAAAGTTTATGGCTACTGTTAGTTTTCGGTTCAGTGTTACGGTTGGAGATAGCGTGAGGGTCAGGTTAGGGTTGGGGTTGAGCTTAAGGTGTCCGCCTAGGGTTAGGGTTAGGTGTATGGTTTGATTTAGGCTTCAGGTTAGGTTAGGTTTGAACTTAGTTTGAGGGAGTAAGTTTAGGGCTAATGTTAGTTTTCGGGTAACTGTTACGGTTGGAGTAAGCGTCAGGGTCAGGTTAGGTTTTGGGTTGAGCTTAAGGTGTCCGCCTAGGGTTAGGGTTAGGTGTATGGTTTGATTTAGGCTTCAGGTTAGGTTAGGTTTGAACTTAGTTTGAGGGAGTAAGTTTAGGGCGACTGTTAGTTTTCGGGTAACTGTTATGGTTGGAGTTAGCGTCAGGGCCAGGTTAGGGTTGGGGTGGAGCTTAAGGTGTCCGCCTAGGGTTAGGGTTAGGTCTATGGTTTGAGTTAGGCTTCAGGTTAGGTTAGGTTTGAACTTAGTTTGAGGGAGTAACTTAAGGGCTATTGTTAGTTTTCGGTTCAGTGTTACGGTTGGAGATAGCGTCAGGGTCAGGTTAGGGTTGGGGTTGAGCTTTAGGTGTCCGCCTAGGGTTAGGTTTAGGTCTATGGTTTGAGTTAGGCTTCAGGTTAGGTTAGGTTTGAACTTACTTTGAGGGAGTACTTTTAGGGCTACTGTTAGTTTTCGGTTCAGTGTTACGGTTGGTGATAGCGTCAGGGTCAGGTTAGGGTTGGGGTTGAGCTTCAGGTGTCCGCCTAGGGTTAGGGTTAGGTCTATGGTTTGAGTTAGGCTTCCGGTTAGGTTAGGTTTGAACTTAGTTTGAGGGAGTAAGTTTAGGGCTACTGTTAGTTTTCGGTTCAGTGTTACGGTTGGATTTAGCGTGAGGGTCAGGTTAGGGTTGGGGTTGAGCTTCAGGTGTCCGCCTAGGGTTAGGGTTAGGTCTATGGTTTGAGTTAGGCTTCAGGTTAGGTTAGGTTTGAACTTAGTTTTAGGGAGTAAGTTTAAGGCTACTGTTTGTTTTCGGTTCAGTGTTACGGTTGGAGTAAGCGTCAGGGTCAGGTTAGGGTGGGGGTTAAGCATAAGGTGTCCGCCTAGGGTTAGGGTTAGGTCTATGGTTTCATTTAGGCTTCAGGTTAGGTTAGGATTGAACTTAGTTTGAGGGAGTAAGTTTAGGGCTACTGTAAGTTTTCGGTTCAGTGTTACGGTTGGTTTTAGCCTCAGGTCCAGGTTAGGGTTGGGGTTGAGCTTAAGGTGTCCGCCAAGGGTTCGGGTTAGGTCTATGGTTTGAGTTAGGCTTCAGGTTAGGTTAGGTTTGAACTTAGTTTGAGGGAGTAAGTTTAGGGCGACTGTTAGTTTTCGGGTAACTGTTATGGTTGGAGTTAGCGTCAGGGCCAGGTTAGGGTTGGGGTGGAGCTTAAGGTGTCCACCTAGGGTTAGGGTTAAGTCTATGGTTTGAGTTAGGCTTCAGGTTAGTTTAGGTTTGAACTTAGTTTGAGGGAGTAAGTTTAGGGTTACTGTTAGTTTTCGGTTCAGTGGTATGGTTGGAGTTAGCGTGAGGGTCAGGTTAGGGTTGGGGTTAAGCTTAAGGTGTCTGCCTAGGGTTAGTGTTAGGTCTATCGTTTCATTTAGGCTTCAGGTTAGGTTAGGATTGAACTTAGTTTGAGGAAGAAAGTTTATGGCTACTGTTAGTTTTCGGTTCAGTGTTACGGTTGGAGATAGCGTGAGGGTCAGGTTAGCGTTGGGGTTGAGCTTAAGGTGTCCGCCTAGGGTTAGGGTTAGGTGTATGGTTTGATTTAGGCTTCAGGTTAGGTTAGGTTTGAACTTAGTTTGAGGGAGTAAGTTTAGGGCTAATGTTAGTTTTCGGGTAACTGTTACGGTTGGAGTAAGCGTCAGGGTCAGGTTAGGTTTTGGGTTGAGCTTAAGGTGTCCGCCTAGGGTTAGGGTTAGGTGTATGGTTTGATTTAGGCTTCAGGTTAGGTTAGGTTTGAACTTAGTTTGAGGGAGTAAGTTTAGGGCGACTGTTAGTTTTCGGGTAACTGTTATGGTTGGAGTTAGCGTCAGGGCCAGGTTAGGGTTGGGGTGGAGCTTAAGGTGTCCGCCTAGGGTTAGGGTTAGGTCTATGGTTTGAGTTAGGCTTCAGGTTAGGTTAGGTTTGAACTTAGTTTGAGGGAGTAACTTAAGGGCTATTGTTAGTTTTCGGTTCAGTGTTACGGTTGGAGATAGCGTCAGGGTCAGGTTAGGGTTGGGGTTGAGCTTTAGGTGTCCGCCTAGGGTTAGGTTTAGGTCTATGGTTTGAGTTAGGCTTCAGGTTAGGTTAGGTTTGAACTTACTTTGAGGAAGTACTTTTAGGGCTACTGTTAGTTTTCGGTTCAGTGTTACGGTTGGTGATAGCGTCAGGGTCAGGTTAGGGTTGGGGTTGAGCTTCAGGTGTCCGCCTAGGGTTAGGGTTAGGTCTATGGTTTGAGTTAGGCTTCCGGTTAGGTTAGGTTTGAACTTAGTTTGAGGGAGTAAGTTTAGGGCTACTGTTAGTTTTCGGTTCAGTGTTACGGTTGGATTTAGCGTGAGGGTCAGGTTAGGGTTGGGGTTGAGCTTAAGGTGTCCTCCTAGGGTTAGGGTTAGGTGTATGGTTTGATTTAGGCTTCAGGTTAGGTTAGGTTTGAACTTAGTTTGAGGGATTAAGTTTAGGTCTACTGTTAGTTTTCGGGTAACTGTTATGGTTGGAGTTAGCGTCACGGCCATTTTAGGGTTGTGGTTGAGCTTAAGGTGTCCGCCTAGGGTTAGGGTTAGGTCTATGGTTTCAGTTAGGCTTCAGGTTAGGTTAGGATTGAACTTAGTTTGAGGGAGTAAGTTTAGGGCTACTGTTAGTTTTCGGTTCAGTGTTACGGTTGGAGCAAGAGTCAGGGTCAGGTTAGGGTTGGGTTTGAGCTTCAGGTGTCCGCCTAGGGTTAGGGTTAGGTCTATGGTTTGAGTTAGGCTTCAGGTTAGGTTAGGTTTGAACTTAGTTTGAGGGAGTAAGTTTAAGGCTACTGTTTGTTTTCGGTTCAGTGTTACGGTTGGAGTAAGCGTCAGGGTCAGGTTAGGGTGGGGGTTAAGCATAAGGTGTCCGCCTAGGGTTAGGGTTAGGTCTATGGTTTCATTTAGGCTTCAGGTTAGGTTAGGATTGAACTTAGTTTGAGGGAGTAAGTTTAGGGCTACTGTAAGTTTTCGGTTCAGTGTTACGGTTGGTTTTAGCCTCAGGTCCAGGTTAGGGTTGGGGTTGAGCTTAAGGTGTCCGCCTAGGGTTCGGGTTAGGTGTATTGTTTGAGATAGGCTTCAGGTTAGTTTAGATTTGAACTTAGTTTGAGGGAGTAAGTTTAGTGCTATTGTTAGTTTTCGGTTCAGTGTTACGGTTGGAGATAGCGTCAGGGTGAGGTTAGGGTTGGGTTTGAGCTTCAGGTGTCCGCCTAGGGTTAGGGTTAGGTGTATGGTTTGATTTAGGCTTCAGGTTAGGTTATGTTTGAACTTAGTTTGAGGGAGTAAGTTTAGGGCTACTGTTAGTTTTCGGGTAACTGTTATGGTTGGAGTTAGCGTCAGGGTCAGGTTAGGGTTGGGGTTGAGCTTAAGGTGTCCGGCTAGGGTTAAGGTTAGGTCTATGTTTTGAGTTAGGCTTCAGGTTAGGTTAGGTTTGAACTTAGTTTGAGGGAGTAAGTTTAGGGCAACTGTTAGTTTTCGGGTAACTGTTATGGTTGGAGTTAACGTCAGGGCCAGGTTAGGGTTGGGGTGGAGCTTAAGGTGTCCGCCTAGGGATAGGGTTAGGTCTATGGTTTGAGTTAGGCTTCAGGTTAGGTTAGGTTTGAACTTAGTTTGAGGGAGTAAGTTTAGGGCTACTGTTAGTTTTCGGTTCAGTGTTACGGTTGGAGATAGCGTCCGGGTCAGGTTAGGGTTGGGGTTGAGCTTCAGGTGTCCGCCTAGGGTTAGGGTTAGGTCTATGGTTTTAGTTAGGATTCAGGTTAGGTTAGGTTTGAACTTAGTTTGAGGGAGTAAGTTTAGGGCTTCTGTTAGTTTTCGGTTCAGTGGTACGGTTGGATTTAGCATGAGGGTCAGGTTAGGGTTGGGGTTGAGCTTAAGGTGTCCGCCTAGGGTTAGGGTTAGGTGTATGGTTTGATTTAGGCTTCAGGTTAGGTTAGGATTGAACTTAGTTTGAGGAAGAAAGTTTATGGCTACTGTTAGTTTTCGGTTCAGTGTTACGGTTGGAGATAGCGTGAGGGTCAGGTTAGGGTTGGGGTTGAGCTTAAGGTGTCCGCCTAGGGTTAGGGTTAGGTGTATGGTTTGATTTAGGCTTCAGGTTAGGTTAGCTTTGAACTTAGTTTGAGGGAGTAAGTTTAGGGCTACTGTTAGTTTTCGGGTAACTGTTATGGTTGGAGTTAGCGTCAGGGTCAGGTTAGGGTTGGGGTTGAGCTTCAGGTGTCCGCCTAGGGTTAGGGTTAGGTCTATGGTTTGAGTTAGGCTTCAGGTTAGGTTAGGTTTGAACTTAGTTTGAGGGAGTAAGTTTAGGGCGACTGTTAGATTTCGGGTAACTGTTATGGTTGGAGTTAGCGTCAGGGCCAGGTTAGGGTTGGGGTGGAGCTTAAGGTGTCCGCCTAGGGTTAGGGTTAGGTCTATGGTTCGAGTTAGGCTTCAGGTTAGTTTAGGTTTGAACTTAGTTTGAGGGAGTAAGTTTAGGGTTACTGTTAGTTTTCGGTTCAGTGGTACGGTTGGAGTTAGCGTGAGGGTCAGGTTAGGGTTGGGGTTAAGCTTAAGGTGTCCGCCTAGGGTTAGTGTTAGGTCTATCGTTTCATTTAGGCTTCAGGTTAGGTTAGGATTGAACATAGTTTGAGGAAGAAAGTTTAGGGCTACTGTTAGTTTTCGGTTCAGTGTTACGGTTGGAGATAGCGTGAGGGTCAGGTTAGGGTTGGGGTTCAGCTTAAGGTGTCCGCCTAGGGTTAGGGTTAGGTGTATGGTTTGATTTAGGCTTCAGGTTAGGTTAGGTTTGAACTTAGTTTGAGGGAGTAAGTTTAGGGCGACTGTTAGTTTTCGGGTAACTGTTATGGTTGGAGTTAGCGTCAGGGCCAGGTTAGGGTTGGGGTGGAGCTTAAGTTGTCCGCCTAGGTTTAGGGTTAGGTCTATGGTTTGAGTTAGGCTTCAGGTTGGGTTAGGTTTGAACTTAGTTTGAGGGAGTAAGTTTAGGGCTACTGTTAGTTTTCGGTTCAGTGTTACGGTTGGAGATAGCGTCAGGGTCAGGTTAGGGTTGGGGTTGAGCTTCAGGTGTCCGCCTAGGGTTAGGGTTAGGTCTATGGTTTGAGTTAGGCTTCAGGTTAGGTTAGGTTTGAACTTAGTTTGAGGGAGTAAGTTTAGGGCTACTGTTAGTTTTCGGTTCAGTGTTACGGTTGGATTTAGCGTGAGGGTCAGGTTAGGGTTGGGGTTGAGCTTAAGGTGTCCGCCTAGGGTTAGGGTTAGGTGTATGGTTTGATTTAGGCTTCAGGTTAGGTTAGGTTTGAACTTAGTTTGAGGGAGTAAGTTTAGGGCTACTGTTAGTTTTCGGGTAACTGTTATGTTTGGAGTTAGCGTCAGGGACATTTTAGGGTTGGGGTTGAGCTTAAGGTTTCCGCCTAGGGTTAGGGTTAGGTCTATGGTTTAAGTTAGGCTTCAGGTTAGGTTACGATTGAACTTAGTTTGAGGGAGTAAGTTTAGGGCTACTGTTAGTTTTCGGTTCAGTGTTACGGTTGGAGTAAGAGTCAGGGTCAGCTTAGGGTTGGGGTTTTGCTTCAGGTGTCCGCCTAGGGTTAGGGTTATGTCTATTGTTTGAGTTAGGCTTCAGGTTAGTTTAGGTTTGAACTTAGTTTGAGGGAGTAACTTAAGGGCTATTGTTAGTTTTCGGTTCAGTGTTACGGTTGGAGATAGCGTCAGGGTCAGGTTAGGGTTGGGGTTGAGCTTTAGGTGTCCGCCTAGGGTTAGGTTTAAGTCTATGGTTTGAGTTAGGCTTCAGGTTAGGTTAGGTTTGAACTTACTTTGAGGGAGTACTTTTAGGGCTACTGTTAGTTTTCGGTTCAGTGTTACGGTTGGAGATAGCGTCCGGGTCAGGTTAGGGTTGGGGTTGAGCTTCAGGTGTCCGCCTAGTGTTAGGGTTAGGTCTATGGTTTGAGTTAGGCTTCAGGTTAGGTTAGGTTTGAACTTAGTTTGAGGGAGTAAGTTTAGGGCTACTGTTAGTTTTCGGTTCAGTGTTACGGTTGGATTTAGCATGAGGGTCAGGTTAGGGTTGGGGTTGAGCTTAAGGTGTCCGCCTAGGGTTAGGGTTAGGTGTATGGTTTGATTTAGGCTTCAGGTTAGGTTAGGTTTGAACTTAGTTTGAGGGAGTAAGTTTAGGTCTACTGTTAGTTTTCGAGTAACTGTTATGGTTAGAGTTAGCGTCAGGGCCATTTTAGGGTTGTGGTTGAGCTTAAGGTGTCCGCCTAGGGTTAGGGTTAGGTTTATGGTTTCAGTTAGGCTTCAGGTTAGGTTAGGATTGAACTTAGTTTGAGGGAGTAAGTTTAGGGTTACTGTTAGTTTTCGGTTCAGTGGTACGGTTGGAGTTAGCGTGAGGGTCAGGTTAGGGTTGGGGTTAAGCTTAAGGTGTCCGCCTAGGGTTAGTGTTAGGTCTATCGTTTCATTTAGGCTTCAGGTTAGGTTAGGATTGAACATAGTTTGAGGAAGAATGTTTAGGGCTACTGTTAGTTTTCGGTTCAGTGTTACGGTTGGAGATAGCGTGAGGGTCAGGTTAGGGTTGGGGTTGAGCTTAAGGTGTCCGCCTAGAGTTAGGGTTAGGTGTATGGTTTGATTTAGGCTTCAGGTTAGGTTAGGTATGAACTTAGTTTGAGGGAGTAAGTTTAGGGCGACTGTTAGTTTTCGGGTAACTGTTATGGTTGGAGTTAGCGTCAGGGCCAGGTTAGGGTTGGGGTGGAGCTTAAGGTGTCCGCCTAGGGTTAGGGTTAGGTCTATGGTTTGAGTTAGGCTTCAGGTTAGGTTAGGTTTGAACTTAGTTTGAGGGAGTAACTTAAGGGCTATTGTTAGTTTTCGGTTCAGTGTTACGGTTGGAGATAGCGTCAGGGTCAGGTTAGGGTTGGGGTTGACCTTTAGGTGTCCGCCTAGGGTTAGGTTTAGGTCTATGGTTTGAGTTAGGCTTCAGGTTAGGTTAGGTTTGAACTTACTTTGAGGAAGTACTTTTAGGGCTACTGTTAGTTTTCGGTTCAGTGTTACGGTTGGTGATAGCGTCAGGGTCAGGTTAGGGTTGGGGTTGAGCTTCAGGTGTCCGCCTAGGGTTAGGGTTAGGTCTATGGTTTGAGTTAGGCTTCCGGTTAGGTTAGGTTTGAACTTAGTTTGAGGGAGTAAGTTTAGGGCTACTGTTAGTTTTCGGTTCAGTGTTACGGTTGGATTTAGCGTGAGGGTCAGGTTAGGGTTGGGGTTGAGCTTAAGGTGTCCTCCTAGGGTTAGGGTTAGGTGTATGGTTTGATTTAGGCTTCAGGTTAGGTTAGGTTTGAACTTAGTTTGAGGGATTAAGTTTAGGTCTACTGTTAGTTTTCGGGTAACTGTTATGGTTGGAGTTAGCGTCACGGCCATTTTAGGGTTGTGGTTGAGCTTAAGGTGTCCGCCTAGGGTTAGGGTTAGGTCTATGGTTTCAGTTAGGCTTCAGGTTAGGTTAGGATTGAACTTAGTTTGAGGGAGTAAGTTTAGGGCTACTGTTAGTTTTCGGTTCAGTGTTACGGTTGGAGCAAGAGTCAGGGTCAGGTTAGGGTTGGGTTTGAGCTTCAGGTGTCCGCCTAGGGTTAGGGTTAGGTCTATGGTTTGAGTTAGGCTTCAGGTTAGGTTAGGTTTGAACTTAGTTTGAGGGAGTAAGTTTAAGGCTACTGTTTGTTTTCGGTTCAGTGTTACGGTTGGAGTAAGCGTCAGGGTCAGGTTAGGGTGGGGGTTAAGCATAAGGTGTCCGCCAAGGGTTAGGGTTAGGTCTATGGTTTCATTTAGGCTTCAGGTTAGGTTAGGATTGAACTTAGTTTGAGGGAGTAAGTTTAGGGCTACTGTAAGTTTTCGGTTCAGTGTTACGGTTGGTTTTAGCCTCAGGTCCAGGTTAGGGTTGGGGTTGAGCTTAAGGTGTCCGCCTAGGGTTCGGGTTAGGTGTATTGTTTGAGATAGGCTTCAGGTTAGTTTAGATTTGAACTTAGTTTGAGGGAGTAAGTTTAGTGCTATTGTTAGTTTTCGGTTCAGTGTTACGGTTGGAGATAGCGTCAGGGTGAGGTTAGGGTTGGGTTTGAGCTTCAGGTGTCCGCCTAGGGTTAGGGTTAGGTGTATGGTTTGATTTAGGCTTCAGGTTAGGTTATGTTTGAACTTAGTTTGAGGGAGTAAGTTTAGGGCTACTGTTAGTTTTCGGGTAACTGTTATGGTTGGAGTTAGCGTCAGGGTCAGGTTAGGGTTGGGGTTGAGCTTAAGGTGTCCGCCTAGGGTTAAGGTTAGGTCTATGTTTTGAGTTAGGCTTCAGGTTAGGTTAGGTTTGAACTTAGTTTGAGGGAGTAAGTTTAGGGCAACTGTTAGTTTTCGGGTAACTGTTATGGTTGGAGTTAACGTCTGGGCCAGGTTAGGGTTCGGGTGGAGCTTAAGGTGTCCGCCTAGGGATAGGGTTAGGTCTATGGTTTGAGTTAGGCTTCAGGTTAGGTTAGGTTTGAACTTAGTTTGAGGGAGTAAGTTTAGGGCTACTGTTAGTTTTCGGTTCAGTGTTACGGTTGGAGATAGCGTCCGGGTCAGGTTAGGGTTGGGGTTGAGCTTCAGGTGTCCGCCTAGGGTTAGGGTTAGGTCTATGGTTTTAGTTAGGATTCAGGTTAGGTTAGGTTTGAACTTAGTTTGAGGGAGTAAGTTTAGGGCTTCTGTTAGTTTTCGGTTCAGTGGTACGGTTGGATTTAGCATGAGGGTCAGGTTAGGGTTGGGGTTGAGCTTAAGGTGTCCGCCTAGGGTTAGGGTTAGGTGTATGGTTTGATTTAGGCTTCAGGTTAGGTTAGGATTGAACTTAGTTTGAGGAAGAAAGTTTATGGCTACTGTTAGTTTTCGGTTCAGTGTTACGGTTGGAGATAGTGTGAGGGTCAGGTTAGGGTTGGGGTTGAGCTTAAGGTGTCCGCCTAGGGTTAGGGTTAGGTGTATGGTTTGATTTAGGCTTCAGGTTAGGTTAGCTTTGAACTTAGTTTGAGGGAGTAAGTTTAGGGCTACTGTTAGTTTTCGGGTAACTGTTATGGTTGGAGTTAGCGTCAGGGTCAGGTTAGGGTTGGGGTTGAGCTTCAGGTGTCCGCCTAGGGTTAGGGTTAGGTCTATGGTTTGAGTTAGGCTTCAGGTTAGGTTAGGTTTGAACTTAGTTTGAGGGAGTAAGTTTAGGGCGACTGTTAGATTTCGGGTAACTGTTATGGTTGGAGTTAGCGTCAGGGCCAGGTTAGGGTTGGGGTGGAGCTTAAGGTGTCCGCCTAGGGTTAGGGTTAGGTCTATGGTTCGAGTTAGGCTTCAGGTTAGTTTAGGTTTGAACTTAGTTTGAGGGAGTAAGTTTAGGGTTACTGTTAGTTTTCGGTTCAGTGGTACGGTTGGAGTTAGCGTGAGGGTCAGGTTAGGGTTGGGGTTAAGCTTAAGGTGTCCGCCTAGGGTTAGTGTTAGGTCTATCGTTTCATTTAGGCTTCAGGTTAGGTTAGGATTGAACATAGTTTGTGGAAGAAAGTTTAGGGCTACTGTTAGTTTTCGGTTCAGTGTTACGGTTGGAGATAGCGTGAGGGTCAGGTTAGGGTTGGGGTTCAGCTTAAGGTGTCCGCCTAGGGTTAGGGTTAGGTGTATGGTTTGATTTAGGCTTCAGGTTAGGTTAGGTTTGAACTTAGTTTGAGGGAGTAAGTTTAGGGCGACTGTTAGTTTTCGGGTAACTGTTATGGTTGGAGTTAGCGTCAGGGCCAGGTTAGGGTTGGGGTGGAGCTTAAGTTGTCCGCCTAGGTTTAGGGTTAGGTCTATGGTTTGAGTTAGGCTTCAGGTTGGGTTAGGTTTGAACTTAGTTTGAGGGAGTAAGTTTAGGGCTACTGTTAGTTTTCGGTTCAGTGTTACGGTTGGAGATAGCGTCAGGGTCAGGTTAGGGTTGGGGTTGAGCTTCAGGTGTCCGCCTAGGGTTAGGGTTAGGTCTATGGTTTGAGTTAGGCTTCAGGTTAGGTTAGGTTTGAACTTAGTTTGAGGGAGTAAGTTTAGGGCTACTGTTAGTTTTCGGTTCAGTGTTACGGTTGGATTTAGCGTGAGGGTCAGGTTAGGGTTGGGGTTGAGCTTAAGGTGTCCGCCTAGGGTTAGGGTTAGGTGTATGGTTTGATTTAGGCTTCAGGTTAGGTTAGGTTTGAACTTAGTTTGAGGGAGTAAGTTTAGGGCTACTGTTAGTTTTCGGGTAACTGTTATGTTTGGAGTTAGCGTCAGGGACATTTTAGGGTTGGGGTTGAGCTTAAGGTTTCCGCCTAGGGTTAGGGTTAGGTCTATGGTTTAAGTTAGGCTTCAGGTTAGGTTACGATTGAACTTAGTTTGAGGGAGTAAGTTTAGGGCTACTGTTAGTTTTCGGTTCAGTGTTACGGTTGGAGTAAGAGTCAGGGTCAGCTTAGGGTTGGGGTTTTGCTTCAGGTGTCCGCCTAGGGTTAGGGTTATGTCTATTGTTTGAGTTAGGCTTCAGGTTAGTTTAGGTTTGAACTTAGTTTGAGGGAGTAACTTAAGGGCTATTGTTAGTTTTCGGTTCAGTGTTACGGTTGGAGATAGCGTCAGGGTCAGGTTAGGGTTGGGGTTGAGCTTTAGGTGTCCGCCTAGGGTTAGGTTTAAGTCTATGGTTTGAGTTAGGCTTCAGGTTAGGTTAGGTTTGAACTTACTTTGAGGGAGTACTTTTAGGGCTACTGTTAGTTTTCGGTTCAGTGTTACGGTTGGAGATAGCGTCCGGGTCAGGTTAGGGTTGGGGTTGAGCTTCAGGTGTCCGCCTAGTGTTAGGGTTAGGTCTATGGTTTGAGTTAGGCTTCAGGTTAGGTTAGGTTTGAACTTAGTTTGAGGGAGTAAGTTTAGGGCTACTGTTAGTTTTCGGTTCAGTGTTACGGTTGGATTTAGCATGAGGGTCAGGTTAGGGTTGGGGTTGAGCTTAAGGTGTCCGCCTAGGGTTAGGGTTAGGTGTATGGTTTGATTTAGGCTTCAGGTTAGGTTAGGTTTGAACTTAGTTTGAGGGAGTAAGTTTAGGTCTACTGTTAGTTTTCGAGTAACTGTTATGGTTGGAGTTAGCGTCAGGGCCATTTTAGGGTTGTGGTTGAGCTTAAGGTGTCCGCCTAGGGTTAGGGTTAGGTTTATGGTTTCAGTTAGGCTTCAGGTTAGGTTAGGATTGAACTTAGTTTGAGGGAGTAAGTTTAGGGTTACTGTTAGTTTTCGGTTCAGTGGTACGGTTGGAGTTAGCGTGAGGGTCAGGTTAGGGTTGGGGTTAAGCTTAAGGTGTCCGCCTAGGGTTAGTGTTAGGTCTATCGTTTCATTTAGGCTTCAGGTTAGGTTAGGATTGAACATAGTTTGAGGAAGAAAGTTTAGGGCTACTGTTAGTTTTCGGTTCAGTGTTACGGTTGGAGATAGCGTGAGGGTCAGGTTAGGGTTGGGGTTGAGCTTAAGGTGTCCGCCTAGAGTTAGGGTTAGGTGTATGGTTTGATTTAGGCTTCAGGTTAGGTTAGGTATGAACTTAGTTTGAGGGAGTAAGTTTAGGGCGACTGTTAGTTTTCGGGTAACTGTTATGGTTGGAGTTAGCGTCAGGGCCAGGTTAGGGTTGGGGTGGAGCTTAAGGTGTCCGCCTAGGGTTAGGGTTAGGTCTATGGTTTGAGTTAGGCTTCAGGTTAGGTTAGGTTTGAACTTAGTTTGAGGGAGTAACTTAAGGGCTATTGTTAGTTTTCGGTTCAGTGTTACGGTTGGAGATAGCGTCAGGGTCAGGTTAGGGTTGGGGTTGAGCTTTAGGTGTCCGCCTAGGGTTAGGTTTAGGTCTATGGTTTGAGTTAGGCTTCAGGTTAGGTTAGGTTTGAACTTACTTTGAGGAAGTACTTTTAGGGCTACTGTTAGTTTTCGGTTCAGTGTTACGGTTGGTGATAGCGTCAGGGTCAGGTTAGGGTTGGGGTTGAGCTTCAGGTGTCCGCCTAGGGTTAGGGTTAGGTCTATGGTTTGAGTTAGGCTTCCGGTTAGGTTAGGTTTGAACTTAGTTTGAGGGAGTAAGTTTAGGGCTACTGTTAGTTTTCGGTTCAGTGTTACGGTTGGATTTAGCGTGAGGGTCAGGTTAGGGTTGGGGTTGAGCTTAAGGTGTCCTCCTAGGGTTAGGGTTAGGTGTATGGTTTGATTTAGGCTTCAGGTTAGGTTAGGTTTGAACTTAGTTTGAGGGATTAAGTTTAGGTCTACTGTTAGTTTTCGGGTAACTGTTATGGTTGGAGTTAGCGTCACGGCCATTTTAGGGTTGTGGTTGAGCTTAAGGTGTCCGCCTAGGGTTAGGGTTAGGTCTATGGTTTCAGTTAGGCTTCAGGTTAGGTTAGGATTGAACTTAGTTTGAGGGAGTAAGTTTAGGGCTACTGTTAGTTTTCGGTTCAGTGTTATGGTTGGAGCAAGAGTCAGGGTCAGGTTAGGGTTGGGTTTGAGCTTCAGGTGTCCGCCTAGGGTTAGGGTTAGGTCTATGGTTTGAGTTAGGCTTCAGGTTAGGTTAGGTTTGAACTTAGTTTGAGGGAGTAAGTTTAAGGCTACTGTTTGTTTTCGGTTCAGTGTTACGGTTGGAGTAAGCGTTAGGGTCAGGTTAGGGTGGGGGTTAAGCATAAGGTGTCCGCCTAGGGTTAGGGTTAGGTCTATGGTTTCATTTAGGCTTCAGGTTAGGTTAGGATTGAACTTAGTTTGAGGGAGTAAGTTTAGGGCTACTGTAAGTTTTCGGTTCAGTGTTACGGTTGGTTTTAGCCTCAGGTCCAGGTTAGGGTTGGGGTTCAGCTTAAGGTGTCCGCCTAGGGTTAGGGTTAGGTGTATGGTTTGATTTAGGCTTCAGGTTAGGTTAGGTTTGAACTTAGTTTGAGGGAGTAAGTTTAGGGCGACTGTTAGTTTTCGGGTAACTGTTATGGTTGGAGTTAGCGTCAGGGCCAGGTTAGGGTTGGGGTGGAGCTTAAGTTGTCCGCCTAGGTTTAGGGTTAGGTCTATGGTTTGAGTTAGGCTTCAGGTTGGGTTAGGTTTGAACTTAGTTTGAGGGAGTAAGTTTAGGGCTACTGTTAGTTTTCGGTTCAGTGTTACGGTTGGAGATAGCGTCAGGGTCAGGTTAGGGTTGGGGTTGAGCTTCAGGTGTCCGCCTAGGGTTAGGGTTAGGTCTATGGTTTGAGTTAGGCTTCAGGTTAGGTTAGGTTTGAACTTAGTTTGAGGGAGTAAGTTTAGGGCTACTGTTAGTTTTCGGTTCAGTGTTACGGTTGGATTTAGCGTGAGGGTCAGGTTAGGGTTGGGGTTGAGCTTAAGGTGTCCGCCTAGGGTTAGGTTTAGGTGTATGGTTTGATTTAGGCTTCAGGTTAGGTTAGGTTTGAACTTAGTTTGAGGGAGTAAGTTTAGGGCTACTGTTAGTTTTCGGGTAACTGTTATGTTTGGAGTTAGCGTCAGGGACATTTTAGGGTTGGGGTTGAGCTTAAGGTTTCCGCCTAGGGTTAGGGTTAGGTCTATGGTTTAAGTTAGGCTTCAGGTTAGGTTACGATTGAACTGAGTTTGAGGGAGTAAGTTTAGGGCTACTGTTAGTTTTCGGTTCAGTGTTACGGTTGGAGTAAGAGTCAGGGTCAGCTTAGGGTTGGGGTTTTGCTTCAGGTGTCCGCCTAGGGTTAGGGTTATGTCTATTGTTTGAGTTAGGCTTCAGGTTAGTTTAGGTTTGAACTTAGTTTGAGGGAGTAACTTAAGGGCTATTGTTAGTTTTCGGTTCAGTGTTACGGTTGGAGATAGCGTCAGGGTCAGGTTAGGGTTGGGGTTGAGCTTTAGGTGTCCGCCTAGGGTTAGGTTTAAGTCTATGGTTTGAGTTAGGCTTCAGGTTAGGTTAGGTTTGAACTTACTTTGAGGGAGTACTTTTAGGGCTACTGTTAGTTTTCGGTTCAGTGTTACGGTTGGAGATAGCGTCCGGGTCAGGTTAGGGTTGGGGTTGAGCTTCAGGTGTCCGCCTAGTGTTAGGGTTAGGTCTATGGTTTGAGTTAGGCTTCAGGTTAGGTTAGGTTTGAACTTAGTTTGAGGGAGTAAGTTTAGGGCTACTGTTAGTTTTCGGTTCAGTGTTACGGTTGGATTTAGCATGAGGGTCAGGTTAGGGTTGGGGTTGAGCTTAAGGTGTCCGCCTAGGGTTAGGGTTAGGTGTATGGTTTGATTTAGGCTTCAGGTTAGGTTAGGTTTGAACTTAGTTTGAGGGAGTAAGTTTAGGTCTACTGTTAGTTTTCGAGTAACTGTTATGGTTGGAGTTAGCGTCAGGGCCATTTTAGGGTTGTGGTTGAGCTTAAGGTGTCCGCCTAGGGTTAGGGTTAGGTTTATGGTTTCAGTTAGGCTTCAGGTTAGGTTAGGATTGAACTTAGTTTGAGGGAGTAAGTTTAGGGTTACTGTTAGTTTTCGGTTCAGTGGTACGGTTGGAGTTAGCGTGAGGGTCAGGTTAGGGTTGGGGTTAAGCTTAAGGTGTCCGCCTAGGGTTAGTGTTAGGTCTATCGTTTCATTTAGGCTTCAGGTTAGGTTAGGATTGAACATAGTTTGAGGAAGAAAGTTTAGGGCTACTGTTAGTTTTCGGTTCAGTGTTACGGTTGGAGATAGCGTGAGGGTCAGGTTAGGGTTGGGGTTGAGCTTAAGGTGTCCGCCTAGAGTTAGGGTTAGGTGTATGGTTTGATTTAGGCTTCAGGTTAGGTTAGGTATGAACTTAGTTTGAGGGAGTAAGTTTAGGGCGACTGTTAGTTTTCGGGTAACTGTTATGGTTGGAGTTAGCGTCAGGGCCAGGTTAGGGTTGGGGTGGAGCTTAAGGTGTCCGCCTAGGGTTAGGGTTAGGTCTATGGTTTGAGTTAGGCTTCAGGTTAGGTTAGGTTTGAACTTAGTTTGAGGGAGTAACTTAAGGGCTATTGTTAGTTTTCGGTTCAGTGTTACGGTTGGAGATAGCGTCAGGGTCAGGTTAGGGTTGGGGTTGAGCTTTAGGTGTCCGCCTAGGGTTAGGTTTAGGTCTATGGTTTGAGTTAGGCTTCAGGTTAGGTTAGGTTTGAACTTACTTTGAGGAAGTACTTTTAGGGCTACTGTTAGTTTTCGGTTCAGTGTTACGGTTGGTGATAGCGTCAGGGTCAGGTTAGGGTTGGGGTTGAGCTTCAGGTGTCCGCCTAGGGTTAGGGTTAGGTCTATGGTTTGAGTTAGGCTTCCGGTTAGGTTAGGTTTGAACTTAGTTTGAGGGAGTAAGTTTAGGGCTACTGTTAGTTTTCGGTTCAGTGTTACGGTTGGATTTAGCGTGAGGGTCAGGTTAGGGTTGGGGTTGAGCTTAAGGTGTCCTCCTAGGGTTAGGGTTAGGTGTATGGTTTGATTTAGGCTTCAGGTTAGGTTAGGTTTGAACTTAGTTTGAGGGATTAAGTTTAGGTCTACTGTTAGTTTTCGGGTAACTGTTATGGTTGGAGTTAGCGTCACGGCCATTTTAGGGTTGTGGTTGAGCTTAAGGTGTCCGCCTAGGGTTAGGGTTAGGTCTATGGTTTCAGTTAGGCTTCAGGTTAGGTTAGGATTGAACTTAGTTTGAGGGAGTAAGTTTAGGGCTACTGTTAGTTTTCGGTTCAGTGTTACGGTTGGAGCAAGAGTCAGGGTCAGGTTAGGGTTGGGTTTGAGCTTCAGGTGTCCGCCTAGGGTTAGGGTTAGGTCTATGGTTTGAGTTAGGCTTCAGGTTAGGTTAGGTTTGAACTTAGTTTGAGGGAGTAAGTTTAAGGCTACTGTTTGTTTTCGGTTCAGTGTTACGGTTGGAGTAAGCGTTAGGGTCAGGTTAGGGTGGGGGTTAAGCATAAGGTGTCCGCCTAGGGTTAGGGTTAGGTCTATGGTTTCATTTAGGCTTCAGGTTAGGTTAGGATTGAACTTAGTTTGAGGGAGTAAGTTTAGGGCTACTGTAAGTTTTCGGTTCAGTGTTACGGTTGGTTTTAGCCTCAGGTCCAGGTTAGGGTTGGGGTTGAGCTTAAGGTGTCCGCCTAGGGTTCGGGTTAGGTGTATTGTTTGAGATAGGCTTCAGGTTAGTTTAGATTTGAACTTAGTTTGAGGGAGTAAGTTTAGTGCTATTGTTAGTTTTCGGTTCAGTGTTACGGTTGGAGATAGCGTCAGGGTGAGGTTAGGGTTGGGTTTGAGCTTCAGGTGTCCGCCTAGGGTTAGGGTTAGGTGTATGGTTTGATTTAGGCTTCAGGTTAGGTTATGTTTGAACTTAGTTTGAGGGAGTAAGTTTAGGGCTACTGTTAGTTTTTGGGTAACTGTTATGGTTGGAGTTAGCGTCAGGGTCAGGTTAGGGTTGGGGTTGAGCTTAAGGTGTCCGCCTAGGGTTAAGGTTAGGTCTATGTTTTGAGTTAGGCTTCAGGTTAGGTTAGGTTTGAACTTAGTTTGAGGGAGTAAGTTTAGGGCAACTGTTAGTTTTCGGGTAACTGTTATGGTTGGAGTTAATGTCAGGGCCAGGTTAGGGTTCGGGTGGAGCTTAAGGTGTCCGCCTAGGGATAGGGTTAGGTCTATGGTTTGAGTTAGGCTTCAGGTTAGGTTAGGTTTGAACTTAGTTTGAGGGAGTAAGTTTAGGGCTACTGTTAGTTTTCGGTTCAGTGTTACGGTTGGAGATAGCGTCCGGGTCAGGTTAGGGTTGGGGTTGAGCTTCAGGTGTCCGCCTAGGGTTAGGGTTAGGTCTATGGTTTTAGTTAGGATTCAGGTTAGGTTAGGTTTGAACTTAGTTTGAGGGAGTAAGTTTAGGGCTTCTGTTAGTTTTCGGTTCAGTGGTACGGTTGGATTTAGCATGAGGGTCAGGTTAGGGTTGGGGTTGAGCTTAAGGTGTCCGCCTAGGGTTAGGGTTAGGTGTATGGTTTGATTTAGGCTTCAGGTTAGGTTAGGATTGAACTTAGTTTGAGGAAGAAAGTTTATGGCTACTGTTAGTTTTCGGTTCAGTGTTACGGTTGGAGATAGCGTGAGGGTCAGGTTAGGGTTGGGGTTGAGCTTAAGGTGTCCGCCTAGGGTTAGGGTTAGGTGTATGGTTTGATTTAGGCTTCAGGTTAGGTTAGCTTTGAACTTAGTTTGAGGGAGTAAGTTTAGGGCTACTGTTAGTTTTCGGGTAACTGTTATGGTTGGAGTTAGCGTCAGGGTCAGGTTAGGGTTGGGGTTGAGCTTCAGGTGTCCGCCTAGGGTTAGGGTTAGGTCTATGGTTTGAGTTAGGCTTCAGGTTAGGTTAGGTTTGAACTTAGTTTGAGGGAGTAAGTTTAGGGCGACTGTTAGATTTCGGGTAACTGTTATGGTTGGAGTTAGCGTCAGGGTCAGGTTAGGGTTGGGGTGGAGCTTAAGGTGTCCGCCTAGGGTTAGGGTTAGGTCTATGGTTTGAGTTAGGCTTCAGGTTAGTTTAGGTTTGAACTTAGGTTGAGGGAGTAAGTTTAGGGTTACTGTTAGTTTTCGGTTCAGTGGTACGGTTGGAGTTAGCGTGAGGGTCAGGTTAGGGTTGGGGTTAAGCTTAAGGTGTCCGCCTAGGGTTAGTGTTAGGTCTATCGTTTCATTTAGGCTTCAGGTTAGGTTACGATTGAACATAGTTTGAGGAAGAAAGTTTAGGGCTACTGTTAGTTTTCGGTTCAGTGTTACGGTTGGAGATAGCGTGAGGGTCAGGTTAGGGTTGGGGTTCAGCTTAAGGTGTCCGCCTAGGGTTAGGGTTAGGTGTATGGTTTGATTTAGGCTTCAGGTTAGTTTAGGTTTGAACTTAGTTTGAGGGAGTAAGTTTAGGGCGACTGTTAGTTTTCGGGTAACTGTTATGGTTGGAGTTAGCGTCAGGGCCAGGTTAGGGTTGGGGTGGAGCTTAAGTTGTCCGCCTAGGTTTAGGGTTAGGTCTATGGTTTGAGTTAGGCTTCAGGTTGGGTTAGGTTTGAACTTAGTTTGAGGGAGTAAGTTTAGGGCTACTGTTAGTTTTCGGTTCAGTGTTACGGTTGGAGATAGCGTCAGGGTCAGGTTAGGGTTGGGGTTGAGCTTCAGGTGTCCGCCTAGGGTTAGGGTTAGGTCTATGGTTTGAGTTAGGCTTCAGGTTAGGTTAGGTTTGAACTTAGTTTGAGGGAGTAAGTTTAGGGCTACTGTTAGTTTTCGGTTCAGTGTTACGGTTGGATTTAGCGTGAGGGTCAGGTTAGGGTTGGGGTTGAGCTTAAGGTGTCCGCCTAGGGTTAGGGTTAGGTGTATGGTTTGATTTAGGCTTCAGGTTAGGTTAGGTTTGAACTTAGTTTGAGGGAGTAAGTTTAGGGCTACTGTTAGTTTTCGGGTAAGTGTTATGTTTGGAGTTAGCGTCAGGGACATTTAAGGGTTGGGGTTGAGCTTAAGGTTTCCGCCTAGGGTTAGGGTTAGGTCTATGGTTTAAGTTAGGCTTCAGGTTAGGTTACGATTGAACTTAGTTTGAGGGAGTAAGTTTAGGGCTACTGTTAGTTTTCGGTTCAGTGTTACGGTTGGAGTAAGAGTCAGGGTCAGCTTAGGGTTGGGGTTTTGCTTCAGGTGTCCGCCTAGGGTTAGGGTTATGTCTATTGTTTGAGTTAGGCTTCAGGTTAGTTTAGGTTTGAACTTAGTTTGAGGGAGTAACTTAAGGGCTATTGTTAGTTTTCGGTTCAGTGTTACGGTTGGAGATAGCGTCAGGGTCAGGTTAGGGTTGGGGTTGAGCTTTAGGTGTCCGCCTAGGGTTAGGTTTAAGTCTATGGTTTGAGTTAGGCTTCAGGTTAGGTTAGGTTTGAACTTACTTTGAGGGAGTACTTTTAGGGCTACTGTTAGTTTTCGGTTCAGTGTTACGGTTGGAGATAGCGTCCGGGTCAGGTTAGGGTTGGGGTTGAGCTTCAGGTGTCCGCCTAGTGTTAGGGTTAGGTCTATGGTTTGAGTTAGGCTTCAGGTTAGGTTAGGTTTGAACTTAGTTTGAGGGAGTAAGTTTAGGGCTACTGTTAGTTTTCGGTTCAGTGTTACGGTTGGATTTAGCATGAGGGTCAGGTTAGGGTTGGGGTTGAGCTTAAGGTGTCCGCCTAGGGTTAGGGTTAGGTGTATGGTTTGATTTAGGCTTCAGGTTAGGTTAGGTTTGAACTTAGTTTGAGGGAGTAAGTTTAGGTCTACTGTTAGTTTTCGAGTAACTGTTATGGTTGGAGTTAGCGTCAGGGCCATTTTAGGGTTGTGGTTGAGCTTAAGGTGTCCGCCTAGGGTTAGGGTTAGGTTTATGGTTTCAGTTAGGCTTCAGGTTAGGTTAGGATTGAACTTAGTTTGAGGGAGTAAGTTTAGGGTTACTGTTAGTTTTCGGTTCAGTGGTACGGTTGGAGTTAGCGTGAGGGTCAGGTTAGGGTTGGGGTTAAGCTTAAGGTGTCCGCCTAGGGTTAGTGTTAGGTCTATCGTTTCATTTAGGCTTCAGGTTAGGTTAGGATTGAACATAGTTTGAGGAAGAAAGTTTAGGGCTACTGTTAGTTTTCGGTTCAGTGTTACGGTTGGAGATAGCGTGAGGGTCAGGTTAGGGTTGGGGTTCAGCTTAAGGTGTCCGCCTAGGGTTAGGGTTAGGTGTATGGTTTGATTTAGGCTTCAGGTTAGGTTAGGTTTGAACTTAGTTTGAGGGAGTAAGTTTAGGGCGACTGTTAGTTTTCGGGTAACTGTTATGGTTGGAGTTAGCGTCAGGGCCAGGTTAGGGTTGGGGTGGAGCTTAAGTTGTCCGCCTAGGTTTAGGGTTAGGTCTATGGTTTGAGTTAGGCTTCAGGTTGGGTTAGGTTTGAACTTAGTTTGAGGGAGTAAGTTTAGGGCTACTGTTAGTTTTCGGTTCAGTGTTACGGTTGGAGATAGCGTCAGGGTCAGGTTAGGGTTGGGGTTGAGCTTCAGGTGTCCGCCTAGGGTTAGGGTTAGGTCTATGGTTTGAGTTAGGCTTCAGGTTAGGTTAGGTTTGAACTTAGTTTGAGGGAGTAAGTTTAGGGCTACTGTTAGTTTTCGGTTCAGTGTTACGGTTGGATTTAGCGTGAGGGTCAGGTTAGGGTTGGGGTTGAGCTTAAGGTGTCCGCCTAGGGTTAGGTTTAGGTGTATGGTTTGATTTAGGCTTCAGGTTAGGTTAGGTTTGAACTTAGTTTGAGGGAGTAAGTTTAGGGCTACTGTTAGTTTTCGGGTAACTGTTATGTTTGGAGTTAGCGTCAGGGACATTTTAGGGTTGGGGTTGAGCTTAAGGTTTCCGCCTAGGGTTAGGGTTAGGTCTATGGTTTAAGTTAGGCTTCAGGTTAGGTTACGATTGAACTGAGTTTGAGGGAGTAAGTTTAGGGCTACTGTTAGTTTTCGGTTCAGTGTTACGGTTGGAGTAAGAGTCAGGGTCAGCTTAGGGTTGGGGTTTTGCTTCAGGTGTCCGCCTAGGGTTAGGGTTATGTCTATTGTTTGAGTTAGGCTTCAGGTTAGTTTAGGTTTGAACTTAGTTTGAGGGAGTAACTTAAGGGCTATTGTTAGTTTTCGGTTCAGTGTTACGGTTGGAGATAGCGTCAGGGTCAGGTTAGGGTTGGGGTTGAGCTTTAGGTGTCCGCCTAGGGTTAGGTTTAAGTCTATGGTTTGAGTTAGGCTTCAGGTTAGGTTAGGTTTGAACTTACTTTGAGGGAGTACTTTTAGGGCTACTGTTAGTTTTCGGTTCAGTGTTACGGTTGGAGATAGCGTCCGGGTCAGGTTAGGGTTGGGGTTGAGCTTCAGGTGTCCGCCTAGTGTTAGGGTTAGGTCTATGGTTTGAGTTAGGCTTCAGGTTAGGTTAGGTTTGAACTTAGTTTGAGGGAGTAAGTTTAGGGCTACTGTTAGTTTTCGGTTCAGTGTTACGGTTGGATTTAGCATGAGGGTCAGGTTAGGGTTGGGGTTGAGCTTAAGGTGTCCGCCTAGGGTTAGGGTTAGGTGTATGGTTTGATTTAGGCTTCAGGTTAGGTTAGGTTTGAACTTAGTTTGAGGGAGTAAGTTTAGGTCTACTGTTAGTTTTCGAGTAACTGTTATGGTTGGAGTTAGCGTCAGGGCCATTTTAGGGTTGTGGTTGAGCTTAAGGTGTCCGCCTAGGGTTAGGGTTAGGTTTATGGTTTCAGTTAGGCTTCAGGTTAGGTTAGGATTGAACTTAGTTTGAGGGCGTAAGTTTAGGGCTACTGTTAGTTTTCGGTTCAGTGTTACGGTTGGAGCAAGAGTCAGGGTCAGGTTAGGGTTGGGTTTGAGCTTCAGGTGTCCGCCTAGGGTTAGGGTTAGGTCTATGGTTTGAGTTAGGCTTCAGGTTAGGTTAGGTTTGAACTTAGTTTGAGGGAGTAAGTTTAAGGCTACTGTTTGTTTTCGGTTCAGTGTTACGGTTGGAGTAAGCGTCAGGGTCAGGTTATGGTGGGGGTTAAGCATAAGGTGTCCGCCTAGGGTTAGGGTTAGGTCTATGGTTTCATTTAGGCTTCAGGTTAGGTTAGGATTGAACTTAGTTTGAGGGAGTAAGTTTAGGGCTACTGTAAGTTTTCGGTTCAGTGTTACGGTTGCTTTTAGCCTCAGGTCCAGGTTAGGGTTGGGGTTGAGCTTAAGGTGTCCGCCTAGGGTTCGGGTTAGGTGTATTGTTTGAGATAGGCTTCAGGTTAGTTTAGATTTGAACTTAGTTTGAGGGAGTAAGTTTAGTGCTATTGTTAGTTTTCGGTTCAGTGTTACGGTTGGAGATAGCGTCAGGGTGAGGTTAGGGTTGGGTTTGAGCTTCAGGTGTCCGCCTAGGGTTAGGGTTAGGTGTATGGTTTGATTTAGGCTTCAGGTTAGGTTATGTTTGAACTTAGTTTGAGGGAGTAAGTTTAGGGCTACTGTTAGTTTTCGGGTAACGGTTATGGTTGGAGTTAGCGTCAGTGTCAGGTTAGGGTTGGGGTTGCGCTTCAGGTGTCCGCCTAGGGTTAGGGTTAGGTCTATGGTTTGAGTTAGGCTTCAGGTTAGGTTAGGTTTGAACTTAGTTTGAGGGAGTAAGTTTAGGGCGACTGTTAGTTTTCGGGTAACTGTTATGGTTGGAGTTAGCGTCAGGGCCAGGTTAGGGTTGGGGTGGAGCTTAAGGTGTCCACCTAGGGTTAGGGTTAGGTCTATGGTTTGAGTTAGGCTTCAGGTTAGTTTAGGTTGGAACTTAGTTTGAGGGAGTAAGTTTAGGGTTACTGTTAGTTTTCGGTTCAGTGGTACGGTTGGAGTTAGCGTGAGGGTCAGGTTAGGGTTGGGGTTAAGCTTAAGGTGTCTGCCTAGGGTTAGTGTTAGGTCTATCGTTTCATTTAGGCTTCAGGTTAGGTTAGGATTGAACTTAGTTTGAGGGAGTAACTTAAGGGCTATTGTTAGTTTTCGGTTCAGTGTTACGGTTGGAGATAGCGTCAGGGTCAGGTTAGGGTTGGGGTTGAGCTTTAGGTGTCCGCCTAGGGTTAGGTTTAGGTCTATGGTTTGAGTTAGGCTTCAGGTTAGGTTAGGTTTGAACTTACTTTGAGGGAGTACTTTTAGGGCTACTGTTAGTTTTCGGTTCAGTGTTACGGTTGGTGATAGCGTCAGGGTCAGGTTAGGGTTGGGGTTGAGCTTCAGGTGTCCGCCTAGGGTTAGGGTTAGGTCTATGGTTTGAGTTAGGCTTCCGGTTAGGTTAGGTTTGAACTTAGTTTGAGGGAGTAAGTTTAGGGCTACTGTTAGTTTTCGGTTCAGTGTTACGGTTGGAGCAAGAGTCAGGGTCAGGTTAGGGTTGGGGTTGAGCTTCAGGTGTCCGCCTAGGGTTAGGGTTAGGTCTATGGTTTGAGTTAGGCTTCAGGTTAGGTTAGGTTTGAACTTAGTTTGAGGGAGTAAGTTTAAGGCTACTGTTTGTTTTCGGTTCAGTGTTACGGTTGGAGTAAGCGTCAGGGTCAGGTTAGGGTGGGGGTTAAGCATAAGGTGTCCGCCTAGGGTTAGGGTTAGGTCTATGGTTTCATTTAGGCTTCAGGTTAGGTTAGGATTGAACTTAGTTTGAGGGAGTAAGTTTAGGGCTACTGTAAGTTTTCGGTTCAGTGTTACGGTTGGTTTTAGCCTCAGGTCCAGGTTAGGGTTGGGGTTGAGCTTAAGGTGTCCGCCTAGGGTTCGGGTTAGGTCTATGGTTTGAGTTAGGCTTCAGGTTAGGTTAGGTTTGAACTTAGTTTGAGGGAGTAAGTTTAGGGCGACTGTTAGTTTTCGGGTAACTGTTATGGTTGGAGTTAGCGTCAGGGCCAGGTTAGGGTTGGGGTGGAGCTTAAGGTGTCCACCTAGGGTTAGGGTTAAGTCTATGGTTTGAGTTAGGCTTCAGGTTAGTTTAGGTTTGAACTTAGTTTGAGGGAGTAAGTTTAGGGTTACTGTTAGTTTTCGGTTCAGTGGTATGGTTGGAGTTAGCGTGAGGGTCAGGTTAGGGTTGGGGTTAAGCTTAAGGTGTCTGCCTAGGGTTAGTGTTAGGTCTATCGTTTCATTTAGGCTTCAGGTTAGGTTAGGATTGAACTTAGTTTGAGGAAGAAAGTTTATGGCTACTGTTAGTTTTCGGTTCAGTGTTACGGTTGGAGATAGCGTGAGGGTCAGGTTAGGGTTGGGGTTGAGCTTAAGGTGTCCGCCTAGGGTTAGGGTTAGGTGTATGGTTTGATTTAGGCTTCAGGTTAGGTTAGGTTTGAACTTAGTTTGAGGGAGTAAGTTTAGGGCTAATGTTAGTTTTCGGGTAACTGTTACGGTTGGAGTAAGCGTCAGGGTCAGGTTAGGTTTTGGGTTGAGCTTAAGGTGTCCGCCTAGGGTTAGGGTTAGGTGTATGGTTTGATTTAGGCTTCAGGTTAGGTTAGGTTTGAACTTAGTTTGAGGGAGTAAGTTTAGGGCGACTGTTAGTTTTCGGGTAACTGTTATGGTTGGAGTTAGCGTCAGGGCCAGGTTAGGGTTGGGGTGGAGCTTAAGGTGTCCGCCTAGGGTTAGGGTTAGGTCTATGGTTTGAGTTAGGCTTCAGGTTAGGTTAGGTTTGAACTTAGTTTGAGGGAGTAACTTAAGGGCTATTGTTAGTTTTCGGTTCAGTGTTACGGTTGGAGATAGCGTCAGGGTCAGGTTAGGGTTGGGGTTGAGCTTTAGGTGTCCGCCTAGGGTTAGGTTTAGGTCTATGGTTTGAGTTAGGCTTCAGGTTAGGTTAGGTTTGAACTTACTTTGAGGAAGTACTTTTAGGGCTACTGTTAGTTTTCGGTTCAGTGTTACGGTTGGTGATAGCGTCAGGGTCAGGTTAGGGTTGGGGTTGAGCTTCAGGTGTCCGCCTAGGGTTAGGGTTAGGTCTATGGTTTGAGTTAGGCTTCCGGTTAGGTTAGGTTTGAACTTAGTTTGAGGGAGTAAGTTTAGGGCTACTGTTAGTTTTCGGTTCAGTGTTACGGTTGGATTTAGCGTGAGGGTCAGGTTAGGGTTGGGGTTGAGCTTAAGGTGTCCTCCTAGGGTTAGGGTTAGGTGTATGGTTTGATTTAGGCTTCAGGTTAGGTTAGGTTTGAACTTAGTTTGAGGGATTAAGTTTAGGTCTACTGTTAGTTTTCGGGTAACTGTTATGGTTGGAGTTAGCGTCACGGCCATTTTAGGGTTGTGGTTGAGCTTAAGGTGTCCGCCTAGGGTTAGGGTTAGGTCTATGGTTTCAGTTAGGCTTCAGGTTAGGTTAGGATTGAACTTAGTTTGAGGGAGTAAGTTTAGGGCTACTGTTAGTTTTCGGTTCAGTGTTACGGTTGGAGCAAGAGTCAGGGTCAGGTTAGGGTTGGGTTTGAGCTTCAGGTGTCCGCCTAGGGTTAGGGTTAGGTCTATGGTTTGAGTTAGGCTTCAGGTTAGGTTAGGTTTGAACTTAGTTTGAGGGAGTAAGTTTAAGGCTACTGTTTGTTTTCGGTTCAGTGTTACGGTTGGAGTAAGCGTCAGGGTCAGGTTAGGGTGGGGGTTAAGCATAAGGTGTCCGCCTAGGGTTAGGGTTAGGTCTATGGTTTCATTTAGGCTTCAGGTTAGGTTAGGATTGAACTTAGTTTGAGGGAGTAAGTTTAGGGCTACTGTAAGTTTTCGGTTCAGTGTTACGGTTGGTTTTAGCCTCAGGTCCAGGTTAGGGTTGGGGTTGAGCTTAAGGTGTCCGCCTAGGGTTCGGGTTAGGTGTATTGTTTGAGATAGGCTTCAGGTTAGTTTAGATTTGAACTTAGTTTGAGGGAGTAAGTTTAGTGCTATTGTTAGTTTTCGGTTCAGTGTTACGGTTGGAGATAGCGTCAGGGTGAGGTTAGGGTTGGGTTTGAGCTTCAGGTGTCCGCCTAGGGTTAGGGTTAGGTGTATGGTTTGATTTAGGCTTCAGGTTAGGTTATGTTTGAACTTAGTTTGAGGGAGTAAGTTTAGGGCTACTGTTAGTTTTCGGGTAACGGTTATGGTTGGAGTTAGCGTCAGTGTCAGGTTAGGGTTGGGGTTGCGCTTCAGGTGTCCGCCTAGGGTTAGGGTTAGGTCTATGGTTTGTGTTAGGCTTCAGGTTAGGTTAGGTTTGAACTTAGTTTGAGGGAGTAAGTTTAGGGCGACTGTTAGTTTTCGGGTAACTGTTATGGTTGGAGTTAGCGTCAGGGCCAGGTTAGGGTTGGGGTGGAGCTTAAGGTGTCCACCTAGGGTTAGGGTTAGGTCTATGGTTTGAGTTAGGCTTCAGGTTAGTTTAGGTTTGAACTTAGTTTGAGGGAGTAAGTTTAGGGTTACTGTTAGTTTTCGGTTCAGTGGTATGGTTGGAGTTAGCGTGAGGGTCAGGTTAGGGTTGGGGTTAAGCTTAAGGTGTCTGCCTAGGGTTAGTGTTAGGTCTATCGTTTCATTTAGGCTTCAGGTTAGGTTAGGATTGAACTTAGTTTGAGGAAGAAAGTTTATGGCTACTGTTAGTTTTCGGTTCAGTGTTACGGTTGGAGATAGCGTGAGGGTCAGGTTAGGGTTGGGGTTGAGCTTAAGGTGTCCGCCTAGGGTTAGGGTTAGGTGTATGGTTTGATTTAGGCTTCAGGTTAGGTTAGGTTTGAACTTAGTTTGAGGGAGTACGTTTAGGGCTAATGTTAGTTTTCGGGTAACTGTTACGGTTGGAGTAAGCGTCAGGGTCAGGTTAGGTTTTGGGTTGAGCTTAAGGTGTCCGCCTAGGGTTAGGGTTAGGTGTATGGTTTGATTTAGGCTTCAGGTTAGGTTAGGTTTGAACTTAGTTTGAGGGAGTAAGTTTAGGGCGACTGTTAGTTTTCGGGTAACTGTTATGGTTGGAGTTAGCGTCAGGGCCAGGTTAGGGTTGGGGTGGAGCTTAAGGTGTCCGCCTAGGGTTAGGGTTAGTTCTATTGTTTGAGTTAGGCTTCAGGTTAGTTTAGGTTTGAACTTAGTTTGAGGGAGTAAGTTTAGGGTTACTGTTAGTTTTCAGTTCAGTGGTACGGTTGGAGTTAGCGTGAGGGTCAGGTTAGGGTTGGGGTTAAGCTTCAGGTGTCCGCCTAGGGTTAGTGTTAGGTCTATCGTTTCATTTAGGCTTCAGGTTAGGTTAGGATTGAACTTAGTTTGAGGAAGAAAGTTTAGGGCTACTGTTAGTTTTCGGTTCAGTGTTACGGTTGGAGTAAGCGTCAGGGTCAGGTTAGGGTTGGGGTTGAGCTTAAGGTGTCCGCCTAGGGTTAGGGTTAGGTGTATGGTTTGATTTAGGCTTCAGGTTAGGTTAGGTTTGAACTTAGTTTGAGGGAGTAATTTTAGGGCTACTGTTAGTTTTCGGGTAAGTGTTATGTTTGGAGTTAGCGTCAGGGACATTTTAGGGTTGGGGTTGAGCTTAAGGTTTCCGCCTAGGGTTAGGGTTAGGTCTATGGTTTAAGTTAGGCTTCAGGTTAGGTTACGATTGAACTTAGTTTGAGGGAGTAAGTTTAGGGCTACTGTTAGTTTTCGGTTCAGTGTTACGGTTGGAGTAAGAGTCAGGGTCAGCTTAGGGTTGGGGTTTTGCTTCAGGTGTCCGCCTAGGGTTAGGGTTATGTCTATTGTTTGAGTTAGGCTTCAGGTTAGTTTAGGTTTGAACTTAGTTTGAGGGAGTAACTTAAGGGCTATTGTTAGTTTTCGGTTCAGTGTTACGGTTGGAGATAGCGTCAGGGTCAGGTTAGGGTTGGGGTTGAGCTTTAGGTGTCCGCCTAGGGTTAGGTTTAAGTCTATGGTTTGAGTTAGGCTTCAGGTTAGGTTAGGTTTGAACTTACTTTGAGGGAGTACTTTTAGGGCTACTGTTAGTTTTCGGTTCAGTGTTACGGTTGGAGATAGCGTCCGGGTCAGGTTAGGGTTGGGGTTGAGCTTCAGGTGTCCGCCTAGTGTTAGGGTTAGGTCTATGGTTTGAGTTAGGCTTCAGGTTAGGTTAGGTTTGAACTTAGTTTGAGGGAGTAAGTTTAGGGCTACTGTTAGTTTTCGGTTCAGTGTTACGGTTGGATTTAGCATGAGGGTCAGGTTAGGGTTGGGGTTGAGCTTAAGGTGTCCGCCTAGGGTTAGGGTTAGGTGTATGGTTTGATTTAGGCTTCAGGTTAGGTTAGGTTTGAACTTAGTTTGAGGGAGTAAGTTTAGGTCTACTGTTAGTTTTCGAGTAACTGTTATGGTTGGAGTTAGCTTCAGGGCCATTTTAGGGTTGTGGTTGAGCTTAAGGTGTCCGCCTAGGGTTAGGGTTAGGTTTATGGTTTCAGTTAGGCTTCAGGTTAGGTTAGGATTGAACTTAGTTTGAGGGAGTAAGTTTAGGGTTACTATTAGTTTTCGGTTCAGTGGTACGGTTGGAGTTAGCGTGAGGGTCAGGTTAGGGTTGGGGTTAAGCTTAAGGTGTCCGCCTAGGGTTAGTGTTAGGTCTATCGTTTCATTTAGGCTTCAGGTTAGGTTAGGATTGAACATAGTTTGAGGAAGAAAGTTTAGGGCTACTGTTAGTTTTCGGTTCAGTGTTACGGTTGGAGATAGCGTGAGGGTCAGGTTAGGGTTGGGGTTCAGCTTAAGGTGTCCGCCTAGGGTTAGGGTTAGGTGTATGGTTTGATTTAGGCTTCAGGTTAGGTTAGGTTTGAACTTAGTTTGAGGGAGTAAGTTTAGGGCGACTGTTAGTTTTCGGGTAACTGTTATGGTTGGAGTTAGCGTCAGGGCCAGGTTAGGGTTGGGGTGGAGCTTAAGTTGTCCGCCTAGGTTTAGGGTTAGGTCTATGGTTTGAGTTAGGCTTCAGGTTAGGTTAGGTTTGAACTTAGTTTGAGGGAGTAAGTTTAGGGCTACTGTTAGTTTTCGGTTCAGTGTTACGGTTGGATTTAGCGTGAGGGTCAGGTTAGGGTTGGGGTTGAGCTTAAGGTGTCCGCCTAGGGTTAGGTTTAGGTGTATGGTTTGATTTAGGCTTCAGGTTAGGTTAGGTTTGAACTTAGTTTGAGGGAGTAAGTTTAGGGCTACTGTTAGTTTTCGGGTAACTGTTATGTTTGGAGTTAGCGTCAGGGACATTTTAGGGTTGGGGTTGAGCTTAAGGTTTCCGCCTAGGGTTAGGGTTAGGTCTATGGTTTAAGTTAGGCTTCAGGTTAGGTTACGATTGAACTTAGTTTGAGGGAGTAAGTTTAGGGCTACTGTTAGTTTTCGGTTCAGTGTTACGGTTGGAGTAAGAGTCAGGGTCAGCTTAGGGTTGGGGTTTTGCTTCAGGTGTCCGCCTAGGGTTAGGGTTATGTCTATTGTTTGAGTTAGGCTTCAGGTTAGTTTAGGTTTGAACTTAGTTTGAGGGAGTAACTTAAGGGCTATTGTTAGTTTTCGGTTCAGTGTTACGGTTGGAGATAGCGTCAGGGTCAGGTTAGGGTTGGGGTTGAGCTTTAGGTGTCCGCCTAGGGTTAGGTTTAAGTCTATGGTTTGAGTTAGGCTTCAGGTTAGGTTAGGTTTGAACTTACTTTGAGGGAGTACTTTTAGGGCTACTGTTAGTTTTCGGTTCAGTGTTACGGTTGGAGATAGCGTCCGGGTCAGGTTAGGGTTGGGGTTGAGCTTCAGGTGTCCGCCTAGTGTTAGGGTTAGGTCTATGGTTTGAGTTAGGCTTCAGGTTAGGTTAGGTTTGAACTTAGTTTGAGGGAGTAAGTTTAGGGCTACTGTTAGTTTTCGGTTCAGTGTTACGGTTGGATTTAGCATGAGGGTCAGTTTAGGGTTGGGGTTGAGCTTAAGGTGTCCGCCTAGGGTTAGGGTTAGGTGTATGGTTTGATTTAGGCTTCAGGTTAGGTTAGGTTTGAACTTAGTTTGAGGGAGTAAGTTTAGGTCTACTGTTAGTTTTCGAGTAACTGTTATGGTTGGAGTTAGCGTCAGGGCCATTTTAGGGTTGTGGTTGAGCTTAAGGTGTCCGCCTAGGGTTAGGGTTAGGTTTATGGTTTCAGTTAGGCTTCAGGTTAGGTTAGGATTGAACTTAGTTTGAGGGCGTAAGTTTAGGGCTACTGTTAGTTTTCGGTTCAGTGTTACGGTTGGAGCAAGAGTCAGGGTCAGGTTAGGGTTGGGTTTGAGCTTCAGGTGTCCGCCTAGGGTTAGGGTTAGGTCTATGGTTTGAGTTAGGCTTCAGGTTAGGTTAGGTTTGAACTTAGTTTGAGGGAGTAAGTTTAAGGCTACTGTTTGTTTTCGGTTCAGTGTTACGGTTGGAGTAAGCGTCAGGGTCAGGTTAGGGTGGGGGTTAAGCATAAGGTGTCCGCCTAGGGTTAGGGTTAGGTCTATGGTTTCATTTAGGCTTCAGGTTAGGTTAGGATTGAACTTAGTTTGAGGGAGTAAGTTTAGGGCTACTGTAAGTTTTCGGTTCAGTGTTACGGTTGCTTTTAGCCTCAGGTCCAGGTTAGGGTTGGGGTTGAGCTTAAGGTGTCCGCCTAGGGTTCGGGTTAGGTGTATTGTTTGAGATAGGCTTCAGGTTAGTTTAGATTTGAACTTAGTTTGAGGGAGTAAGTTTAGTGCTATTGTTAGTTTTCGGTTCAGTGTTACGGTTGGAGATAGCGTCAGGGTGAGGTTAGGGTTGGGTTTGAGCTTCAGGTGTCCGCCTAGGGTTAGGGTTAGGTGTATGGTTTGATTTAGGCTTCAGGTTAGGTTATGTTTGAACTTAGTTTGAGGGAGTAAGTTTAGGGCTACTGTTAGTTTTCGGGTAACGGTTATGGTTGGAGTTAGCGTCAGTGTCAGGTTAGGGTTGGGGTTGCGCTTCAGGTGTCCGCCTAGGGTTAGGGTTAGGTCTATGGTTTGAGTTAGGCTTCAGGTTAGGTTAGGTTTGAACTTAGTTTGAGGGAGTAAGTTTAGGGCGACTGTTAGTTTTCAGGTAACTGTTATGGTTGGAGTTAGCGTCAGGGCCAGGTTAGGGTTGGGGTGGAGCTTAAGGTGTCCACCTAGGGTTAGGGTTAGGTCTATGGTTTGAGTTAGGCTTCAGGTTAGTTTAGGTTGGAACTTAGTTTGAGGGAGTAAGTTTAGGGTTACTGTTAGTTTTCGGTTCAGTGGTACGGTTGGAGTTAGCGTGAGGGTCAGGTTAGGGTTGGGGTTAAGCTTAAGGTGTCTGCCTAGGGTTAGTGTTAGGTCTATCGTTTCATTTAGGCTTCAGGTTAGGTTAGGATTGAACTTAGTTTGAGGAAGAAAGTTTATGGCTACTGTTAGTTTTCGGTTCAGTGTTACGGTTGGAGATAGCGTGAGGGTCAGGTTAGGGTTGGGGTTGAGCTTTAGGTGTCCGCCTAGGGTTAGGTTTAGGTCTATGGTTTGAGTTAGGCTTCAGGTTAGGTTAGGTTTGAACTTACTTTGAGGGAGTACTTTTAGGGCTACTGTTAGTTTTCGGTTCAGTGTTACGGTTGGTGATAGCGTCAGGGTCAGGTTAGGGTTGGGGTTGAGCTTCAGGTGTCCGCCTAGGGTTAGGGTTAGGTCTATGGTTTGAGTTAGGCTTCCGGTTAGGTTAGGTTTGAACTTAGTTTGAGGGAGTAAGTTTAGGGCTACTGTTAGTTTTCGGTTCAGTGTTACGGTTGGATTTAGCGTGAGGGTCAGGTTAGGGTTGGGGTTGAGCTTAAGGTGTCCTCCTAGGGTTAGGGTTAGGTGTATGGTTTGATTTAGGCTTCAGGTTAGGTTAGGTTTGAACTTAGTTTGAGGGATTAAGTTTAGGTCTACTGTTAGTTTTCGGGTAACTGTTATGGTTGGAGTTAGCGTCACGGCCATTTTAGGGTTGTGGTTGAGCTTAAGGTGTCCGCCTAGGGTTAGGGTTAGGTCTATGGTTTCAGTTAGGCTTCAGGTTAGGTTAGGATTGAACTTAGTTTGAGGGAGTAAGTTTAGGGCTACTGTTAGTTTTCGGTTCAGTGTTACGGTTGGAGCAAGAGTCAGGGTCAGGTTAGGGTTGGGGTTGAGCTTCAGGTGTCCGCCTAGGGTTAGGGTTAGGTCTATGGTTTGAGTTAGGCTTCAGGTTAGGTTAGGTTTGAACTTAGTTTGAGGGAGTAAGTTTAAGGCTACTGTTTGTTTTCGGTTCAGTGTTACGGTTGGAGTAAGCGTCAGGGTCAGGTTAGGGTGGGGGTTAAGCATAAGGTGTCCGCCTAGGGTTAGGGTTAGGTCTATGGTTTCATTTAGGCTTCAGGTTAGGTTAGGATTGAACTTAGTTTGAGGGAGTAAGTTTAGGGCTACTGTAAGTTTTCGGTTCAGTGTTACGGTTGGTTTTAGCCTCAGGTCCAGGTTAGGGTTGGGGTTGAGCTTAAGGTGTCCGCCTAGGGTTCGGGTTAGGTCTATGGTTTGAGTTAGGCTTCAGGTTAGGTTAGGTTTGAACTTAGTTTGAGGGAGTAAGTTTAGGGCGACTGTTAGTTTTCGGGTAACTGTTATGGTTGGAGTTAGCGTCAGGGCCAGGTTAGGGTTGGGGTGGAGCTTAAGGTGTCCACCTAGGGTTAGGGTTAAGTCTATGGTTTGAGTTAGGCTTCAGGTTAGTTTAGGTTTGAACTTAGTTTGAGGGAGTAAGTTTAGGGTTACTGTTAGTTTTCGGTTCAGTGGTATGGTTGGAGTTAGCGTGAGGGTCAGGTTAGGGTTGGGGTTAAGCTTAAGGTGTCTGCCTAGGGTTAGTGTTAGGTCTATCGTTTCATTTAGGCTTTAGGTTAGGTTAGGATTGAACTTAGTTTGAGGAAGAAAGTTTATGGCTACTGTTAGTTTTCGGTTCAGTGTTACGGTTGGAGATAGCGTGAGGGTCAGGTTAGGGTTGGGGTTGAGCTTAAGGTGTCCGCCTAGGGTTAGGGTTAGGTGTATGGTTTGATTTAGGCTTCAGGTTAGGTTAGGTTTGAACTTAGTTTGAGGGAGTAAGTTTAGGGCTAATGTTAGTTTTAGGGTAACTGTTACGGTTGGAGTAAGCGTCAGGGTCAGGTTAGGTTTTGGGTTGAGCTTAAGGTGTCCGCCTAGGGTTAGGGTTAGGTCTATGGTTTGAGTTAGGCTTCAGGTTAGGTTAGGTTTGAACTTAGTTTGAGGGAGTAACTTAAGGGCTATTGTTAGTTTTCGGTTCAGTGTTACGGTTGGAGATAGCGTCAGGGTCAGGTTAGGGTTGGGGTTGAGCTTTAGGTGTCCGCCTAGGGTTAGGTTTAGGTCTATGGTTTGAGTTAGGCTTCAGGTTAGGTTAGGTTTGAACTTACTTTGAGGGAGTACTTTTAGGGCTACTGTTAGTTTTCGGTTCAGTGTTACGGTTGGTGATAGCGTCAGGGTCAGGTTAGGGTTGGGGTTGAGCTTCAGGTGTCCGCCTAGGGTTAGGGTTAGGTCTATGGTTTGAGTTAGGCTTCCGGTTAGGTTAGGTTTGAACTTAGTTTGAGGGAGTAAGTTTAGGGCTACTGTTAGTTTTCGGTTCAGTGTTACGGTTGGATTTAGCGTGAGGGTCAGGTTAGGGTTGGGGTTGAGCTTAAGGTGTCCTCCTAGGGTTAGGGTTAGGTGTATGGTTTGATTTAGGCTTCAGGTTAGGTTAGGTTTGAACTTAGTTTGAGGGATTAAGTTTAGGTCTACTGTTAGTTTTCGGGTAACTGTTATGGTTGGAGTTAGCGTCACGGCCATTTTAGGGTTGTGGTTGAGCTTAAGGTGTCCGCCTAGGGTTAGGGTTAGGTCTATGGTTTCAGTTAGGCTTCAGGTTAGGTTAGGATTGAACTTAGTTTGAGGGAGTAAGTTTAGGGCTACTGTTAGTTTTCGGTTCAGTGTTACGGTTGGAGCAAGAGTCAGGGTCAGGTTAGGGTTGGGGTTGAGCTTCAGGTGTCCGCCTAGGGTTAGGGTTAGGTCTATGGTTTGAGTTAGGCTTCAGGTTAGGTTAGGTTTGAACTTAGTTTGAGGGAGTAAGTTTAAGGCTACTGTTTGTTTTCGGTTCAGTGTTACGGTTGGAGTAAGCGTCAGGGTCAGGTTAGGGTGGGGGTTAAGCATAAGGTGTCCGCCTAGGGTTAGGGTTAGGTCTATGGTTTCATTTAGGCTTCAGGTTAGGTTAGGATTGAACTTAGTTTGAGGGAGTAAGTTTAGGGCTACTGTAAGTTTTCGGTTCAGTGTTACGGTTGGTTTTAGCCTCAGGTCCAGGTTAGGGTTGGGGTTGAGCTTAAGGTGTCCGCCTAGGGTTCGGGTTAGGTCTATGGTTTGAGTTAGGCTTCAGGTTAGGTTAGGTTTGAACTTAGTTTGAGGGAGTAAGTTTAGGGCGACTGTTAGTTTTCGGGTAACTGTTATGGTTGGAGTTAGCGTCAGGGCCAGGTTAGGGTTGGGGTGGAGCTTAAGGTGTCCACCTAGGGTTAGGGTTAAGTCTATGGTTTGAGTTAGGCTTCAGGTTAGTTTAGGTTTGAACTTAGTTTGAGGGAGTAAGTTTAGGGTTACTGTTAGTTTTCGGTTCAGTGGTATGGTTGGAGTTAGCGTGAGGGTCAGGTTAGGGTTGGGGTTAAGCTTAAGGTGTCTGCCTAGGGTTAGTGTTAGGTCTATCGTTTCATTTAGGCTTTAGGTTAGGTTAGGATTGAACTTAGTTTGAGGAAGAAAGTTTATGGCTACTGTTAGTTTTCGGTTCAGTGTTACGGTTGGAGATAGCGTGAGGGTCAGGTTAGGGTTGGGGTTGAGCTTAAGGTGTCCGCCTAGGGTTAGGGTTAGGTGTATGGTTTGATTTAGGCTTCAGGTTAGGTTAGGTTTGAACTTAGTTTGAGGGAGTAAGTTTAGGGCTAATGTTAGTTTTAGGGTAACTGTTACGGTTGGAGTAAGCGTCAGGGTCAGGTTAGGTTTTGGGTTGAGCTTAAGGTGTCCGCCTAGGGTTAGGGTTAGGTGTATGGTTTGATTTAGGCTTCAGGTTAGGTTAGGTTTGAACTTAGTTTGAGGGAGTAAGTTTAGGGCGACTGTTAGTTTTCGGGTAACTGTTATGGTTGGAGTTAGCGTCAGGGCCAGGTTAGGGTTGGGGTGGAGCTTAAGGTGTCCGCCTAGGGTTAGGGTTAGGTCTATGGTTTGAGTTAGGCTTCAGGTTAGGTTAGGTTTGAACTTAGTTTGAGGGAGTAACTTAAGGGCTATTGTTAGTTTTCGGTTCAGTGTTACGGTTGGAGATAGCGTCAGGGTCAGGTTAGGGTTGGGGTTGAGCTTTAGGTGTCCGCCTAGGGTTAGGTTTAGGTCTATGGTTTGAGTTAGGCTTCAGGTTAGGTTAGGTTTGAACTTACTTTGAGGAAGTACTTTTAGGGCTACTGTTAGTTTTCGGTTCAGTGTTACGGTTGGTGATAGCGTCAGGGTCAGGTTAGGGTTGGGGTTGAGCTTCAGGTGTCCGCCTAGGGTTAGGGTTAGGTCTATGGTTTGAGTTAGGCTTCCGGTTAGGTTAGGTTTGAACTTAGTTTGAGGGAGTAAGTTTAGGGCTACTGTTAGTTTTCGGTTCAGTGTTACGGTTGGATTTAGCGTGAGGGTCAGGTTAGGGTTGGGGTTGAGCTTAAGGTGTCCTCCTAGGGTTAGGGTTAGGTGTATGGTTTGATTTAGGCTTCAGGTTAGGTTAGGTTTGAACTTAGTTTGAGGGATTAAGTTTAGGTCTACTGTTAGTTTTCGGGTAACTGTTATGGTTGGAGTTAGCGTCACGGCCATTTTAGGGTTGTGGTTGAGCTTAAGGTGTCCGCCTAGGGTTAGGGTTAGGTCTATGGTTTCAGTTAGGCTTCAGGTTAGGTTAGGATTGAACTTAGTTTGAGGGAGTAAGTTTAGGGCTACTGTTAGTTTTCGGTTCAGTGTTACGGTTGGAGCAAGAGTCAGGGTCAGGTTAGGGTTGGGTTTGAGCTTCAGGTGTCCGCCTAGGGTTAGGGTTAGGTCTATGGTTTGAGTTAGGCTTCAGGTTAGGTTAGGTTTGAACTTAGTTTGAGGGAGTAAGTTTAAGGCTACTGTTTGTTTTCGGTTCAGTGTTACGGTTGGAGTAAGCGTCAGGGTCAGGTTAGGGTGGGGGTTAAGCATAAGGTGTCCGCCTAGGGTTAGGGTTAGGTCTATGGTTTCATTTAGGCTTCAGGTTAGGTTAGGATTGAACTTAGTTTGAGGGAGTAAGTTTAGGGCTACTGTAAGTTTTCGGTTCAGTGTTACGGTTGGTTTTAGCCTCAGGTCCAGGTTAGGGTTGGGGTGGAGCTTAAGGTGTCCGCCTAGGGTTCGGGTTAGGTGTATTGTTTGAGATAGGCTTCAGGTTAGTTTAGATTTGAACTTAGTTTGAGGGAGTAAGTTTAGTGCTATTGTTAGTTTTCGGTTCAGTGTTACGGTTGGAGATAGCGTCAGGGTGAGGTTAGGGTTGGGTTTGAGCTTCAGGTGTCCGCCTAGGGTTAGGGTTAGGTGTATGGTTTGATTTAGGCTTCAGGTTAGGTTATGTTTGAACTTAGTTTGAGGGAGTAAGTTTAGGGCTACTGTTAGTTTTCGGGTAACGGTTATGGTTGGAGTTAGCGTCAGTGTCAGGTTAGGGTTGGGGTTGCGCTTCAGGTGTCTGCCTAGGGTTAGGGTTAGGTCTATGGTTTGAGTTAGGCTTCAGGTTAGGTTAGGTTTGAACTTAGTTTGAGGGAGTAAGTTTAGGGCGACTGTTAGTTTTCGGGTAACTGTTATGGTTGGAGTTAGCGTCAGGGCCAGGTTAGGTTTGGGGTGGAGCTTAAGGTGTCCACCTAGGGTTAGGGTTAGGTCTATGGTTTGAGTTAGGCTTCAGGTTAGTTTAGGTTTGAACTTAGTTTGAGGGAGTAAGTTTAGGGTTACTGTTAGTTTTCGGTTCAGTGGTATGGTTGGAGTTAGCGTGAGGGTCAGGTTAGGGTTGGGGTTAAGCTTAAGGTGTCTGCCTAGGGTTAGTGTTAGGTCTATCGTTTCATTTAGGCTTCAGGTTAGGTTAGGATTGAACTTAGTTTGAGGAAGAAAGTATATGGCTACTGTTAGTTTTCGGTTCAGTGTTACGGTTGGAGATAGCGTGAGGGTCAGGTTAGGGTTGGGGTTGAGCTTAAGGTGTCCGCCTAGGGTTAGGGTTAGGTGTATGGTTTGATTTAGGCTTCAGGTTAGGTTAGGTTTGAACTTAGTTTGAGGGAGTACGTTTAGGGCTAATGTTAGTTTTCGGGTAACTGTTACGGTTGGAGTAAGCGTCAGGGTCAGGTTAGGTTTTGGGTTGAGCTTAAGGTGTCCGCCTAGGGTTAGGGTTAGGTGTATGGTTTGATTTAGGCTTCAGGTTAGGTTAGGTTTGAACTTAGTTTGAGGGAGTAAGTTTAGGGCGACTGTTAGTTTTCGGGTAACTGTTATGGTTGGAGTTAGCGTCAGGGCCAGGTTAGGGTTGGGGTGGAGCTTAAGGTGTCCGCCTAGGGTTAGGGTTAGGTCTATGGTTTGAGTTAGGCTTCAGGTTAGGTTAGGTTTGAACTTAGTTTGAGGGAGTAACTTAAGGGCTATTGTTAGTTTTCGGTTCAGTGTTACGGTTGGAGATAGCGTCAGGGTCAGGTTAGGGTTGGGGTTGAGCTTTAGGTGTCCGCCTAGGGTTAGGTTTAGGTCTATGGTTTGAGTTAGGCTTCAGGTTAGGTTAGGTTTGAACTTCCTTTGAGGGAGTACTTTTAGGGCTACTGTTAGTTTTCGGTTCAGTGTTACGTTTGGTGATAGCGTCAGGGTCAGGTTAGGGTTGGGGTTGAGCTTCAGGTGTCCGCCTAGGTTTAGGGTTAGGTCTATGGTTTGAGTTAGGCTTCAGGTTAGGTTAGGTTTGAACTTAGTTTGAGGGAGTAAGTTTAGGGCTACTGTTAGTTTTCGGTTCAGTGTTACGGTTGGATTTAGCGTGAGGGTCAGGTTAGGGTTGGGGTTGAGCTTAAGGTGTCCTCCTAGGGTTAGGGTTAGGTGTATGGTTTGATTTAGGCTTCAGGTTAGGTTAGGTTTGAACTTAGTTTGAGGGATTAAGTTTAGGTCTACTGTTAGTTTTCGGGTAACTGTTATGGTTGGAGTTAGCGTCACGGCCATTTTAGGGTTGTGGTTGAGCTTAAGGTGTCCGCCTAGGGTTAGGGTTAGGTCTATGGTTTCAGTTAGGCTTCAGGTTAGGTTAGGATTGAACTTAGTTTGAGGGAGTAAGTTTAGGGCTACTGTTAGTTTTCGGTTCAGTGTTACGGTTGGAGCAAGAGTCAGGGTCAGGTTAGGGTTGGGGTTGAGCTTCAGGTGTCCGCCTAGGGTTAGGGTTAGGTCTATGGTTTGAGTTAGGCTTCAGGTTAGGTTAGGTTTGAACTTAGTTTGAGGGAGTAAGTTTAAGGCTACTGTTTGTTTTCGGTTCAGTGTTACGGTTGGAGTAAGCGTCAGGGTCAGGTTAGGGTGGGGGTTAAGCATAAGGTGTCCGCCTAGGGTTAGGGTTAGGTCTATGGTTTCATTTAGGCTTCAGGTTAGGTTAGGATTGAACTTAGTTTGAGGGAGTAAGTTTAGGGCTACTGTAAGTTTTCGGTTCAGTGTTACGGTTGGTTTTAGCCTCAAGTCCAGGTTAGGGTTGGGGTTGAGCTTAAGGTGTCCGCCTAGGGTTCGGGTTAGGTGTATTGTTTGAGTTAGGCTTCAGGTTAGTTTAGATTTGAACTTAGTTTGAGGGAGTAAGTTTAGTGCTATTGATAGTTTTCGATTCAGTGTTACGGTTGGAGATAGCGTCAGGGTGAGGTTAGGGTTGGGGTTGAGCTTCAGGTGTCCGCCTAGGGTTAGGGTTAGGTCTATGGTTTGAGTTAGGCTTCAGGTTAGGTTAGGTTTGAACTTAGTTTGAGGGAGTAAGTTTAGGGCTACTGTTAGTTTTCGGTTCAGTGTTACGGTTGGATTTAGCATGAGGGTCAGGTTAGGGTTGGGGTTGAGCTTAAGGTGTCCGCCTAGGGTTAGGGTTAGGTGTATGGTTTGATTTAGGCTTCAGGTTAGGTTAGGTTTGAACTTAGTTTGAGGGAGTAAGTTTAGGTCTACTGTTAGTTTTCGAGTAACTGTTATGGTTGGAGTTAGCGTCAGGGCCATTTTAGGGTTGTGGTTGAGCTTAAGGTGTCCGCCTAGGGTTAGGGTTAGGTTTATGGTTTCAGTTAGGCTTCAGGTTAGGTTAGGATTGAACTTAGTTTGAGGGAGTAAGTTTAGGGTTACTGTTAGTTTTCGGTTCAGTGGTACGGTTGGAGTTAGCGTGAGGGTCAGGTTAGGGTTGGGGTTAAGCTTAAGGTGTCCGCCTAGGGTTAGTGTTAGGTCTATCGTTTCATTTAGGCTTCAGGTTAGGTTAGGATTGAACATAGTTTGAGGAAGAAAGTTTAGGGCTACTGTTAGTTTTCGGTTCAGTGTTACGGTAGGAGATAGCGTGAGGGTCAGGTTAGGGTTGGGGTTGAGCTTAAGGTGTCCGCCTAGGGTTAGGGTTAGGTGTATGGTTTGATTTAGGCTTCACGTTAGGTTAGGTTTGAACTTAGTTTGAGGGAGTAAGTTTAGGGCGACTGTTAGTTTTCGGGTAACTGTTATGGTTGGAGTTAGCGTCAGGGCCAGGTTAGGGTTGGGGTGGAGCTTAAGTTGTCCGCCTAGGTTTAGGGTTAGGTCTATGGTTTGAGTTAGGCTTCAGGTTGGGTTAGGTTTGAACTTAGTTTGAGGGAGTAAGTTTAGGGCTACTGTTAGTTTTCGGTTCAGTGTTACGGTTGGAGATAGCGTCAGGGTCAGGTTAGGGTTGGGGTTGAGCTTCAGGTGTCCGCCTAGGGTTAGGGTTAGGTCTATGGTTTGAGTTAGGCTTCAGGTTAGGTTAGGTTTGAACTTAGTTTGAGGGAGTAAGTTTAGGGCTACTGTTAGTTTTCGGTTCAGTGTTACGGTTGGATTTAGCGTGAGGGTCAGGTTAGGGTTGGGGTTGAGCTTAAGGTGTCCGCCTAGGGTTAGGGTTAGGTGTATGGTTTGATTTAGGCTTCAGGTTAGGTTAGGTTTGAACTTAGTTTGAGGGAGTAAGTTTAGGGCTACTGTTAGTTTTCGGGTAACTGTTATGTTTGGAGTTAGCGTCAGGGACATTTTAGGGTTGGGGTTGAGCTTAAGGTTTCCGCCTAGGGTTAGGGTTAGGTCTATGGTTTAAGTTAGGCTTCAGGTTAGGTTACGATTGAACTTAGTTTGAGGGAGTAAGTTTAGGGCTACTGTTAGTTTTCGGTTCAGTGTTACGGTTGGAGTAAGAGTCAGGGTCAGCTTAGGGTTGGGGTTTTGCTTCAGGTGTCCGCCTAGGGTTAGGGTTATGTCTATTGTTTGAGTTAGGCTTCAGGTTAGTTTAGGTTTGAACTTAGTTTGAGGGAGTAACTTAAGGGCTATTGTTAGTTTTCGGTTCAGTGTTACGGTTGGAGATAGCGTCAGGGTCAGGTTAGGGTTGGGGTTGAGCTTTAGGTGTCCGCCTAGGGTTAGGTTTAAGTCTATGGTTTGAGTTAGGCTTCAGGTTAGGTTAGGTTTGAACTTACTTTGAGGGAGTACTTTTAGGGCTACTGTTAGTTTTCGGTTCAGTGTTACGGTTGGAGATAGCGTCCGGGTCAGGTTAGGGTTGGGGTTGAGCTTCAGGTGTCCGCATAGTGTTAGGGTTAGGTCTATGGTTTGAGTTAGGCTTCAGGTTAGGTTAGGTTTGAACTTAGTTTGAGGGAGTAAGTTTAGGGCTACTGTTAGTTTTCGGTTCAGTGTTACGGTTGGATTTAGCATGAGGGTCAGGTTAGGGTTGGGGTTGAGCTTAAGGTGTCCGCCTAGGGTTAGGGTTAGGTGTATGGTTTGATTTAGGCTTCAGGTTAGGTTAGGTTTGAACTTAGTTTGAGGGAGTAAGTTTAGGTCTACTGTTAGTTTTCGAGTAACTGTTATGGTTGGAGTTAGCGTCAGGGCCATTTTAGGGTTGTGGTTGAGCTTAAGGTGTCCGCCTAGGGTTAGGGTTAGGTTTATGGTTTCAGTTAGGCTTCAGGTTAGGTTAGGATTGAACTTAGTTTGAGGGCGTATTTTTAGGGCTACTGTTAGTTTTCGGTTCAGTGTTACGGTTGGAGCAAGAGTCAGGGTCAGGTTAGGGTTGGGTTTGAGCTTCAGGTGTCCGCCTAGGGTTAGGGTTAGGTCTATGGTTTGAGTTAGGCTTCAGGTTAGGTTAGGTTTGAACTTAGTTTGAGGGAGTAAGTTTAAGGCTACTGTTTGTTTTCGGTTCAGTGTTACGGTTGGAGTAAGCGTCAGGGTCAGGTTAGGGTGGGGGTTAAGCATAAGGTGTCCGCCTAGGGTTAGGGTTAGGTCTATGGTTTCATTTAGGCTTCAGGTTAGGTTAGGATTGAACTTAGTTTGAGGGAGTAAGTTTAGGGCTACTGTAAGTTTTCGGTTCAGTGTTACGGTTGCTTTTAGCCTCAGGTCCAGGTTAGGGTTGGGGTTGAGCTTAAGGTGTCCGCCTAGGGTTCGGGTTAGGTGTATTGTTTGAGATAGGCTTCAGGTTAGTTTAGATTTGAACTTAGTTTGAGGGAGTAAGTTTAGTGCTATTGTTAGTTTTCGGTTCAGTGTTACGGTTGGAGATAGCGTCAGGGTGAGGTTAGGGTTGGGTTTGAGCTTCAGGTGTCCGCCTAAGGTTAGGGTTAGGTGTATGGTTTGATTTAGGCTTCAGGTTAGGTTATGTTTGAACTTAGTTTGAGGGAGTAAGTTTAGGGCTACTGTTAGTTTTCGGGTAACGGTTATGGTTGGAGTTAGCGTCAGTGTCAGGTTAGGGTTGGGGTTGCGCTTCAGGTGTCCGCCTAGGGTTAGGGTTAGGTCTATGGTTTGAGTTAGACTTCAGGTTAGGTTAGGTTTGAACTTAGTTTGAGGGAGTAAGTTTAGGGCGACTGTTAGTTTTCGGGAAACTGTTATGGTTGGAGTTAGCGTCAGGGCCAGGTTAGGGTTGGGGTGGAGCTTAAGGTGTCCACCTAGGGTTAGGGTTAGGTCTATGGTTTGAGTTAGGCTTCAGGTTAGTTTAGGTTGGAACTTAGTTTGAGGGAGTAAGTTTAGGGTTACTGTTAGTTTTCGGTTCAGTGGTACGGTTGGAGTTAGCGTGAGGGTCAGGTTAGGTTTGGGGTTAAGCTTAAGGTGTCTGCCTAGGGTTAGTGTTAGGTCTATCGTTTCATTTAGGCTTCAGGTTAGGTTAGGATTGAACTTAGTTTGAGGAAGAAAGTTTATGGCTACTGTTAGTTTTCGGTTCAGTGTTACGGTTGGAGATAGCGTGAGGGTCAGGTTAGGGTTGGGGTTGAGCTTAAGGTGTCCGCCTAGGGTTAGGGTTAGGTGTATGGTTTGATTTAGGCTTCAGGTTAGGTTAGGTTTGAACTTAGTTTGAGGGAGTACGTTTAGGGCTAATGTTAGTTTTCGGGTAACTGTTACGGTTGGAGTAAGCGTCAGGGTCAGGTTAGGTTTTGGGTTGAGCTTAAGGTGTCCGCCTAGGGTTAGGGTTAGGTGTATGGTTTGATTTAGGCTTCAGGTTAGGTTAGATTTGAACTTAGTTTGAGGGAGTAAGTTTAGGGCGACTGTTAGTTTTCGGGTAACTGTTATGGTTGGAGTTAGCGTCAGGGCCAGGTTAGGGTTGGGGTGGAGCTTAAGGTGTCCGCCTAGGGTTAGGGTTAGGTCTATGGTTTGAGTTAGGCTTCAGGTTAGGTTAGGTTTGAACTTAGTTTGAGGGAGTAACTTAAGGGCTATTGTTAGTTTTCGGTTCAGTGTTACGGTTGGAGATAGCGTCAGGGTCAGGTTAGGGTTGGGGTTGAGCTTTAGGTGTCCGCCTAGGGTTAGGTTTAGGTCTATGGTTTGAGTTAGGCTTCAGGTTAGGTTAGGTTTGAACTTACTTTGAGGGAGTACTTTTAGGGCTACTGTTAGTTTTCGGTTCAGTGTTACGGTTGGTGATAGCGTCAGGGTCAGGTTAGGGTTGGGGTTGAGCTTCAGGTGTCCGCCTAGGGTTAGGGTTAGGTCTATGGTTTGAGTTAGGCTTCCGGTTAGGTTAGGTTTGAACTTAGTTTGAGGGAGTAAGTTTAGGGCTACTGTTAGTTTTCGGTTCAGTGTTACGGTTGGATTTAGCGTGAGGGTCAGGTTAGGGTTGGGGTTGAGCTTAAGGTGTCCTCCTAGGGTTAGGGTTAGGTGTATGGTTTGATTTAGGCTTCAGGTTAGGTTAGGTTTGAACTTAGTTTGAGGGATTAAGTTTAGGTCTACTGTTAGTTTTCGGGTAACTGTTATGGTTGGAGTTAGCGTCACGGCCATTTTAGGGTTGTGGTTGAGCTTAAGGTGTCCGCCTAGGGTTAGGGTTAGGTCTATGGTTTCAGTTAGGCTTCAGGTTAGGTTAGGATTGAACTTAGTTTGAGGGAGTAAGTTTAGGGCTACTGTTAGTTTTCGGTTCAGTGTTACGGTTGGAGCAAGAGTCAGGGTCAGGTTAGGGTTGGGGTTGAGCTTCAGGTGTCCGCCTAGGGTTAGGGTTAGGTCTATGGTTTGAGTTAGGCTTCAGGTTAGGTTAGGTTTGAACTTAGTTTGAGGGAGTAAGTTTAAGGCTACTGTTTGTTTTCGGTTCAGTGTTACGGTTGGAGTAAGCGTCAGGGTCAGGTTAGGGTGGGGGTTAAGCATAAGGTGTCCGCCTAGGGTTAGGGTTAGGTCTATGGTTTCATTTAGGCTTCAGGTTAGGTTAGGATTGAACTTAGTTTGAGGGAGTAAGTTTAGGGCTACTGTAAGTTTTCGGTTCAGTGTTACGGTTGGTTTTAGCCTCAGGTCCAGGTTAGGGTTGGGGTTGAGCTTAAGGTGTCCGCCTAGGGTTCGGTTTAGGTCTATGGTTTGAGTTAGGCTTCAGGTTAGGTTAGGTTTGAACTTAGTTTGAGGGAGTAAGTTTAGGGCGACTGTTAGTTTTCGGGTAACTGTTATGGTTGGAGTTAGCGTCAGGGCCAGGTTAGGGTTGGGGTGGAGCTTAAGGTGTCCACCTAGGGTTAGGGTTAAGTCTATGGTTTGAGTTAGGCTTCAGGTTAGTTTAGGTTTGAACTTAGTTTGAGGGAGTAAGTTTAGGGTTACTGTTAGTTTTCGGTTCAGTGGTATGGTTGGAGTTAGCGTGAGGGTCAGGTTAGGGTTGGGGTTGAGCTTCAGGTGTCCGCCTAGGGTTAGGGTTAGGTCTATGGTTTGAGTTAGGCTTCAGGTTAGGTTAGGTTTGAACTTAGTTTGAGGGAGTAAGTTTAGGGCTACTGTTAGTTTTCGGTTCAGTGTTACGGTTGGATTTAGCGTGAGGGTCAGGTTAGGGTTGGGGTTGAGCTTAAGGTGTCCGCCTAGGGTTAGGGTTAGGTGTATGGTTTGATTTAGGCTTCAGGTTAGGTTAGGTTTGAACTTAGTTTGAGGGAGTAAGTTTAGGGCTACTGTTAGTTTTCGGGTAACTGTTATGTTTGGAGTTAGCGTCAGGGACATTTTAGGGTTGGGGTTGAGCTTAAGGTTTCCGCCTAGGGTTAGGGTTAGGTCTATGGTTTAAGTTAGGCTTCAGGTTAGGTTACGATTGAACTTAGTTTGAGGGAGTAAGTTTAGGGCTACTGTTAGTTTTCGGTTCAGTGTTACGGTTGGAGTAAGAGTCAGGGTCAGCTTAGGGTTGGGGTTTTGCTTCAGGTGTCCGCCTAGGGTTAGGGTTATGTCTATTGTTTGAGTTAGGCTTCAGGTTAGTTTAGGTTTGAACTTAGTTTGAGGGAGTAACTTAAGGGCTATTGTTAGTTTTCGGTTCAGTGTTACGGTTGGAGATAGCGTCAGGGTCAGGTTAGGGTTGGGGTTGAGCTTTAGGTGTCCGCCTAGGGTTAGGTTTAGGTCTATGGTTTGAGTTAGGCTTCAGGTTAGGTTAGGTTTGAACTTACTTTGAGGGAGTACTTTTAGGGCTACTGTTAGTTTTCGGTTCAGTGTTACGGTTGGTGATAGCGTCAGGGTCAGGTTAGGGTTGGGGTTGAGCTTCAGGTGTCCGCCTAGGGTTAGGGTTAGGTCTATGGTTTGAGTTAGGCTTCCGGTTAGGTTAGGTTTGAACTTAGTTTGAGGGAGTAAGTTTAGGGCTACTGTTAGTTTTCGGTTCAGTGTTACGGTTGGATTTAGCGTGAGGGTCAGGTTAGGGTTGGGGTTGAGCTTCAGGTGTCCGCCTAGGGTTAGGGTTAGGTCTATGGTTTGAGTTAGGCTTCAGGTTAGGTTAGGTTTGAACTTAGTTTGAGGGAGTAAGTTTAAGGCTACTGTTTGTTTTCGGTTCAGTGTTACGGTTGGAGTAAGCGTCAGGGTCAGGTTAGGGTGGGGGTTAAGCATAAGGTGTCCGCCTAGGGTTAGGGTTAGGTCTATGGTTTCATTTAGGCTTCAGGTTAGGTTAGGATTGAACTTAGTTTGAGGGAGTAAGTTTAGGGCTACTGTAAGTTTTCGGTTCAGTGTTACGGTTGGTTTTAGCCTCAGGTCCAGGTTAGGGTTGGGGTTGAGCTTAAGGTGTCCGCCTAGGGTTCGGGTTAGGTCTATGGTTTGAGTTAGGCTTCAGGTTAGGTTAGGTTTGAACTTAGTTTGAGGGAGTAAGTTTAGGGCGACTGTTAGTTTTCGGGTAACTGTTATGGTTGGAGTTAGCGTCAGGGCCAGGTTAGGGTTGGGGTGGAGCTTAAGGTGTCCACCTAGGGTTAGGGTTAAGTCTATGGTTTGAGTTAGGCTTCAGGTTAGTTTAGGTTTGAACTTAGTTTGAGGGAGTAAGTTTAGGGTTACTGTTAGTTTTCGGTTCAGTGGTATGGTTGGAGTTAGCGTGAGGGTCAGGTTAGGGTTGGGGTTAAGCTTAAGGTGTCTGCCTAGGGTTAGTGTTAGGTCTATCGTTTCATTTAGGCTTCAGGTTAGGTTAGGATTGAACTTAGTTTGAGGAAGAAAGTTTATGGCTACTGTTAGTTTTCGGTTCAGTGTTACGGTTGGAGATAGCGTGAGGGTCAGGTTAGCGTTGGGGTTGAGCTTAAGGTGTCCGCCTAGGGTTAGGGTTAGGTGTATGGTTTGATTTAGGCTTCAGGTTAGGTTAGGTTTGAACTTAGTTTGAGGGAGTAAGTTTAGGGCTAATGTTAGTTTTCGGGTAACTGTTACGGTTGGAGTAAGCGTCAGGGTCAGGTTAGGTTTTGGGTTGAGCTTAAGGTGTCCGCCTAGGGTTAGGGTTAGGTGTATGGTTTGATTTAGGCTTCAGGTTAGGTTAGGTTTGAACTTAGTTTGAGGGAGTAAGTTTAGGGCGACTGTTAGTTTTCGGGTAACTGTTATGGTTGGAGTTAGCGTCAGGGCCAGGTTAGGGTTGGGGTGGAGCTTAAGGTGTCCGCCTAGGGTTAGGGTTAGGTCTATGGTTTGAGTTAGGCTTCAGGTTAGGTTAGGTTTGAACTTAGTTTGAGGGAGTAACTTAAGGGCTATTGTTAGTTTTCGGTTCAGTGTTACGGTTGGAGATAGCGTCAGGGTCAGGTTAGGGTTGGGGTTGAGCTTTAGGTGTCCGCCTAGGGTTAGGTTTAGGTCTATGGTTTGAGTTAGGCTTCAGGTTAGGTTAGGTTTGAACTTACTTTGAGGGAGTACTTTTAGGGCTACTGTTAGTTTTCGGTTCAGTGTTACGGTTGGTGATAGCGTCAGGGTCAGGTTAGGGTTGGGGTTGAGCTTCAGGTGTCCCCCTAGGGTTAGGGTTAGGTCTATGGTTTGAGTTAGGCTTCCGGTTAGGTTAGGTTTGAACTTAGTTTGAGGGAGTAAGTTTAGGGCTACTGTTAGTTTTCGGTTCAGTGTTACGGTTGGATTTAGCGTGAGGGTCAGGTTAGGGTTGGGGTTGAGCTTAAGGTGTCCTCCTAGGGTTAGGGTTAGGTGTATGGTTTGATTTAGGCTTCAGGTTAGGTTAGGTTTGAACTTAGTTTGAGGGATTAAGTTTAGGTCTACTGTTAGTTTTCGGGTAACTGTTATGGTTGGAGTTAGCGTCACGGCCATTTTAGGGTTGTGGTTGAGCTTAAGGTGTCCGCCTAGGGTTAGGGTTAGGTCTATGGTTTCAGTTAGGCTTCAGGTTAGGTTAGGATTGAACTTAGTTTGAGGGAGTAAGTTTAGGGCTACTGTTAGTTTTCGGTTCAGTGTTACGGTTGGAGCAAGAGTCAGGGTCAGGTTAGGGTTGGGTTTGAGCTTCAGGTGTCCGCCTAGGGTTAGGGTTAGGTCTATGGTTTGAGTTAGGCTTCAGGTTAGGTTAGGTTTGAACTTAGTTTGAGGGAGTAAGTTTAAGGCTACTGTTTGTTTTCGGTTCAGTGTTACGGTTGGAGTAAGCGTCAGGGTCAGGTTAGGGTGGGGGTTAAGCATAAGGTGTCCGCCTAGGGTTAGGGTTAGGTCTATGGTTTCATTTAGGCTTCAGGTTAGGTTAGGATTGAACTTAGTTTGAGGGAGTAAGTTTAGGGCTACTGTAAGTTTTCGGTTCAGTGTTACGGTTGGTTTTAGCCTCAGGTCCAGGTTAGGGTTGGGGTTGAGCTTAAGGTGTCCGCCTAGGGTTCGGGTTAGGTGTATTGTTTGAGATAGGCTTCAGGTTAGTTTAGATTTGAACTTAGTTTGAGGGAGTAAGTTTAGTGCTATTGTTAGTTTTCGGTTCAGTGTTACGGTTGGAGATAGCGTCAGGGTGAGGTTAGGGTTGGGTTTGAGCTTCAGGTGTCCGCCTAGGGTTAGGGTTAGGTGTATGGTTTGATTTAGGCTTCAGGTTAGGTTATGTTTGAACTTAGTTTGAGGGAGTAAGTTTAGGGCTACTGTTAGTTTTCGGGTAACTGTTATGGTTGGAGTTAGCGTCAGGGTCAGGTTAGGGTTGGGGTTGAGCTTAAGGTGTCCGCCTAGGGTTAAGGTTAGGTCTATGTTTTGAGTTAGGCTTCAGGTTAGGTTAGGTTTGAACTTAGTTTGAGGGAGTAAGTTTAGGGCAACTGTTAGTTTTCGGGTAACTGTTATGGTTGGAGTTAACGTCTGGGCCAGGTTAGGGTTCGGGTGGAGCTTAAGGTGTCCGCCTAGGGATAGGGTTAGGTCTATGGTTTGAGTTAGGCTTCAGGTTAGGTTAGGTTTGAACTTAGTTTGAGGGAGTAAGTTTAGGGCTACTGTTAGTTTTCGGTTCAGTGTTACGGTTGGAGATAGCGTCCGGGTCAGGTTAGGGTTGGGGTTGAGCTTCAGGTGTCCGCCTAGGGTTAGGGTTAGGTCTATGGTTTTAGTTAGGATTCAGGTTAGGTTAGGTTTGAACTTAGTTTGAGGGAGTAAGTTTAGGGCTTCTGTTAGTTTTCGGTTCAGTGGTACGGTTGGATTTAGCATGAGGGTCAGGTTAGGGTTGGGGTTGAGCTTAAGGTGTCCGCCTAGGGTTAGGGTTAGGTGTATGGTTTGATTTAGGCTTCAGGTTAGGTTAGGATTGAACTTAGTTTGAGGAAGAAAGTTTATGGCTACTGTTAGTTTTCGGTTCAGTGTTACGGTTGGAGATAGCGTGAGGGTCAGGTTAGGGTTGGGGTTGAGCTTAAGGTGTCCGCCTAGGGTTAGGGTTAGGTGTATGGTTTGATTTAGGCTTCAGGTTAGGTTAGCTTTGAACTTAGTTTGAGGGAGTAAGTTTAGGGCTACTGTTAGTTTTCGGGTAACTGTTATGGTTGGAGTTAGCGTCAGGGTCAGGTTAGGGTTGGGGTTGAGCTTCAGGTGTCCGCCTAGGGTTAGGGTTAGGTCTATGGTTTGAGTTAGGCTTCAGGTTAGGTTAGGTTTGAACTTAGTTTGAGGGAGTAAGTTTAGGGCGACTGTTAGATTTCGGGTAACTGTTATGGTTGGAGTTAGCGTCAGGGCCAGGTTAGGGTTGGGGTGGAGCTTAAGGTGTCCGCCTAGGGTTAGGGTTAGGTCTATGGTTCGAGTTAGGCTTCAGGTTAGTTTAGGTTTGAACTTAGTTTGAGGGAGTAAGTTTAGGGTTACTGTTAGTTTTCGGTTCAGTGGTACGGTTGGAGTTAGCGTGAGGGTCAGGTTAGGGTTGGGGTTAAGCTTAAGGTGTCCGCCTAGGGTTAGTGTTAGGTCTATCGTTTCATTTAGGCTTCAGGTTAGGTTAGGATTGAACATAGTTTGAGGAAGAAAGTTTAGGGCTACTGTTAGTTTTCGGTTCAGTGTTACGGTTGGAGATAGCGTGAGGGTCAGGTTAGGGTTGGGGTTCAGCTTAAGGTGTCCGCCTAGGGTTAGGGTTAGGTGTATGGTTTGATTTAGGCTTCAGGTTAGGTTAGGTTTGAACTTAGTTTGAGGGAGTAAGTTTAGGGCGACTGTTAGTTTTCGGGTAACTGTTATGGTTGGAGTTAGCGTCAGGGCCAGGTTAGGGTTGGGGTGGAGCTTAAGTTGTCCGCCTAGGTTTAGGGTTAGGTCTATGGTTTGAGTTAGGCTTCAGGTTGGGTTAGGTTTGAACTTAGTTTGAGGGAGTAAGTTTAGGGCTACTGTTAGTTTTCGGTTCAGTGTTACGGTTGGAGATAGCGTCAGGGTCAGGTTAGGGTTGGGGTTGAGCTTCAGGTGTCCGCCTAGGGTTAGGGTTAGGTCTATGGTTTGAGTTAGGCTTCAGGTTAGGTTAGGTTTGAACTTAGTTTGAGGGAGTAAGTTTAGGGCTACTGTTAGTTTTCGGTTCAGTGTTACGGTTGGATTTAGCGTGAGGGTCAGGTTAGGGTTGGGGTTGAGCTTAAGGTGTCCGCCTAGGGTTAGGGTTAGGTGTATGGTTTGATTTAGGCTTCAGGTTAGGTTAGGTTTGAACTTAGTTTGAGGGAGTAAGTTTAGGGCTACTGTTAGTTTTCGGGTAACTGTTATGTTTGGAGTTAGCGTCAGGGACATTTTAGGGTTGGGGTTGAGCTTAAGGTTTCCGCCTAGGGTTAGGGTTAGGTCTATGGTTTAAGTTAGGCTTCAGGTTAGGTTACGATTGAACTTAGTTTGAGGGAGTAAGTTTAGGGCTACTGTTAGTTTTCGGTTCAGTGTTACGGTTGGAGTAAGAGTCAGGGTCAGCTTAGGGTTGGGGTTTTGCTTCAGGTGTCCGCCTAGGGTTAGGGTTATGTCTATTGTTTGAGTTAGGCTTCAGGTTAGTTTAGGTTTGAACTTAGTTTGAGGGAGTAACTTAAGGGCTATTGTTAGTTTTCGGTTCAGTGTTACGGTTGGAGATAGCGTCAGGGTCAGGTTAGGGTTGGGGTTGAGCTTTAGGTGTCCGCCTAGGGTTAGGTTTAAGTCTATGGTTTGAGTTAGGCTTCAGGTTAGGTTAGGTTTGAACTTACTTTGAGGGAGTACTTTTAGGGCTACTGTTAGTTTTCGGTTCAGTGTTACGGTTGGAGATAGCGTCCGGGTCAGGTTAGGGTTGGGGTTGAGCTTCAGGTGTCCGCCTAGTGTTAGGGTTAGGTCTATGGTTTGAGTTAGGCTTCAGGTTAGGTTAGGTTTGAACTTAGTTTGAGGGAGTAAGTTTAGGGCTACTGTTAGTTTTCGGTTCAGTGTTACGGTTGGATTTAGCATGAGGGTCAGGTTAGGGTTGGGGTTGAGCTTAAGGTGTCCGCCTAGGGTTAGGGTTAGGTGTATGGTTTGATTTAGGCTTCAGGTTAGGTTAGGTTTGAACTTAGTTTGAGGGAGTAAGTTTAGGTCTACTGTTAGTTTTCGAGTAACTGTTATGGTTGGAGTTAGCGTCAGGGCCATTTTAGGGTTGTGGTTGAGCTTAAGGTGTCCGCCTAGGGTTAGGGTTAGGTTTATGGTTTCAGTTAGGCTTCAGGTTAGGTTAGGATTGAACTTAGTTTGAGGGAGTAAGTTTAGGGTTACTGTTAGTTTTCGGTTCAGTGGTACGGTTGGAGTTAGCGTGAGGGTCAGGTTAGGGTTGGGGTTAAGCTTAAGGTGTCCGCCTAGGGTTAGTGTTAGGTCTATCGTTTCATTTAGGCTTCAGGTTAGGTTAGGATTGAACATAGTTTGAGGAAGAAAGTTTAGGGCTACTGTTAGTTTTCGGTTCAGTGTTACGGTTGGAGATAGCGTGAGGGTCAGGTTAGGGTTGGGGTTGAGCTTAAGGTGTCCGCCTAGAGTTAGGGTTAGGTGTATGGTTTGATTTAGGCTTCAGGTTAGGTTAGGTATGAACTTAGTTTGAGGGAGTAAGTTTAGGGCGACTGTTAGTTTTCGGGTAACTGTTATGGTTGGAGTTAGCGTCAGGGCCAGGTTAGGGTTGGGGTGGAGCTTAAGGTGTCCGCCTAGGGTTAGGGTTAGGTCTATGGTTTGAGTTAGGCTTCAGGTTAGGTTAGGTTTGAACTTAGTTTGAGGGAGTAACTTAAGGGCTATTGTTAGTTTTCGGTTCAGTGTTACGGTTGGAGATAGCGTCAGGGTCAGGTTAGGGTTGGGGTTGAGCTTTAGGTGTCCGCCTAGGGTTAGGTTTAGGTCTATGGTTTGAGTTAGGCTTCAGGTTAGGTTAGGTTTGAACTTACTTTGAGGAAGTACTTTTAGGGCTACTGTTAGTTTTCGGTTCAGTGTTACGGTTGGTGATAGCGTCAGGGTCAGGTTAGGGTTGGGGTTGAGCTTCAGGTGTCCGCCTAGGGTTAGGGTTAGGTCTATGGTTTGAGTTAGGCTTCCGGTTAGGTTAGGTTTGAACTTAGTTTGAGGGAGTAAGTTTAGGGCTACTGTTAGTTTTCGGTTCAGTGTTACGGTTGGATTTAGCGTGAGGGTCAGGTTAGGGTTGGGGTTGAGCTTAAGGTGTCCTCCTAGGGTTAGGGTTAGGTGTATGGTTTGATTTAGGCTTCAGGTTAGGTTAGGTTTGAACTTAGTTTGAGGGATTAAGTTTAGGTCTACTGTTAGTTTTCGGGTAACTGTTATGGTTGGAGTTAGCGTCACGGCCATTTTAGGGTTGTGGTTGAGCTTAAGGTGTCCGCCTAGGGTTAGGGTTAGGTCTATGGTTTCAGTTAGGCTTCAGGTTAGGTTAGGATTGAACTTAGTTTGAGGGAGTAAGTTTAGGGCTACTGTTAGTTTTCGGTTCAGTGTTACGGTTGGAGCAAGAGTCAGGGTCAGGTTAGGGTTGGGTTTGAGCTTCAGGTGTCCGCCTAGGGTTAGGGTTAGGTCTATGGTTTGAGTTAGGCTTCAGGTTAGGTTAGGTTTGAACTTAGTTTGAGGGAGTAAGTTTAAGGCTACTGTTTGTTTTCGGTTCAGTGTTACGGTTGGAGTAAGCGTCAGGGTCAGGTTAGGGTGGGGGTTAAGCATAAGGTGTCCGCCAAGGGTTAGGGTTAGGTCTATGGTTTCATTTAGGCTTCAGGTTAGGTTAGGATTGAACTTAGTTTGAGGGAGTAAGTTTAGGGCTACTGTAAGTTTTCGGTTCAGTGTTACGGTTGGTTTTAGCCTCAGGTCCAGGTTAGGGTTGGGGTTGAGCTTAAGGTGTCCGCCTAGGGTTCGGGTTAGGTGTATTGTTTGAGATAGGCTTCAGGTTAGTTTAGATTTGAACTTAGTTTGAGGGAGTAAGTTTAGTGCTATTGTTAGTTTTCGGTTCAGTGTTACGGTTGGAGATAGCGTCAGGGTGAGGTTAGGGTTGGGTTTGAGCTTCAGGTGTCCGCCTAGGGTTAGGGTTAGGTGTATGGTTTAATTTAGGCTTCAGGTTAGGTTATGTTTGAACTTAGTTTGAGGGAGTAAGTTTAGGGCTACTGTTAGTTTTCGGGTAACTGTTATGGTTGGAGTTAGCGTCAGGGTCAGGTTAGGGTTGGGGTTGAGCTTAAGGTGTCCGCCTAGGGTTAAGGTTAGGTCTATGTTTTGAGTTAGGCTTCAGGTTAGGTTAGGTTTGAACTTAGTTTGAGGGAGTAAGTTTAGGGCAACTGTTAGTTTTCGGGTAACTGTTATGGTTGGAGTTAACGTCTGGGCCAGGTTAGGGTTCGGGTGGAGCTTAAGGTGTCCGCCTAGGGATAGGGTTAGGTCTATGGTTTGAGTTAGGCTTCAGGTTAGGTTAGGTTTGAACTTAGTTTGAGGGAGTAAGTTTAGGGCTACTGTTAGTTTTCGGTTCAGTGTTACGGTTGGAGATAGCGTCCGGGTCAGGTTAGGGTTGGGGTTGAGCTTCAGGTGTCCGCCTAGGGGTAGGGTTAGGTCTATGGTTTTAGTTAGGATTCAGGTTAGGTTAGGTTTGAACTTAGTTTGAGGGAGTAAGTTTAGGGCTTCTGTTAGTTTTCGGTTCAGTGGTACGGTTGGATTTAGCATGAGGGTCAGGTTAGGGTTGGGGTTGAGCTTAAGGTGTCCGCCTAGGGTTAGGGTTAGGTGTATGGTTTGATTTAGGCTTCAGGTTAGGTTAGGATTGAACTTAGTTTGAGGAAGAAAGTTTATGGCTACTGTTAGTTTTCGGTTCAGTGTTACGGTTGGAGATAGTGTGAGGGTCAGGTTAGGGTTGGGGTTGAGCTTAAGGTGTCCGCCTAGGGTTAGGGTTAGGTGTATGGTTTGATTTAGGCTTCAGGTTAGGTTAGCTTTGAACTTAGTTTGAGGGAGTAAGTTTAGGGCTACTGTTAGTTTTCGGGTAACTGTTATGGTTGGAGTTAGCGTCAGGGTCAGGTTAGGGTTGGGGTTGAGCTTCAGGTGTCCGCCTAGGGTTAGGGTTAGGTCTATGGTTTGAGTTAGGCTTCAGGTTAGGTTAGGTTTGAACTTAGTTTGAGGGAGTAAGTTTAGGGCGACTGTTAGATTTCGGGTAACTGTTATGGTTGGAGTTAGCGTCAGGGCCAGGTTAGGGTTGGGGTGGAGCTTAAGGTGTCCGCCTAGGGTTAGGGTTAGGTCTATGGTTCGAGTTAGGCTTCAGGTTAGTTTAGGTTTGAACTTAGTTTGAGGGAGTAAGTTTAGGGTTACTGTTAGTTTTCGGTTCAGTGGTACGGTTGGAGTTAGCGTGAGGGTCAGGTTAGGGTTGGGGTTAAGCTTAAGGTGTCCGCCTAGGGTTAGTGTTAGGTCTATCGTTTCATTTAGGCTTCAGGTTAGGTTAGGATTGAACATAGTTTGAGGAAGAAAGTTTAGGGCTACTGTTAGTTTTCGGTTCAGTGTTACGGTTGGAGATAGCGTGAGGGTCAGGTTAGGGTTGGGGTTCAGCTTAAGGTGTCCGCCTAGGGTTAGGGTTAGGTGTATGGTTTGATTTAGGCTTCAGGTTAGGTTAGGTTTGAACTTAGTTTGAGGGAGTAAGTTTAGGGCGACTGTTAGTTTTCGGGTAACTGTTATGGTTGGAGTTAGCGTCAGGGCCAGGTTAGGGTTGGGGTGGAGCTTAAGTTGTCCGCCTAGGTTTAGGGTTAGGTCTATGGTTTGAGTTAGGCTTCAGGTTGGGTTAGGTTTGAACTTAGTTTGAGGGAGTAAGTTTAGGGCTACTGTTAGTTTTCGGTTCAGTGTTACGGTTGGAGATAGCGTCAGGGTCAGGTTAGGGTTGGGGTTGAGCTTCAGGTGTCCGCCTAGGGTTAGGGTTAGGTCTATGGTTTGAGTTAGGCTTCAGGTTAGGTTAGGTTTGAACTTAGTTTGAGGGAGTAAGTTTAGGGCTACTGTTAGTTTTCGGTTCAGTGTTACGGTTGGATTTAGCGTGAGGGTCAGGTTAGGGTTGGGGTTGAGCTTAAGGTGTCCGCCTAGGGTTAGGGTTAGGTGTATGGTTTTATTTAGGCTTCAGGTTAGGTTAGGTTTGAACTTAGTTTGAGGGAGTAAGTTTAGGGCTACTGTTAGTTTTCGGGTAACTGTTATGTTTGGAGTTAGCGTCAGGGACATTTTAGGGTTGGGGTTGAGCTTAAGGTTTCCGCCTAGGGTTAGGGTTAGGTCTATGGTTTAAGTTAGGCTTCAGGTTAGGTTACGATTGAACTTAGTTTGAGGGAGTAAGTTTAGGGCTACTGTTAGTTTTCGGTTCAGTGTTACGGTTGGAGTAAGAGTCAGGGTCAGCTTAGGGTTGGGGTTTTGCTTCAGGTGTCCGCCTAGGGTTAGGGTTATGTCTATTGTTTGAGTTAGGCTTCAGGTTAGTTTAGGTTTGAACTTAGTTTGAGGGAGTAACTTAAGGGCTATTGTTAGTTTTCGGTTCAGTGTTACGGTTGGAGATAGCGTCAGGGTCAGGTTAGGGTTGGGGTTGAGCTTTAGGTGTCCGCCTAGGGTTAGGTTTAAGTCTATGGTTTGAGTTAGGCTTCAGGTTAGGTTAGGTTTGAACTTACTTTGAGGGAGTACTTTTAGGGCTACTGTTAGTTTTCGGTTCAGTGTTACGGTTGGAGATAGCGTCCGGGTCAGGTTAGGGTTGGGGTTGAGCTTCAGGTGTCCGCCTAGTGTTAGGGTTAGGTCTATGGTTTGAGTTAGGCTTCAGGTTAGGTTAGGTTTGAACTTAGTTTGAGGGAGTAAGTTTAGGGCTACTGTTAGTTTTCGGTTCAGTGTTACGGTTGGATTTAGCATGAGGGTCAGGTTAGGGTTGGGGTTGAGCTTAAGGTGTCCGCCTAGGGTTAGGGTTAGGTGTATGGTTTGATTTAGGCTTCAGGTTAGGTTAGGTTTGAACTTAGTTTGAGGGAGTAAGTTTAGGTCTACTGTTAGTTTTCGAGTAACTGTTATGGTTGGAGTTAGCGTCAGGGCCATTTTAGGGTTGTGGTTGAGCTTAAGGTGTCCGCCTAGGGTTAGGGTTAGGTTTATGGTTTCAGTTAGGCTTCAGGTTAGGTTAGGATTGAACTTAGTTTGAGGGAGTAAGTTTAGGGTTACTGTTAGTTTTCGGTTCAGTGGTACGGTTGGAGTTAGCGTGAGGGTCAGGTTAGGGTTGGGGTTAAGCTTAAGGTGTCCGCCTAGGGTTAGTGTTAGGTCTATCGTTTCATTTAGGCTTCAGGTTAGGTTAGGATTGAACATAGTTTGAGGAAGAAAGTTTAGGGCTACTGTTAGTTTTCGGTTCAGTGTTACGGTTGGAGATAGCGTGAGGGTCAGGTTAGGGTTGGGGTTGAGCTTAAGGTGTCCGCCTAGAGTTAGGGTTAGGTGTATGGTTTGATTTAGGCTTCAGGTTAGGTTAGGTATGAACTTAGTTTGAGGGAGTAAGTTTAGGGCGACTGTTAGTTTTCGGGTAACTGTTATGGTTGGAGTTAGCGTCAGGGCCAGGTTAGGGTTGGGGTGGAGCTTAAGGTGTCCGCCTAGGGTTAGGGTTAGGTCTATGGTTTGAGTTAGGCTTCAGGTTAGGTTAGGTTTGAACTTAGTTTGAGGGAGTAACTTAATGGCTATTGTTAGTTTTCGGTTCAGTGTTACGGTTGGAGATAGCGTCAGGGTCAGGTTAGGGTTGGGGTTGAGCTTTAGGTGTCCGCCTAGGGTTAGGTTTAGGTCTATGGTTTGAGTTAGGCTTCAGGTTAGGTTAGGTTTGAACTTACTTTGAGGAAGTACTTTTAGGGCTACTGTTAGTTTTCGGTTCAGTGTTACGGTTGGTGATAGCGTCAGGGTCAGGTTAGGGTTGGGGTTGAGCTTCAGGTGTCCGCCTAGGGTTAGGGTTAGGTCTATGGTTTGAGTTAGGCTTCCGGTTAGGTTAGGTTTGAACTTAGTTTGAGGGAGTAAGTTTAGGGCTACTGTTAGTTTTCGGTTCAGTGTTACGGTTGGATTTAGCGTGAGGGTCAGGTTAGGGTTGGGGTTGAGCTTAAGGTGTCCTCCTAGGGTTAGGGTTAGGTGTATGGTTTGATTTAGGCTTCAGGTTAGGTTAGGTTTGAACTTAGTTTGAGGGATTAAGTTTAGGTCTACTGTTAGTTTTCGGGTAACTGTTATGGTTGGAGTTAGCGTCACGGCCATTTTAGGGTTGTGGTTGAGCTTAAGGTGTCCGCCTAGGGTTAGGGTTAGGTCTATGGTTTCAGTTAGGCTTCAGGTTAGGTTAGGATTGAACTTAGTTTGAGGGAGTAAGTTTAGGGCTACTGTTAGTTTTCGGTTCAGTGTTACGGTTGGAGCAAGAGTCAGGGTCAGGTTAGGGTTGGGTTTGAGCTTCAGGTGTCCGCCTAGGGTTAGGGTTAGGTCTATGGTTTGAGTTAGGCTTCAGGTTAGGTTAGGTTTGAACTTAGTTTGAGGGAGTAAGTTTAAGGCTACTGTTTGTTTTCGGTTCAGTGTTACGGTTGGAGTAAGCGTTAGGGTCAGGTTAGGGTGGGGGTTAAGCATAAGGTGTCCGCCTAGGGTTAGGGTTAGGTCTATGGTTTCATTTAGGCTTCAGGTTAGGTTAGGATTGAACTTAGTTTGAGGGAGTAAGTTTAGGGCTACTGTAAGTTTTCAGTTCAGTGTTACGGTTGGTTTTAGCCTCAGGTCCAGGTTAGGGTTGGGGTTGAGCTTAAGGTGTCCGCCTAGGGTTCGGGTTAGGTGTATTGTTTGAGATAGGCTTCAGGTTAGTTTAGATTTGAACTTAGTTTGAGGGAGTAAGTTTAGTGCTATTGTTAGTTTTCGGTTCAGTGTTACGGTTGGAGATAGCGTCAGGGTGAGGTTAGGGTTGGGTTTGAGCTTCAGGTGTCCGCCTAGGGTTAGGGTTAGGTGTATGGTTTGATTTAGGCTTCAGGTTAGGTTATGTTTGAACTTAGTTTGAGGGAGTAAGTTTAGGGCTACTGTTAGTTTTCGGGTAACTGTTATGGTTGGAGTTAGCGTCAGGGTCAGGTTAGGGTTGGGGTTGAGCTTAAGGTGTCCGCCTAGGGTTAAGGTTAGGTCTATGTTTTGAGTTAGGCTTCAGGTTAGGTTAGGTTTGAACTTAGTTTGAGGGAGTAAGTTTAGGGCAACTGTTAGTTTTCGGGTAACTGTTATGGTTGGAGTTAACGTCAGGGCCAGGTTAGGGTTCGGGTGGAGCTTAAGGTGTCCGCCTAGGGATAGGGTTAGGTCTATGGTTTGAGTTAGGCTTCAGGTTAGGTTAGGTTTGAACTTAGTTTGAGGGAGTAAGTTTAGGGCTACTGTTAGTTTTCGGTTCAGTGTTACGGTTGGAGATAGCGTCCGGGTCAGGTTAGGGTTGGGGTTGAGCTTCAGGTGTCCGCCTAGGGGTAGGGTTAGGTCTATGGTTTTAGTTAGGATTCAGGTTAGGTTAGGTTTGAACTTAGTTTGAGGGAGTAAGTTTAGGGCTTCTGTTAGTTTTCGGTTCAGTGGTACGGTTGGATTTAGCATGAGGGTCAGGTTAGGGTTGGGGTTGAGCTTAAGGTGTCCGCCTAGGGTTAGGGTTAGGTGTATGGTTTGATTTAGGCTTCAGGTTAGGTTAGGATTGAACTTAGTTTGAGGAAGAAAGTTTATGGCTACTGTTAGTTTTCGGTTCAGTGTTACGGTTGGAGATAGCGTGAGGGTCAGGTTAGGGTTGGGGTTGAGCTTAAGGTGTCCGCCTAGGGTTAGGGTTAGGTGTATGGTTTGATTTAGGCTTCAGGTTAGGTTAGCTTTGAACTTAGTTTGAGGGAGTAAGTTTAGGGCTACTGTTAGTTTTCGGGTAACTGTTATGGTTGGAGTTAGCGTCAGGGTCAGGTTAGGGTTGGGGTTGAGCTTCAGGTGTCCGCCTAGGGTTAGGGTTAGGTCTATGGTTTGAGTTAGGCTTCAGGTTAGGTTAGGTTTGAACTTAGTTTGAGGGAGTAAGTTTAGGGCGACTGTTAGATTTCGGGTAACTGTTATGGTTGGAGTTAGCGTCAGGGCCAGGTTAGGGTTGGGGTGGAGCTTAAGGTGTCCGCCTAGGGTTAGGGTTAGGTCTATGGTTTGAGTTAGGCTTCAGGTTAGTTTAGGTTTGAACTTAGTTTGAGGGAGTAAGTTTAGGGTTACTGTTAGTTTTCGGTTCAGTGGTACGGTTGGAGTTAGCGTGAGGGTCAGGTTAGGGTTGGGGTTAAGCTTAAGGTGTCCGCCTAGGGTTAGTGTTAGGTCTATCGTTTCATTTAGGCTTCAGGTTAGGTTAGGATTGAACATAGTTTGAGGAAGAAAGTTTAGGGCTACTGTTAGTTTTCGGATCAGTGTTACGGTTGGAGATAGCGTGAGGGTCAGGTTAGGGTTGGGGTTCAGCTTAAGGTGTCCGCCTAGGGTTAGGGTTAGGTGTATGGTTTGATTTAGGCTTCAGGTTAGTTTAGGTTTGAACTTAGTTTGAGGGAGTAAGTTTAGGGCGACTGTTAGTTTTCGGGTAACTGTTATGGTTGGAGTTAGCGTCAGGGCCAGGTTAGGGTTGGGGTGGAGCTTAAGTTGTCCGCCTAGGTTTAGGGTTAGGTCTATGGTTTGAGTTAGGCTTCAGGTTGGGTTAGGTTTGAACTTAGTTTGAGGGAGTAAGTTTAGGGCTACTGTTAGTTTTCGGTTCAGTGTTACGGTTGGAGATAGCGTCAGGGTCAGGTTAGGGTTGGGGTTGAGCTTCAGGTGTCCGCCTAGGGTTAGGGTTAGGTCTATGGTTTGAGTTAGGCTTCAGGTTAGGTTAGGTTTGAACTTAGTTTGAGGGAGTAAGTTTAGGGCTACTGTTAGTTTTCGGTTCAGTGTTACGGTTGGATTTAGCGTGAGGGTCAGGTTAGGGTTGGGGTTGAGCTTAAGGTGTCCGCCTATGGTTAGGGTTAGGTGTATGGTTTGATTTAGGCTTCAGGTTAGGTTAGGTTTGAACTTAGTTTGAGGGAGTAAGTTTAGGGCTACTGTTAGTTTTCGGGTAAGTGTTATGTTTGGAGTTAGCGTCAGGGACATTTTAGGGTTGGGGTTGAGCTTAAGGTTTCCGCCTAGGGTTAGGGTTAGGTCTATGGTTTAAGTTAGGCTTCAGGTTAGGTTACGATTGAACTTAGTTTGAGGGAGTAAGTTTAGGGCTACTGTTAGTTTTCGGTTCAGTGTTACGGTTGGAGTAAGAGTCAGGGTCAGCTTAGGGTTGGGGTTTTGCTTCAGGTGTCCGCCTAGGGTTAGGGTTATGTCTATTGTTTGAGTTAGGCTTCAGGTTAGTTTAGGTTTGAACTTAGTTTGAGGGAGTAACTTAAGGGCTATTGTTAGTTTTCGGTTCAGTGTTACGGTTGGAGATAGCGTCAGGGTCAGGTTAGGGTTGGGGTTGAGCTTTAGGTGTCCGCCTAGGGTTAGGTTTAAGTCTATGGTTTGAGTTAGGCTTCAGGTTAGGTTAGGTTTGAACTTACTTTGAGGGAGTACTTTTAGGGCTACTGTTAGTTTTCGGTTCAGTGTTACGGTTGGAGATAGCGTCCGGGTCAGGTTAGGGTTGGGGTTGAGCTTCAGGTGTCCGCCTAGTGTTAGGGTTAGGTCTATGGTTTGAGTTAGGCTTCAGGTTAGGTTAGGTTTGAACTTAGTTTGAGGGAGTAAGTTTAGGGCTACTGTTAGTTTTCGGTTCAGTGTTACGGTTGGATTTAGCATGAGGGTCAGGTTAGGGTTGGGGTTGAGCTTAAGGTGTCCGCCTAGGGTTAGGGTTAGGTGTATGGTTTGATTTAGGCTTCAGGTTAGGTTAGGTTTGAACTTAGTTTGAGGGAGTAAGTTTAGGTCTACTGTTAGTTTTCGAGTAACTGTTATGGTTGGAGTTAGCGTCAGGGCCATTTTAGGGTTGTGGTTGAGCTTAAGGTGTCCGCCTAGGGTTAGGGTTAGGTTTATGGTTTCAGTTAGGCTTCAGGTTAGGTTAGGATTGAACTTAGTTTGAGGGAGTAAGTTTAGGGTTACTGTTAGTTTTCGGTTCAGTGGTACGGTTGGAGTTAGCGTGAGGGTCAGGTTAGGGTTGGGGTTAAGCTTAAGGTGTCCGCCTAGGGTTAGTGTTAGGTCTATCGTTTCATTTAGGCTTCAGGTTAGGTTAGGATTGAACATAGTTTGAGGAAGAAAGTTTAGGGCTACTGTTAGTTTTCGGTTCAGTGTTACGGTTGGAGATAGCGTGAGGGTCAGGTTAGGGTTGGGGTTCAGCTTAAGGTGTCCACCTAGGGTTAGGGTTAGGTGTATGGTTTGATTTAGGCTTCAGGTTAGGTTAGGTTTGAACTTAGTTTGAGGGAGTAAGTTTAGGGCGACTGTTAGTTTTCGGGTAACTGTTATGGTTGGAGTTAGCGTCAGGGCCAGGTTAGGGTTGGGGTGGAGCTTAAGTTGTCCGCCTAGGTTTAGGGTTAGGTCTATGGTTTGAGTTAGGCTTCAGGTTGGGTTAGGTTTGAACTTAGTTTGAGGGAGTAAGTTTAGGGCTACTGTTAGTTTTCGGTTCAGTGTTACGGTTGGAGATAGCGTCAGGGTCAGGTTAGGGTTGGGGTTGAGCTTCAGGTGTCCGCCTAGGGTTAGGGTTAGGTCTATGGTTTGAGTTAGGCTTCAGGTTAGGTTAGGTTTGAACTTAGTTTGAGGGAGTAAGTTTAGGGCTACTGTTAGTTTTCGGGTAACTGTTATGTTTGGAGTTAGCGTCAGGGACATTTTAGGGTTGGGGTTGAGCTTAAGGTTTCCGCCTAGGGTTAGGGTTAGGTCTATGGTTTAAGTTAGGCTTCAGGTTAGGTTACGATTGAACTGAGTTTGAGGGAGTAAGTTTAGGGCTACTGTTAGTTTTCGGTTCAGTGTTACGGTTGGAGTAAGAGTCAGGGTCAGCTTAGGGTTGGGGTTTTGCTTCAGGTGTCCGCCTAGGGTTAGGGTTATGTCTATTGTTTGAGTTAGGCTTCAGGTTAGTTTAGGTTTGAACTTAGTTTGAGGGAGTAACTTAAGGGCTATTGTTAGTTTTCGGTTCAGTGTTACGGTTGGAGATAGCGTCAGGGTCAGGTTAGGGTTGGGGTTGAGCTTTAGGTGTCCGCCTAGGGTTAGGTTTAAGTCTATGGTTTGAGTTAGGCTTCAGGTTAGGTTAGGTTTGAACTTACTTTGAGGGAGTACTTTTAGGGCTACTGTTAGTTTTCGGTTCAGTGTTACGGTTGGAGATAGCGTCCGGGTCAGGTTAGGGTTGGGGTTGAGCTTCAGGTGTCCGCCTAGTGTTAGGGTTAGGTCTATGGTTTGAGTTAGGCTTCAGGTTAGGTTAGGTTTGAACTTAGTTTGAGGGAGTAAGTTTAGGGCTACTGTTAGTTTTCGGTTCAGTGTTACGGTTGGATTTAGCATGAGGGTCAGGTTAGGGTTGGGGTTGAGCTTAAGGTGTCCGCCTAGGGTTAGGGTTAGGTGTATGGTTTGATTTAGGCTTCAGGTTAGGTTAGGTTTGAACTTAGTTTGAGGGAGTAAGTTTAGGTCTACTGTTAGTTTTCGAGTAACTGTTATGGTTGGAGTTAGCGTCAGGGCCATTTTAGGGTTGTGGTTGAGCTTAAGGTGTCCGCCTAGGGTTAGGGTTAGGTTTATGGTTTCAGTTAGGCTTCAGGTTAGGTTAGGATTGAACTTAGTTTGAGGGCGTAAGTTTAGGGCTACTGTTAGTTTTCGGTTCAGTGTTACGGTTGGAGCAAGAGTCAGGGTCAGGTTAGGGTTGGGTTTGAGCTTCAGGTGTCCGCCTAGGGTTAGGGTTAGGTCTATGGTTTGAGTTAGGCTTCAGGTTAGGTTAGGTTTGAACTTAGTTTGAGGGAGTAAGTTTAAGGCTACTGTTTGTTTTCGGTTCAGTGTTACGGTTGGAGTAAGCGTCAGGGTCAGGTTATGGTGGGGGTTAAGCATAAGGTGTCCGCCTAGGGTTAGGGTTAGGTCTATGGTTTCATTTAGGCTTCAGGTTAGGTTAGGATTGAACTTAGTTTGAGGGAGTAAGTTTAGGGCTACTGTAAGTTTTCGGTTCAGTGTTACGGTTGCTTTTAGCCTCAGGTCCAGGTTAGGGTTGGGGTTGAGCTTAAGGTGTCCGCCTAGGGTTCGGGTTAGGTGTATTGTTTGAGATAGGCTTCAGGTTAGTTTAGATTTGAACTTAGTTTGAGGGAGTAAGTTTAGTGCTATTGTTAGTTTTCGGTTCAGTGTTACGGTTGGAGATAGCGTCAGGGTGAGGTTAGGGTTGGGTTTGAGCTTCAGGTGTCCGCCTAGGGTTAGGGTTAGGTGTATGGTTTGATTTAGGCTTCAGGTTAGGTTATGTTTGAACTTAGTTTGAGGGAGTAAGTTTAGGGCTACTGTTAGTTTTCGGGTAACGGTTATGGTTGGAGTTAGCGTCAGTGTCAGGTTAGGGTTGGGGTTGCGCTTCAGGTGTCCGCCTAGGGTTAGGGTTAGGTCTATGGTTTGAGTTAGGCTTCAGGTTAGGTTAGGTTTGAACTTAGTTTGAGGGAGTAAGTTTAGGGCGACTGTTAGTTTTCGGGTAACTGTTATGGTTGGAGTTAGCGTCAGGGCCAGGTTAGGGTTGGGGTGGAGCTTAAGGTGTCCACCTAGGGTTAGGGTTAGGTCTATGGTTTGAGTTAGGCTTCAGGTTAGTTTAGGTTGGAACTTAGTTTGAGGGAGTAAGTTTAGGGTTACTGTTAGTTTTCGGTTCAGTGGTACGGTTGGAGTTAGCGTGAGGGTCAGGTTAGGGTTGGGGTTAAGCTTAAGGTGTCTGCCTAGGGTTAGTGTTAGGTCTATCGTTTCATTTAGGCTTCAGGTTAGGTTAGGATTGAACTTAGTTTGAGGAAGAAAGTTTATGGCTACTGTTAGTTTTCGGTTCAGTGTTACGGTTGGAGATAGCGTGAGGGTCAGGTTAGGGTTGGGGTTGAGCTTAAGGTGTCCGCCTAGGGTTAGGGTTAGGTGTATGGTTTGATTTAGGCTTCAGGTTAGGTTAGGTTTGAACTTAGTTTGAGGGAGTACGTTTAGGGCTAATGTTAGTTTTCGGGTAACTGTTACGGTTGGAGTAAGCGTCAGGGTCAGGTTAGGTTTTGGGTTGAGCTTAAGGTGTCCGCCTAGGGTTAGGGTTAGGTGTATGGTTTGATTTAGGCTTCAGGTTAGGTTAGGTTTGAACTTAGTTTGAGGGAGTAAGTTTAGGGCGACTGTTAGTTTTCGGGTAACTGTTATGGTTGGAGTTAGCGTCAGGGCCATGTTAGGGTTGGGGTGGAGCTTAAGGTGTCCGCCTAGGGTTAGGGTTAGGTCTATGGTTTGAGTTAGGCTTCAGGTTAGGTTAGGTTTGAACTTAGTTTGAGGGAGTAACTTAAGGGCTATTGTTAGTTTTCGGTTCAGTGTTACGGTTGGAGATAGCGTCAGGGTCAGGTTAGGGTTGGGGTTGAGCTTTAGGTGTCCGCCTAGGGTTAGGTTTAGGTCTATGGTTTGAGTTAGGCTTCAGGTTAGGTTAGGTTTGAACTTACTTTGAGGGAGTACTTTTAGGGCTACTGTTAGTTTTCGGTTCAGTGTTACGGTTGGTGATAGCGTCAGGGTCAGGTTAGGGTTGGGGTTGAGCTTCAGGTGTCCGCCTAGGGTTAGGGTTAGGTCTATGGTTTGAGTTAGGCTTCCGGTTAGGTTAGGTTTGAACTTAGTTTGAGGGAGTAAGTTTAGGGCTACTGTTAGTTTTCGGTTCAGTGTTACGGTTGGAGCAAGAGTCAGGGTCAGGTTAGGGTTGGGGTTGAGCTTCAGGTGTCCGCCTAGGGTTAGGGTTAGGTCTATGGTTTGAGTTAGGCTTCAGGTTAGGTTAGGTTTGAACTTAGTTTGAGGGAGTAAGTTTAAGGCTACTGTTTGTTTTCGGTTCAGTGTTACGGTTGGAGTAAGCGTCAGGGTCAGGTTAGGGTGGGGGTTAAGCATAAGGTGTCCGCCTAGGGTTAGGGTTAGGTCTATGGTTTCATTTAGGCTTCAGGTTAGGTTAGGATTGAACTTAGTTTGAGGGAGTAAGTTTAGGGCTACTGTAAGTTTTCGGTTCAGTGTTACGGTTGGTTTTAGCCTCAGGTCCAGGTTAGGGTTGGGGTTGAGCTTAAGGTGTCCGCCTAGGGTTCGGGTTAGGTCTATGGTTTGAGTTAGGCTTCAGGTTAGGTTAGGTTTGAACTTAGTTTGAGGGAGTAAGTTTAGGGCGACTGTTAGTTTTCGGGTAACTGTTATGGTTGGAGTTAGCGTCAGGGCCAGGTTAGGGTTGGGGTGGAGCTTAAGGTGTCCACCTAGGGTTAGGGTTAAGTCTATGGTTTGAGTTAGGCTTCAGGTTAGTTTAGGTTTGAACTTAGTTTGAGGGAGTAAGTTTAGGGTTACTGTTAGTTTTCGGTTCAGTGGTATGGTTGGAGTTAGCGTGAGGGTCAGGTTAGGGTTGGGGTTAAGCTTAAGGTGTCTGCCTAGGGTTAGTGTTAGGTCTATCGTTTCATTTAGGCTTCAGGTTAGGTTAGGATTGAACTTAGTTTGAGGAAGAAAGTTTATGGCTACTGTTAGTTTTCGGTTCAGTGTTACGGTTGGAGATAGCGTGAGGGTCAGGTTAGGGTTGGGGTTGAGCTTAAGGTGTCCGCCTAGGGTTAGGGTTAGGTGTATGGTTTGATTTAGGCTTCAGGTTAGGTTAGGTTTGAACTTAGTTTGAGGGAGTAAGTTTAGGGCTAATGTTAGTTTTCGGGTAACTGTTACGGTTGGAGTAAGCGTCAGGGTCAGGTTAGGTTTTGGGTTGAGCTTAAGGTGTCCGCCTAGGGTTAGGGTTAGGTGTATGGTTTGATTTAGGCTTCAGGTTAGGTTAGGTTTGAACTTAGTTTGAGGGAGTAAGTTTAGGGCGACTGTTAGTTTTCGGGTAACTGTTATGGTTGGAGTTAGCGTCAGGGCCAGGTTAGGGTTGGGGTGGAGCTTAAGGTGTCCGCCTAGGGTTAGGGTTAGGTCTATGGTTTGAGTTAGGCTTCAGGTTAGGTTAGGTTTGAACTTAGTTTGAGGGAGTAACTTAAGGGCTATTGTTAGTTTTCGGTTCAGTGTTACGGTTGGAGATAGCGTCAGGGTCAGGTTAGGGTTGGGGTTGAGCTTTAGGTGTCCGCCTAGGGTTAGGTTTAGGTCTATGGTTTGAGTTAGGCTTCAGGTTAGGTTAGGTTTGAACTTACTTTGAGGAAGTACTTTTAGGGCTACTGTTAGTTTTCGGTTCAGTGTTACGGTTGGTGATAGCGTCAGGGTCAGGTTAGGGTTGGGGTTGAGCTTCAGGTGTCCGCCTAGGGTTAGGGTTAGGTCTATGGTTTGAGTTAGGCTTCCGGTTAGGTTAGGTTTGAACTTAGTTTGAGGGAGTAAGTTTAGGGCTACTGTTAGTTTTCGGTTCAGTGTTACGGTTGGATTTAGCGTGAGGGTCAGGTTAGGGTTGGGGTTGAGCTTAAGGTGTCCTCCTAGGGTTAGGGTTAGGTGTATGGTTTGATTTAGGCTTCAGGTTAGGTTAGGTTTGAACTTAGTTTGAGGGATTAAGTTTAGGTCTACTGTTAGTTTTCGGGTAACTGTTATGGTTGGAGTTAGCGTCACGGCCATTTTAGGGTTGTGGTTGAGCTTAAGGTGTCCGCCTAGGGTTAGGGTTAGGTCTATGGTTTCAGTTAGGCTTCAGGTTAGGTTAGGATTGAACTTAGTTTGAGGGAGTAAGTTTAGGGCTACTGTTAGTTTTCGGTTCAGTGTTACGGTTGGAGCAAGAGTCAGGGTCAGGTTAGGGTTGGGGTTGAGCTTCAGGTGTCCGCCTAGGGTTAGGGTTAGGTCTATGGTTTGAGTTAGGCTTCAGGTTAGGTTAGGTTTGAACTTAGTTTGAGGGAGTAAGTTTAAGGCTACTGTTTGTTTTCGGTTCAGTGTTACGGTTGGAGTAAGCGTCAGGGTCAGGTTAGGGTGGGGGTTAAGCATAAGGTGTCCGCCTAGGGTTAGGGTTAGGTCTATGGTTTCATTTAGGCTTCAGGTTAGGTTAGGATTGAACTTAGTTTGAGGGAGTAAGTTTAGGGCTACTGTAAGTTTTCGGTTCAGTGTTACGGTTGCTTTTAGCCTCAGGTCCAGGTTAGGGTTGGGGTTGAGCTTAAGGTGTCCGCCTAGGGTTCGGGTTAGGTGTATTGTTTGAGATAGGCTTCAGGTTAGTTTAGATTTGAACTTAGTTTGAGGGAGTAAGTTTAGTGCTATTGTTAGTTTTCGGTTCAGTGTTACGGTTGGAGATAGCGTCAGGGTGAGGTTAGGGTTGGGTTTGAGCTTCAGGTGTCCGCCTAGGGTTAGGGTTAGGTGTATGGTTTGATTTAGGCTTCAGGTTAGGTTATGTTTGAACTTAGTTTGAGGGAGTAAGTTTAGGGCTACTGTTAGTTTTCGGGTAACGGTTATGGTTGGAGTTAGCGTCAGTGTCAGGTTAGGGTTGGGGTTGCGCTTCAGGTGTCCGCCTAGGGTTAGGGTTAGGTCTATGGTTTGAGTTAGGCTTCAGGTTAGGTTAGGTTTGAACTTAGTTTGAGGGAGTAAGTTTAGGGCGACTGTTAGTTTTCGGGTAACTGTTATGGTTGGAGTTAGCGTCAGGGCCAGGTTAGGGTTGGGGTGGAGCTTAAGGTGTCCACCTAGGGTTAGGGTTAGGTCTATGGTTTGAGTTAGGCTTCAGGTTAGTTTAGGTTGGAACTTAGTTTGAGGGAGTAAGTTTAGGGTTACTGTTAGTTTTCGGTTCAGTGGTATGGTTGGAGTTAGCGTGAGGGTCAGGTTAGGGTTGGGGTTAAGCTTAAGGTGTCTGCCTAGGGTTAGTGTTAGGTCTATCGTTTCATTTAGGCTTCAGGTTAGGTTAGGATTGAACTTAGTTTGAGGAAGAAAGTTTATGGCTACTGTTAGTTTTCGGTTCAGTGTTACGGTTGGAGATAGCGTGAGGGTCAGGTTAGGGTTGGGGTTGAGCTTAAGGTGTCCGCCTAGGGTTAGGGTTAGGTGTATGGTTTGATTTAGGCTTCAGGTTAGGTTAGGTTTGAACTTAGTTTGAGGGAGTACGTTTAGGGCTAATGTTAGTTTTCGGGTAACTGTTACGGTTGGAGTAAGCGTCAGGGTCAGGTTAGGTTTTGGGTTGAGCTTAAGGTGTCCGCCTAGGGTTAGGGTTAGGTGTATGGTTTGATTTAGGCTTCAGGTTAGGTTAGGTTTGAACTTAGTTTGAGGGAGTAAGTTTAGGGCGACTGTTAGTTTTCGGGTAACTGTTATGGTTGGAGTTAGCGTCAGGGCCAGGTTAGGGTTGGGGTGGAGCTTAAGGTGTCCGCCTAGGGTTAGGGTTAGTTCTATTGTTTGAGTTAGGCTTCAGGTTAGTTTAGGTTTGAACTTAGTTTGAGGGAGTAAGTTTAGGGTTACTGTTAGTTTTCAGTTCAGTGGTACGGTTGGAGTTAGCGTGAGGGTCAGGTTAGGGTTGGGGTTAAGCTTCAGGTGTCCGCCTAGGGTTAGTGTTAGGTCTATCGTTTCATTTAGGCTTCAGGTTAGGTTAGGATTGAACTTAGTTTGAGGAAGAAAGTTTAGGGCTACTGTTAGTTTTCGGTTCAGTGTTACGGTTGGAGTAAGCGTCAGGGTCAGGTTAGGGTTGGGGTTGAGCTTAAGGTGTCCGCCTAGGGTTAGGGTTAGGTGTATGGTTTGATTTAGGCTTCAGGTTAGGTTAGGTTTGAACTTAGTTTGAGGGAGTAAGTTTAGGGCTACTGTTAGTTTTCGGGTAAGTGTTATGTTTGGAGTTAGCGTCAGGGACATTTTAGGGTTGGGGTTGAGCTTAAGGTTTCCGCCTAGGGTTAGGGTTAGGTCTATGGTTTAAGTTAGGCTTCAGGTTAGGTTACGATTGAACTTAGTTTGAGGGAGTAAGTTTAGGGCTACTGTTAGTTTTCGGTTCAGTGTTACGGTTGGAGTAAGAGTCAGGGTCAGCTTAGGGTTGGGGTTTTGCTTCAGGTGTCCGCCTAGGGTTAGGGTTATGTCTATTGTTTGAGTTAGGCTTCAGGTTAGTTTAGGTTTGAACTTAGTTTGAGGGAGTAACTTAAGGGCTATTGTTAGTTTTCGGTTCAGTGTTACGGTTGGAGATAGCGTCAGGGTCAGGTTAGGGTTGGGGTTGAGCTTTAGGTGTCCGCCTAGGGTTAGGTTTAAGTCTATGGTTTGAGTTAGGCTTCAGGTTAGGTTAGGTTTGAACTTACTTTGAGGGAGTACTTTTAGGGCTACTGTTAGTTTTCGGTTCAGTGTTACGGTTGGAGATAGCGTCCGGGTCAGGTTAGGGTTGGGGTTGAGCTTCAGGTGTCCGCCTAGTGTTAGGGTTAGGTCTATGGTTTGAGTTAGGCTTCAGGTTAGGTTAGGTTTGAACTTAGTTTGAGGGAGTAAGTTTAGGGCTACTGTTAGTTTTCGGTTCAGTGTTACGGTTGGATTTAGCATGAGGGTCAGGTTAGGGTTGGGGTTGAGCTTAAGGTGTCCGCCTAGGGTTAGGGTTAGGTGTATGGTTTGATTTAGGCTTCAGGTTAGGTTAGGTTTGAACTTAGTTTGAGGGAGTAAGTTTAGGTCTACTGTTAGTTTTCGAGTAACTGTTATGGTTGGAGTTAGCGTCAGGGCCATTTTAGGGTTGTGGTTGAGCTTAAGGTGTCCGCCTAGGGTTAGGGTTAGGTTTATGGTTTCAGTTAGGCTTCAGGTTAGGTTAGGATTGAACTTAGTTTGAGGGAGTAAGTTTAGGGTTACTATTAGTTTTCGGTTCAGTGGTACGGTTGGAGTTAGCGTGAGGGTCAGGTTAGGGTTGGGGTTAAGCTTAAGGTGTCCGCCTAGGGTTAGTGTTAGGTCTATCGTTTCATTTAGGCTTCAGGTTAGGTTAGGATTGAACATAGTTTGAGGAAGAAAGTTTAGGGCTACTGTTAGTTTTCGGTTCAGTGTTACGGTTGGAGATAGCGTGAGGGTCAGGTTAGGGTTGGGGTTCAGCTTAAGGTGTCCACCTAGGGTTAGGGTTAGGTGTATGGTTTGATTTAGGCTTCAGGTTAGGTTAGGTTTGAACTTAGTTTGAGGGAGTAAGTTTAGGGCGACTGTTAGTTTTCGGGTAACTGTTATGGTTGGAGTTAGCGTCAGGGCCAGGTTAGGGTTGGGGTGGAGCTTAAGTTGTCCGCCTAGGTTTAGGGTTAGGTCTATGGTTTGAGTTAGGCTTCAGGTTGGGTTAGGTTTGAACTTAGTTTGAGGGAGTAAGTTTAGGGCTACTGTTAGTTTTCGGTTCAGTGTTACGGTTGGAGATAGCGTCAGGGTCAGGTTAGGGTTGGGGTTGAGCTTCAGGTGTCCGCCTAGGGTTAGGGTTAGGTCTATGGTTTGAGTTAGGCTTCAGGTTAGGTTAGGTTTGAACTTAGTTTGAGGGAGTAAGTTTAGGGCTACTGTTAGTTTTCGGTTCAGTGTTACGGTTGGATTTAGCGTGAGGGTCAGGTTAGGGTTGGGGTTGAGCTTAAGGTGTCCGCCTAGGGTTAGGTTTAGGTGTATGGTTTGATTTAGGCTTCAGGTTAGGTTAGGTTTGAACTTAGTTTGAGGGAGTAAGTTTAGGGCTACTGTTAGTTTTCGGGTAACTGTTATGTTTGGAGTTAGCGTCAGGGACATTTTAGGGTTGGGGTTGAGCTTAAGGTTTCCGCCTAGGGTTAGGGTTAGGTCTATGGTTTAAGTTAGGCTTCAGGTTAGGTTACGATTGAACTTAGTTTGAGGGAGTAAGTTTAGGGCTACTGTAAGTTTTCGGTTCAGTGTTACGGTTGGAGTAAGAGTCAGGGTCAGCTTAGGGTTGGGGTTTTGCTTCAGGTGTCCGCCTAGGGTTAGGGTTATGTCTATTGTTTGAGTTAGGCTTCAGGTTAGTTTAGGTTTGAACTTAGTTTGAGGGAGTAACTTAAGGGCTATTGTTAGTTTTCGGTTCAGTGTTACGGTTGGAGATAGCGTCAGGGTCAGGTTAGGGTTGGGGTTGAGCTTTAGGTGTCCGCCTAGGGTTAGGTTTAAGTCTATGGTTTGAGTTAGGCTTCAGGTTGGGTTAGGTTTGAACTTACTTTGAGGGAGTACTTTTAGGGCTACTGTTAGTTTTCGGTTCAGTGTTACGGTTGGAGATAGCGTCCGGGTCAGGTTAGGGTTGGGGTTGAGCTTCAGGTGTCCGCCTAGTGTTAGGGTTAGGTCTATGGTTTGAGTTAGGCTTCAGGTTAGGTTAGGTTTGAACTTAGTTTGAGGGAGTAAGTTTAGGGCTACTGTTAGTTTTCGGTTCAGTGTTACGGTTGGATTTAGCATGAGGGTCAGGTTAGGGTTGGGGTTGAGCTTAAGGTGTCCGCCTAGGGTTAGGGTTAGGTGTATGGTTTGATTTAGGCTTCAGGTTAGGTTAGGTTTGAACTTAGTTTGAGGGAGTAAGTTTAGGTCTACTGTTAGTTTTCGAGTAACTGTTATGGTTGGAGTTAGCGTCAGGGCCATTTTAGGGTTGTGGTTGAGCTTAAGGTGTCCGCCTAGGGTTAGGGTTAGGTTTATGGTTTCAGTTAGGCTTCAGGTTAGGTTAGGATTGAACTTAGTTTGAGGGCGTAAGTTTAGGGCTACTGTTAGTTTTCGGTTCAGTGTTACGGTTGGAGCAAGAGTCAGGGTCAGGTTAGGGTTGGGTTTGAGCTTCAGGTGTCCGCCTAGGGTTAGGGTTAGGTCTATGGTTTGAGTTAGGCTTCAGGTTAGGTTAGGTTTGAACTTAGTTTGAGGGAGTAAGTTTAAGGCTACTGTTTGTTTTCGGTTCAGTGTTACGGTTGGAGTAAGCGTCAGGGTCAGGTTAGGGTGGGGGTTAAGCATAAGGTGTCCGCCTAGGGTTAGGGTTAGGTCTATGGTTTCATTTAGGCTTCAGGTTAGGTTAGGATTGAACTTAGTTTGAGGGAGTAAGTTTAGGGCTACTGTAAGTTTTCGGTTCAGTGTTACGGTTGCTTTTAGCCTCAGGTCCAGGTTAGGGTTGGGGTTGAGCTTAAGGTGTCCGCCTAGGGTTCGGGTTAGGTGTATTGTTTGAGATAGGCTTCAGGTTAGTTTAGATTTGAACTTAGTTTGAGGGAGTAAGTTTAGTGCTATTGTTAGTTTTCGGTTCAGTGTTACGGTTGGAGATAGCGTCAGGGTGAGGTTAGGGTTGGGTTTGAGCTTCAGGTGTCCGCCTAGGGTTAGGGTTAGGTGTATGGTTTGATTTAGGCTTCAGGTTAGGTTATGTTTGAACTTAGTTTGAGGGAGTAAGTTTAGGGCTACTGTTAGTTTTCGGGTAACGGTTATGGTTGGAGTTAGCGTCAGTGTCAGGTTAGGGTTGGGGTTGCGCTTCAGGTGTCCGCCTAGGGTTAGGGTTAGGTCTATGGTTTGAGTTAGGCTTCAGGTTAGGTTAGGTTTGAACTTAGTTTGAGGGAGTAAGTTTAGGGCGACTGTTAGTTTTCAGGTAACTGTTATGGTTGGAGTTAGCGTCAGGGCCAGGTTAGGGTTGGGGTGGAGCTTAAGGTGTCCACCTAGGGTTAGGGTTAGGTCTATGGTTTGAGTTAGGCTTCAGGTTAGTTTAGGTTGGAACTTAGTTTGAGGGAGTAAGTTTAGGGTTACTGTTAGTTTTCGGTTCAGTGGTACGGTTGGAGTTAGCGTGAGGGTCAGGTTAGGGTTGGGGTTAAGCTTAAGGTGTCTGCCTAGGGTTAGTGTTAGGTCTATCGTTTCATTTAGGCTTCAGGTTAGGTTAGGATTGAACTTAGTTTGAGGAAGAAAGTTTATGGCTACTGTTAGTTTTCGGTTCAGTGTTACGGTTGGAGATAGCGTGAGGGTCAGGTTAGGGTTGGGGTTGAGCTTAAGGTGTCCGCCTAGGGTTAGGGTTAGGTGTATGGTTTGATTTAGGCTTCAGGTTAGGTTAGGTTTGAACTTAGTTTGAGGGAGTACGTTTAGGGCTAATGTTAGTTTTCGGGTAACTGTTACGGTTGGAGTAAGCGTCAGGGTCAGGTTAGGTTTTGGGTTGAGCTTAAGGTGTCCGCCTAGGGTTAGGGTTAGGTGTATGGTTTGATTTAGGCTTCAGGTTAGGTTAGGTTTGAACTTAGTTTGAGGGAGTAAGTTTAGGGCGACTGTTAGTTTTCGGGTAACTGTTATGGTTGGAGTTAGCGTCAGGGCCAGGTTAGGGTTGGGGTGGAGCTTAAGGTGTCCGCCTAGGGTTAGGGTTAGGTCTATGGTTTGAGTTAGGCTTCAGGTTAGGTTAGGTTTGAACTTAGTTTGAGGGAGTAACTTAAGGGCTATTGTTAGTTTTCGGTTCAGTGTTACGGTTGGAGATAGCGTCAGGGTCAGGTTAGGGTTGGGGTTGAGCTTTAGGTGTCCGCCTAGGGTTAGGTTTAGGTCTATGGTTTGAGTTAGGCTTCAGGTTAGGTTAGGTTTGAACTTACTTTGAGGGAGTACTTTTAGGGCTACTGTTAGTTTTCGGTTCAGTGTTACGGTTGGTGATAGCGTCAGGGTCAGGTTAGGGTTGGGGTTGAGCTTCAGGTGTCCGCCTAGGGTTAGGGTTAGGTCTATGGTTTGAGTTAGGCTTCCGGTTAGGTTAGGTTTGAACTTATTTTGAGGGAGTAAGTTTAGGGCTACTGTTAGTTTTCGGTTCAGTGTTACGGTTGGATTTAGCGTGAGGGTCAGGTTAGGGTTGGGGTTGAGCTTAAGGTGTCCTCCTAGGGTTAGGGTTAGGTGTATGGTTTGATTTAGGCTTCAGGTTAGGTTAGGTTTGAACTTAGTTTGAGGGATTAAGTTTAGGTCTACTGTTAGTTTTCGGGTAACTGTTATGGTTGGAGTTAGCGTCACGGCCATTTTAGGGTTGTGGTTGAGCTTAAGGTGTCCGCCTAGGGTTAGGGTTAGGTCTATGGTTTCAGTTAGGCTTCAGGTTAGGTTAGGATTGAACTTAGTTTGAGGGAGTAAGTTTAGGGCTACTGTTAGTTTTCGGTTCAGTGTTACGGTTGGAGCAAGAGTCAGGGTCAGGTTAGGGTTGGGGTTGAGCTTCAGGTGTCCGCCTAGGGTTAGGGTTAGGTCTATGGTTTGAGTTAGGCTTCAGGTTAGGTTAGGTTTGAACTTAGTTTGAGGGAGTAAGTTTAAGGCTACTGTTTGTTTTCGGTTCAGTGTTACGGTTGGAGTAAGCGTCAGGGTCAGGTTAGGGTGGGGGTTAAGCATAAGGTGTCCGCCTAGGGTTAGGGTTAGGTCTATGGTTTCATTTAGGCTTCAGGTTAGGTTAGGATTGAACTTAGTTTGAGGGAGTAAGTTTAGGGCTACTGTAAGTTTTCGGTTCAGTGTTACGGTTGGTTTTAGCCTCAGGTCCAGGTTAGGGTTGGGGTTGAGCTTAAGGTGTCCGCCTAGGGTTCGGGTTAGGTCTATGGTTTGAGTTAGGCTTCAGGTTAGGTTAGGTTTGAACTTAGTTTGAGGGAGTAAGTTTAGGGCGACTGTTAGTTTTCGGGTAACTGTTATGGTTGGAGTTAGCGTCAGGGCCAGGTTAGGGTTGGGGTGGAGCTTAAGGTGTCCACCTAGGGTTAGGGTTAAGTCTATGGTTTGAGTTAGGCTTCAGGTTAGTTTAGGTTTGAACTTAGTTTGAGGGAGTAAGTTTAGGGTTACTGTTAGTTTTCGGTTCAGTGGTATGGTTGGAGTTAGCGTGAGGGTCAGGTTAGGGTTGGGGTTAAGCTTAAGGTGTCTGCCTAGGGTTAGTGTTAGGTCTATCGTTTCATTTAGGCTTTAGGTTAGGTTAGGATTGAACTTAGTTTGAGGAAGAAAGTTTATGGCTACTGTTAGTTTTCGGTTCAGTGTTACGGTTGGAGATAGCGTGAGGGTCAGGTTAGGGTTGGGGTTGAGCTTAAGGTGTCCGCCTAGGGTTAGGGTTAGGTGTATGGTTTGATTTAGGCTTCAGGTTAGGTTAGGTTTGAACTTAGTTTGAGGGAGTAAGTTTAGGGCTAATGTTAGTTTTCGGGTAACTGTTACGGTTGGAGTAAGCGTCAGGGTCAGGTTAGGTTTTGGGTTGAGCTTAAGGTGTCCGCCTAGGGTTAGGGTTAGGTGTATGGTTTGATTTAGGCTTCAGGTTAGGTTAGGTTTGAACTTAGTTTGAGGGAGTAAGTTTAGGGCGACTGTTAGTTTTCGGGTAACTGTTATGGTTGGAGTTAGCGTCAGGGCCAGGTTAGGGTTGGGGTGGAGCTTAAGGTGTCCGCCTAGGGTTAGGGTTAGGTCTATGGTTTGAGTTAGGCTTCAGGTTAGGTTAGGTTTGAACTTAGTTTGAGGGAGTAACTTAAGGGCTATTGTTAGTTTTCGGTTCAGTGTTACGGTTGGAGATAGCGTCAGGGTCAGGTTAGGGTTGGGGTTGAGCTTTAGGTGTCCGCCTAGGGTTAGGTTTAGGTCTATGGTTTGAGTTAGGCTTCAGGTTAGGTTAGGTTTGAACTTACTTTGAGGAAGTACTTTTAGGGCTACTGTTAGTTTTCGGTTCAGTGTTACGGTTGGTGATAGCGTCAGGGTCAGGTTAGGGTTGGGGTTGAGCTTCAGGTGTCCGCCTAGGGTTAGGGTTAGGTCTATGGTTTGAGTTAGGCTTCCGGTTAGGTTAGGTTTGAACTTAGTTTGAGGGAGTAAGTTTAGGGCTACTGTTAGTTTTCGGTTCAGTGTTACGGTTGGATTTAGCGTGAGGGTCAGGTTAGGGTTGGGGTTGAGCTTAAGGTGTCCTCCTAGGGTTAGGGTTAGGTGTATGGTTTGATTTAGGCTTCAGGTTAGGTTAGGTTTGAACTTAGTTTGAGGGATTAAGTTTAGGTCTACTGTTAGTTTTCGGGTAACTGTTATGGTTGGAGTTAGCGTCACGGCCATTTTAGGGTTGTGGTTGAGCTTAAGGTGTCCGCCTAGGGTTAGGGTTAGGTCTATGGTTTCAGTTAGGCTTCAGGTTAGGTTAGGATTGAACTTAGTTTGAGGGAGTAAGTTTAGGGCTACTGTTAGTTTTCGGTTCAGTGTTACGGTTGGAGCAAGAGTCAGGGTCAGGTTAGGGTTGGGTTTGAGCTTCAGGTGTCCGCCTAGGGTTAGGGTTAGGTCTATGGTTTGAGTTAGGCTTCAGGTTAGGTTAGGTTTGAACTTAGTTTGAGGGAGTAAGTTTAAGGCTACTGTTTGTTTTCGGTTCAGTGTTACGGTTGGAGTAAGCGTCAGGGTCAGGTTAGGGTGGGGGTTAAGCATAAGGTGTCCGCCTAGGGTTAGGGTTAGGTCTATGGTTTCATTTAGGCTTCAGGTTAGGTTAGGATTGAACTTAGTTTGAGGGAGTAAGTTTAGGGCTACTGTAAGTTTTCGGTTCAGTGTTACGGTTGGTTTTAGCCTCAGGTCCAGGTTAGGGTTGGGGTTGAGCTTAAGGTGTCCGCCTAGGGTTCGGGTTAGGTGTATTGTTTGAGATAGGCTTCAGGTTAGTTTAGATTTGAACTTAGTTTGAGGGAGTAAGTTTAGTGCTATTGTTAGTTTTCGGTTCAGTGTTACGGTTGGAGATAGCGTCAGGGTGAGGTTAGGGTTGGGTTTGAGCTTCAGGTGTCCGCCTAGGGTTAGGGTTAGGTGTATGGTTTGATTTAGGCTTCAGGTTAGGTTATGTTTGAACTTAGTTTGAGGGAGTAAGTTTAGGGCTACTGTTAGTTTTCGGGTAACGGTTATGGTTGGAGTTAGCGTCAGTGTCAGGTTAGGGTTGGGGTTGCGCTTCAGGTGTCTGCCTAGGGTTAGGGTTAGGTCTATGGTTTGAGTTAGGCTTCAGGTTAGGTTAGGTTTGAACTTAGTTTGAGGGAGTAAGTTTAGGGCGACTGTTAGTTTTCGGGTAACTGTTATGGTTGGAGTTAGCGTCAGGGCCAGGTTAGGGTTGGGGTGGAGCTTAAGGTGTCCACCTAGGGTTAGGGTTAGGTCTATGGTTTGAGTTAGGCTTCAGGTTAGTTTAGGTTTGAACTTAGTTTGAGGGAGTAAGTTTAGGGTTACTGTTAGTTTTCGGTTCAGTGGTATGGTTGGAGTTAGCGTGAGGGTCAGGTTAGGGTTGGGGTTAAGCTTAAGGTGTCTGCCTAGGGTTAGTGTTAGGTCTATCGTTTCATTTAGGCTTCAGGTTAGGTTAGGATTGAACTTAGTTTGAGGAAGAAAGTATATGGCTACTGTTCGTTTTCGGTTCAGTGTTACGGTTGGAGATAGCGTGAGGGTCAGGTTAGGGTTGGGGTTGAGCTTAAGGTGTCCGCCTAGGGTTAGGGTTAGGTGTATGGTTTGATTTAGGCTTCAGGTTAGGTTAGGTTTGAACTTAGTTTGAGGGAGTACGTTTAGGGCTAATGTTAGTTTTCGGGTAACTGTTACGGTTGGAGTAAGCGTCAGGGTCAGGTTAGGTTTTGGGTTGAGCTTAAGGTGTCCGCCTAGGGTTAGGGTTAGGTGTATGGTTTGATTTAGGCTTCAGGTTAGGTTAGGTTTGAACTTAGTTTGAGGGAGTAAGTTTAGGGCGACTGTTAGTTTTCGGGTAACTGTTATGGTTGGAGTTAGCGTCAGGGCCAGGTTAGGGTTGGGGTGGAGCTTAAGGTGTCCGCCTAGGGTTAGGGTTAGGTCTATGGTTTGAGTTAGGCTTCAGGTTAGGTTAGGTTTGAACTTAGTTTGAGGGAGTAACTTAAGGGCTATTGTTAGTTTTCGGTTCAGTGTTACGGTTGGAGATAGCGTCAGGGTCAGGTTAGGGTTGGGGTTGAGCTTTAGGTGTCCGCCTAGGGTTAGGTTTAGGTCTATGGTTTGAGTTAGGCTTCAGGTTAGGTTAGGTTTGAACTTCCTTTGAGGGAGTACTTTTAGGGCTACTGTTAGTTTTCGGTTCAGTGTTACGTTTGGTGATAGCGTCAGGGTCAGGTTAGGGTTGGGGTTGAGCTTCAGGTGTCCGCCTAGGGTTAGGGTTAGGTCTATGGTTTGAGTTAGGCTTCAGGTTAGGTTAGGTTTGAACTTAGTTTGAGGGAGTAAGTTTAGGGCTACTGTTAGTTTTCGGTTCAGTGTTACGGTTGGATTTAGCGTGAGGGTCAGGTTAGGGTTGGGGTTGAGCTTAAGGTGTCCTCCTAGGGTTAGGGTTAGGTGTATGGTTTGATTTAGGCTTCAGGTTAGGTTAGGTTTGAACTTAGTTTGAGGGATTAAGTTTAGGTCTACTGTTAGTTTTCGGGTAACTGTTATGGTTGGAGTTAGCGTCACGGCCATTTTAGGGTTGTGGTTGAGCTTAAGGTGTCCGCCTAGGGTTAGGGTTAGGTCTATGGTTTCAGTTAGGCTTCAGGTTAGGTTAGGATTGAACTTAGTTTGAGGGAGTAAGTTTAGGGCTACTGTTAGTTTTCGGTTCAGTGTTACGGTTGGAGCAAGAGTCAGGGTCAGGTTAGGGTTGGGGTTGAGCTTCAGGTGTCCGCCTAGGGTTAGGGTTAGGTCTATGGTTTGAGTTAGGCTTCAGGTTAGGTTAGGTTTGAACTTAGTTTGAGGGAGTAAGTTTAAGGCTACTGTTTGTTTTCGGTTCAGTGTTACGGTTGGAGTAAGCGTCAGGGTCAGGTTAGGGTGGGGGTTAAGCATAAGGTGTCCGCCTAGGGTTAGGGTTAGGTCTATGGTTTCATTTAGGCTTCAGGTTAGGTTAGGATTGAACTTAGTTTGAGGGAGTAAGTTTAGGGCTACTGTAAGTTTTCGGTTCAGTGTTACGGTTGGTTTTAGCCTCAGGTCCAGGTTAGGGTTGGGGTTGAGCTTAAGGTGTCCGCCTAGGGTTCGGGTTAGGTGTATTGTTTGAGTTAGGCTTCAGGTTAGTTTAGATTTGAACTTAGTTTGAGGGAGTAAGTTTAGTGCTATTGATAGTTTTCGATTCAGTGTTACGGTTGGAGATAGCGTCAGGGTGAGGTTAGGGTTGGGGTTGAGCTTCAGGTGTCCGCCTAGGGTTAGGGTTAGGTCTATGGTTTGAGTTAGGCTTCAGGTTAGGTTAGGTTTGAACTTAGTTTGAGGGAGTAAGTTTAGGGCTACTGTTAGTTTTTGGGTAACTTTTATGGTTGGAGTTAGCGTCAGGGTCAGGTTAGGGTTGGGGTTGAGCTTCAGGTGTCCGCCTAGGGTTAGGGTTAGTTCTATTGTTTGAGTTAGGCTTCAGGTTAGTTTAGGTTTGAACTTAGTTTGAGGGAGTAAGTTTAGGGTTACTGTTAGTTTTCAGTTCAGTGGTACGGTTGGAGTTAGCGTGAGGGTCAGGTTAGGGTTGGGGTTAAGCTTCAGGTGTCCGCCTAGGGTTAGTGTTAGGTCTATCGTTTCATTTAGGCTTCAGGTTAGGTTAGGATTGAACTTAGTTTGAGGAAGAAAGTTTAGGGCTACTGTTAGTTTTCGGTTCAGTGTTACGGTTGGAGATAGCGTGAGGGTCAGATTAGGGTTGGGGTTGAGCTTAAGGTGTCCGCCTAGGGTTAGGGTTAGGTGTATGGTTTGATTTAGGCTTCAGGTTAGGTTAGGTTTGAACTTAGTTTGAGGGAGTAAGTTTAGGGCTACTGTTAGTTTTCGTTTAACTGTTACGGTTGGAGTAAGCGTCAGGGTCAGGTTAGGTTTTGGGTTGAGCTTAAGGTGTCCGCCTAGGGTTAGGGTTAGGTTTATGGTTTGATTTAGGCTTCAGGTTAGGTTAGGTTTGAACTTAGTTTGAGGGAGTAAGTTTAGGGCAACTGTTAGTTTTCGGGTAACTGTTATGGTTGGAGTTAGCGTCAGGGCCAGGTTAGGGTTGGGGTGGAGCTTAAGGTGTCCGCCTAGGGTTAGGGTTAGGTCTATGGTTGGAGTTAGGCTTCAGGTTAGGTTAGGTTTGAACTTAGTTTGAGGGAGTAAGTTTAGGGCTACTTTTAGTTTTCGGTTCAGTGTTACGGTTGGAGATAGCGTCAGGGTTAGGTTAGGGTTGGGGTCGAGCTTCAGGTGTCCGCCTAGGGTTAGGGTTAGGTCTATGGTTTGAGTTAGGCTTCAGGTTAGGTTAGGTTTGAAGTTAGTTTGAGGGAGTAAGTTTAGGGCTACTGTTAGTTTTCGGTTCAGTGTTACGGTTGGATTTAGCGTGAGGGTCAGGTTAGGGTTGGGGTTGAGCTTAAGGTGTCCGCCTAGGGTTAGGTTTAGCTGTATGGTTTGATTTAGGCTTCAGGTTAGGTTAGGTTTGAACTTAGTTTGAGGGAGTAAGTTTAGGGCTACTGTTAGTTTTCGGGTAACTGTTATGTTTGGAGTTAGCGTCAGGGACATTTTAGGGTTGGGGTTTAGCTTCAGGTGTCCGCCTAGGGTTAGGGTTAGGTCTATTGTTTGAGTTAGGCTTCAGGTTAGTTTAGGTTTGAACTTAGTTTGAGGGAGTAACTTAAGGGCTATTGTTAGTTTTCGGTTCAGTGTTACGGTTGGAGATAGCGTCAGGGTCAGGTTAGGGTTGAGGTTGAGCTTTAGATGTCCGCCTAGGGTTTGGTTTAGGTCTATGGTTTGAGTTAGGCTTCAGGTTAGGTTAGGTTTGAACTTACTTTGCGGGAGTACTTTTAGGGCTACTGTTAGTTTTCGGTTCAGTGTTACGGTTGGAGATAGCGTCAGGGTCAGGTTAGGGTTGGGGTTGAGCTTGAGGTGTCCGCCTAGGGTTAGGGTTAGGTCTATGGTTTGAGTTAGGCTTCAGGTTAGGTTATGTTTGAACTTAGTTTGAGGGAGTAAGTTTAGGGCTACTGTTAGTTTTCGGGTAACTGTTATGGTTGGAGTTAGCGTCAGGGCCAGGTTAGGGTTGGGGTGGAGCTTAAGGTGTCCGCCTAGGGATAGGGTTAGGTCTATGGTTTGAGTTAGGCTTCAGGTTAGGTTAGGTTTGAACTTAGTTTGAGGGAGTAAGTTTAGGGCTACTGTTAGTTTTCGGTTCAGTGTTACGGTTGGAGATAGCGTCCGTGTCAGGTTAGGGTTGGGGTTGAGCTTAAGGTGTCCGCCTAGGGTTAGGGTTATGTCTATGGTTTCAGTTAGGCTTCAGGTTAGGTTAGGATTGAACTTAGTTTGAGGGAGTAAGTTTAGGGCTACTGTTAGTTTTCGGTTCAGTGTTACGGTTGGATTTAGCGTGAGGGTCAGGTTAGGGTTGCGGTTGAGCTTCAGGTGTCCGCCTAGGGTTAGGGTTAGGTCTATGGTTTGAGTTAGGCTTCAGGTTAGGTTAGGTTTGAACTTAGTTTGACGGAGTAAGTTTAAGGCTACTGTTTGTTTTCGGTTCAGTGTTACGGTTGGAGTAAGCGTCAGGGTCAGGTTAGGGTGGGGGTTAAGCATAAGGTGTCCGCCTAGGGTTAGGGTTAGGTCTATGGTTTCATTTAGGCTTCAGGTTAGGTTAGGATTGAACTTATTTCGAGGGAGTAAGTTTAGGGCTACTGTTAGTTTTCGGTTCAGTGTTACGGTTGGTTTTAGCCTCAGGTCCAGGTTAGGGTTGGGGTTGAGCATAAGGTGTCTGCCTAGGGTTCGGGTTAGGTGTATTGTTTGAGTTAGGCTTCAGTTTAGTTTAGATTTGAACTTAGTTTGAGGGAGTAAGTTTAGGGATATTGTTAGTTTTCAGTTCAGTGTTACGGTTGGAGATAGCGTCAGGGTCAGGTTAGGGTTGGGGTTGAGCTTCAGGTGTCCGACTAGGGTTAGGGTTAGGTGTATGGTTTGATTTAGGCTTCAGGTTAGGTTATGTTTGAACTTAGGTTGAGGGAGTAAGTTTAGGGCTACTGTTAGTTTTCGGGTAACTGTTATGGTTGGAGTTAGCGTCAGCGTCAGGTTAGGGTTGGGGTTGAGCTTAAGGTGTCCGCCTAGGGTTAGGGTTAGGTCTATGGTTTCAGTTAGGCTTCAGGTTAGGTTAGGTTTGAAGTTAGTTTGAGGTAGTAAGTTTAGGGCTACTGTTAGTTTTCGGTTCAGTGTTACGGTTGGAGTTAGCGTCAGGGTCAGGTTATGGTGTGGGTTAAGCATAAGGTGTCTGCCTAGGGTTAGGGTTAGGTCTATGATTTGATTTAGGGTTCAGGTTAGGTTAGGTTTTAATTTAGTTTGAGGGAGTAAGTTTAGGGCTAATCTTAGTTTTTGGTTCAGTGTTACGGTTGGATTTAGCCTCAGGGTCAGGTTAGTGTTGGGGTTAAGCTTAAGGTGTCCGCCTAGGGTTAGGGTTAGTTCTATTGTTTGAGTTAGGCTTAGGTTAGGTTAGGTTTGAACTTAGTTTGAGGGAGTAAGTTTAGGGCTACTGTTAGTTTTCGGTTCAGTGTTACGGTTGGAGTTAGCGTGAGGGTTAGGTTAGGGTTGGGGTTGAGCTTAAGGTGTCCGCCTAGGGTTAGGTTTAGGTCTATGGTTTCATTTAGGCTTCAGGTTAGGTTAGGATTGAACTTAGTTTGAGGGAGTAATGTTAGGGTTACTGTTAGTTTTCGGTTCAGTGTTACGGTTGGAGTAAGAGTCAGGGTCAGGTTAGGATTGGGGTTGAGCTTGAGGTGTCCGCCTAGGGTTAGGGTTAGGTCTACGGTTTGAGTTAGGCTTCAGGTTAGGTTAGGTTTGAACTTAGCTTGAGGGAGTAAGTTTAGGGCTTCTGTTTGTTTTCGGTTCAGTGTTACGGTTGGAGTAAGCGTCAGGGTCAGGTTACGGTGGGGGTTAAGCATAAGGTGTCTGCCTTGGGTTAGGGTTAGGTCTATGGTTTCATTTAGGCTTCAGGTTAGGTTAGGATTGAACTTAGTTTGAGGGAGTAAGTTTAGGGCTACTGTTAGTTTTCGGTTCAGTGTTACGGTTGGTTTTAGCCTCAGGTCCAGGTGAGGGTTGGGGTTGAGCTTAAGCTGTCCGCCTAGGGTTAGGGTTAGGTCTATGGTTTGATTTAGGCTTCAGGTAGGTTATGTTTGAACTTAGTTTGAGGGAGTAAGTTTAGGGCTACTGTTAGTTTTCGGTTCAGTGTTACGGCTGGAGTAAGAGTCAGGGTCAGCTTAGGGTTGGGGTTGAGCTTTAGGTGTCCGCCTAGGGTTAGGGTTAGGTCTATTGTTTGAGTTAGGCTTCAGGTTAGTTTAGGTTTGAACTTAGTTTGAGGGAGTAACTTAAGGGCTATTGTTAGTTTTCGGTTCAGTGTTATGGTTGGAGATAGCGTCAGGGTCAGGTTAGGGTTGGGATTGAGCTTTAGGTGTCCGCCTAGGGTTAGGTTTAGGTCTAAGGTTTGAGTTAGGCTTCAGGTTAGGTTAGGTTTGAACTTACTTTGAGGGAGTACTTTTAGGGCTACTGTTAGTTTTCGGTTCAGTGTTACGGTTGGAGATAGCGTCAGGGTCAGGTTAGGGTTGGGGTTGAGCTTAAGGTGTCCGCCTAGGGTTAGGGTTAGGTCTATGGTTTGAGTTAGGCTTTAGGTTAGGTTAGGTTTGAACTTAGTTTGAGGGAGTACGTTTAGGGCTACTGTTAGTTTTCGGTTCAGTGTTACGGTTGGATTTAGCGTGAGGGTCAGGTTAGGGTTGGGGTTGAGCTTCAGGTGTCCGCCTAGGGTTAGGGTTAGGTCTATGGTTTGAGTTAGGCTTCAGGTTAGGTTAGGTTTGAACTTAGTTTGAGGGAGCAAGTTTAGGGCTACTGTTTGTTTTCGGTTCAGTGTTACGGTTGGAGTAAGTGTCAGGGTCAGGTTAGGGTGGGGGTTAAGCATAAGGTGTCCGCCTAGGGTTAGGGTTAGGTCTATGGTTTGAGTTAGGCTTCAGGTTAGGTTAGGATTGAACTTAGTTTGAGGTAGGAAGTTTAGGGCTACTGTTAGTTTTCGGTTCAGTGTTACGGTTGGTTTTAGCCTCAGGTCCAGGTTAGGGTTGGGGTTGAGCTTAAGGTGTCCGCCTAGGGTTCGGGTTAGGTGTATTGTTTGAGTTAGGCTTCAGTTTATTTTAGATTTGAACTTAGTTTGAGGGAGTAAGTTTAGGGATATTGTTAGTTTTCAGTTCAGTGTTACGGTTGGAGATAGCGTCAGGGTCAGGTTAGGGTTGGGGTTGAGCTTCAGGTGTCCGACTAGGGTTAGGGTTAAGTGTATGGTTTGATTTAGGCTTCAGGTTAGGTTATGTTTGAACTTAGGTTGAGGGAGTAAGTTTAAGGCTACTGTTAGTTTTCGGGTAACTGTTATGGTTGGAGTTAGCGTCAGCGTCAGGTTAGGGTTGGGGTTGAGCTTAAGGTGTCCGCCTAGGGTTAGGGTTAGGTCTATGGTTTCAGTTAGGCTTCAGGTTAGGTTAGGTTTGAAGTTAGTTTGAGGTAGTAAGTTTAGGGCTACTGTTAGTTTTCGGTTCAGTGTTACGGTTGGAGTTAGCGTCAGGGTCAGGTTATGGTGTGGGTTAAGCATAAGGTGTCTGCCTAGGGTTAGGGTTAGGTCTATGATTTGATTTAGGCTTCAGGTTAGGTTAGGTTTTAATTTAGTTTGAGGGAGTAAGTTTAGGGCTACTCTTAGTTTTCGGTTCAGTGTTACGGTTGGATTTAGCCTCAGGGTCAGGTTAGTGTTGGGGTTAAGCTTAAGGTGTCCGCCTAGGGTTAGGGTTAGTTCTATTGTTTGAGTTAGGCTTCAGGTTAGGTTAGGTTTGAACTTAGTTTGAGGGAGTAAGTTTAGGGCTACTCTTAGTTTTCGGTTCAGTGTTACGGTTGGAGTTAGCGTGAGGGTTAGGTTAGGGTTGGGGTTGAGCTTAAGGTGTCCGCCTAGGGTTAGGTTTAGTTCTATGGTTTCATTTAGGCTTCAGGTTAGGTTAGGATTGAACTTAGTTTGAGGGAGTAATGTTAGGGTTACTGTTAGTTTTCGGTTCAGTGTTACGGTTGGAGTAAGAATCAGGGTCAGGTTAGGATTGGGGTTGAGCTTGAGGTGTCCGCCTAGGGTTAGGGTTAGGTCTACGGTTTGAGTTAGGCTTCAGGTTAGGTTAGGTTTGAACTTAGCTTGAGGGAGTAAGTTTAGGGCTACTGTTTGTTTTCGGTTCAGTGTTACGGTTGGAGTAAGCGTCAGGGTCAGGTTACGGTGGGGGTTAAGCAAAAGGTGTCTGCCTAGGGTTAGGGTTAGGTCTATGGTTTCATTTAGGCTTCAGGTTAGGTTAGGATTGAACTTAGTTTGAGGGAGTAAGTTTAGGGCTACTGTTAGTTTTCGGTTCAGTGTTACGGTTGGTTTTAGCCTCAGGTCCAGGTTAGGGTTGGGGTTGAGCTTAAGCTGTCCGCCTAGGGTTAGGGTTAGGTCTATGGTTTGATTTAGGCTTCAGGTAGGTTATGTTTGAACTTAGTTTGAGGGAGTAAGTTTAGGGCTACTGTTAGTTTTCGGTTCAGTGTTACGGCTGGAGTAAGAGTCAGGGTCAGCTTAGGGTTGGGGTTGAGCTTTAGGTGTCCGCCTAGGGTTAGGGTTACGTCTATTGTTTGAGTTAGGCTTCAGGTAAGTTTAGGTTTGAACTTAGTTTGAGGGAGTAACTTAAGGGCTATTGTTAGTTTTCGGTTCAGTGTTACAGTTGGATTTAGCGTGAGGGTCAGGTTAGGGTTGGGGTTGAGCTTCAGGTGTCCGCCTAGGGTTAGGGTTAGGTCTATGGTTTGAGTTAGGCTTCAGGTTAGGTTAGGTTTGAACTTAGTTTGAGGGAGCAAGTTTAGGGCTACTGTTTGTTTTCGGTTCAGTGTTACGGTTGGAGTAAGCGTCAGGGTCAGGTTAGGGTGGGGGTTAAGCATAAGGTGTCCGCCTAGGGTTAGGGTTAGGTCTATGGTTTGAGTTAGGCTTCAGGTTAGGTTAGGATTGAACTTAGTTTGAGGTAGGAAGTTTAGGGCTACTGTTAGTTTTCGGTTCAGTGTTACGGTTGGTTTTAGCCTCAGGTCCAGGTTAGGGTTGGGGTTGAGCTTAAGGTGTCCGCCTAGGGTTCGTGTTAGGTGTATTGTTTGAGTTAGGCTTCAGGTTAGTTTAGATTTGAACTTAGTTTGAGGGAGTAAGTTTAGGGCTATTGTTAGTTTTCGGTTCAGTGTTACGGTTGGAGATAGCGTCAGGGTCAGGTTAGTGTTGGGGTTGAGCTTGAGGTGTCCGCCTAGGGTTAGGGTTAGGTGTATGGTTTGATTTAGGCTTCAGGTTAGGTTATGTTTGAACTTAGTTTGAGGGAGTAAGTTTAGGGCTACTGTTAGTTTTCGGGTAACTGTTATGGTTGGAGTTAGCGTCAGGGCCAGGTTAGGGTTGGGGTGGAGCTTAAGATGTCCGCCTAGGGATAGGGTTAGGTCTATGGTTTGAGTTAGGCTTCAGGTTAGGTTAGGTTTGAACTTAGTTTGAGGGAGTAAGTTTAGGGCTACTGTTAGTTTTCGGTTCAGTGTTACGGTTGGAGATAGCGTCCGGGTCAGGTTAGGGTTGGGGTTGAGCTTCAGGTGTCCGCCTAGGGTTAGGGTTAGGTCTATGGTTTTAGTTAGGCTTCAGGTTAGGTTAGGTTTGAACTTAGTTTGAGGGAGTAAGTTTAGGGCTACTGTTAGTTTTCGGTTCAGTGGTACGGTTGGATTTAGCATGAGGGTCAGGTTAGAGTTGGGGTTGAGCTTAAGGTGTCCGCCTAGGGGTAGGGTTAGGTGTATGGTTTGATTTACGCTTCAGGTTAGGTTAGGTTTGAACTTAGTTTGAGGGAGTAAGTTTAGGTCTACTGTTAGTTTTCGAGTAACTGTTATGGTTGGAGTTAGCGTCACGGCCATTTTAGGGTTGTGGTTGAGCTTAAGGTGTCCGCCTAGGGTTAGGGTTAGGTTTATGGTTTCAATTAGGCTTTAGGTTAGGTTAGGATTGAACTTAGTTTGAGGGCGTAAGTTTAGGGCTACTGTTAGTTTTCGGTTCAGTGTTACGGTTGGAGCAAGAGTCAGGGTCAGGTTAGGGTTGGGTTTGAGCTTCAGGTGTCCGCCTAGGGTTAGGGTTAGGTCTATGGTTTGAGTTAGGCTTCAGGTTAGGTTAGGTTTGAACTTAGTTTGAGGGAGTAAGTTTAAGGCTACTGTTTGTTTTCGGTTCAGTGTTACGGTTGGAGTAAGCGTCAGGGTCAGGTTATGGTGGGGGTTAAGCATGAGGTGTCCGCCTAGGGTTAGGGTTAGGTCTATGGTTTCATTTAGGCTTCAGGTTAGGTTAGGATTGAACTTAGTTTGAGGGAGTAAGTTTAGGGCTACTGTAAGTTTTCGGTTCAGTGTTACGGTTGGTTTTAGCCTCAGGTCCAGGTTAGGGTTGGGGTTGAGCTTAAGGTGTCCGCCTAGGGTTCGGGTTAGGTGTATTGTTTGAGTTAGGCTTCAGGTTAGTTTAGATTTGAACTTAGTTTGAGGGAGTAAGTTTAGTGCTATTGTTAGTTTTCGGTTCAGTGTTACGGTTGGAGATAGCGTCAGGGTGAGGTTAGGGTTGGGGTTGAGCTTCAGGTGTCCGCCTAGGGTTAGGGTTAGGTGTATGGTTTGATTTAGGCTTCAGGTTAGGTTATGTTTGAACTTAGTTTGAGGGAGTAAGTTTAGGGCTACTGTTAGTTTTCGGGTAACTGTTATGGTTGGAGTTAGCGTCAGGGTCAGGTTAGGGTTGGGGTTGAGCTTCAGGTGTCCGCCTAGGGTTAGGGTTAGGTCTATGGTTTGAGTTAGGCTTCAGGTTAGGTTAGGTTTGAACTTAGTTTGAGGGAGTAAGTTTAGGGCGACTGTTAGTTTTCGGGTAACTGTTATGGTTGGAGTTAGCGTCAGGGCCAGGTTAGGGTTGGGGTGGAGCTTAAGGTGTCCGCCTAGGGTTAGGGTTAGGTCTATCGTTTCATTTAGGCTTCAGGTTAGGTTAGGATTGAACTTAGTTTGAGGAAGAAAGTTTAGGGCTACTGTTAGTTTTCGGTTCAGTGTTACGGTTGGAGATAGCGTCAGGGTCAGGTTAGGGTTGGGGTTGAGCTTTAGGTGTCCGCCTAGGGTTAGGTTTAAGTCTATGGTTTGAGTTAGGCTTCAGGTTAGGTTAGGTTTGAAATTACTTTGAGGGAGTACTTTTAGGGCTACTGTTAGTTTTCGGTTCAGTGTTACGGTTGGAGATAGCGTCCGGGTCAGGTTAGGGTTGGGGTTGAGCTTCAGGTGTCCGCCTAGGGTTAGGGTTAGGTCTATGGTTTGAGTTAGACTTCAGGTTAGGTTAGGTTTGAACTTAGTTTGAGGGAGTAAGTTTAGGGCTACTGTTAGTTTTCGGTTCAGTGTTACGGTTGGATTTAGCATGAGGGTCAGGTTAGGGTTGGGGTTGAGCTTAAGGTGTCCGCCTAGGGTTAGGGTTAGGTGTATGGTTTGATTTAGGCTTCAGGTTAGGTTAGGTTTGAACTTAGTTTGAGGGAGTAAGTTTAGGTCTATTGTTAGTTTTCGAGTAACTGTTATGGTTGGAGTTAGCGTCACGGCCATTTTAGGGTTGTGGTTGAGCTTAAGGTGTCCGCCTAGGGTTAGAGTTAGGTTTATGGTTTCAGTTAGGCTTCAGGTTAGGTTAGGATTGAACTTAGTTTGAGGGCGTAAGTTTAGGGCTACTGTTAGTTTTCGGTTCAGTGTTACGGTTGGAGCAAGAGTCAGGGTCAGGTTAGGGTTGGGTTTGAGATTCAGGTGTCCGCCTAGGGTTAGGGTTAGGTCTATGGTTTGAGTTAGGCTTCAGGTTAGGTTAGGTTTGAACTTAGTTTGAGGCAGTAAGTTTAAGGCTACTGTTTGTTTTCGGTTCAGTGTTACGGTTGGAGTAAGCGTCAGGGTCAGGTTAGGGTGGGGGTTAAGCATAAGGTGTCCGCCTAGGGTTAGGGTTAGGTCTATGGTTTCATTTAGCCTTCAGGTTAGGTTAGGATTGAACTTAGTTTGAGGGAGTAAGTTTAGGGCTACTGTAAGTTTTCGGTTCAGTGTTACGGTTGGTTTTAGCCTCAGGTCCAGGTTAGGGTTGGGGTTGAGCTTAAGGTGTCCGCCTAGGGTTCGGGTTAGGTGTATTGTTTGAGTTAGGCTTCAGGTTAGTTTAGATTTGAACTTAGTTTGAGGGAGTAAGTTTAGTGCTATTGTTAGTTTTCGGTTCAGTGTTACGGTTGGAGATAGCGTCAGGGTGAGGTTAGGCTTGGGGTTGAGCTTCAGGTGTCCGCCTAGGGTTAGGGTTAGTTCTATTGTTTGAGTTAGGCTTCAGGTTAGGTTAGGTTTGAACTTAGTTTGAGGGAGTAAGTTTAGGGCTACTGTTAGTTTTCGGTTCAGTGTTACGGTTGGAGTTAGCGTGAGGGTTAGGTTAGGGTTGGGGTTGAGCTTAAGGTGTCCGCCTAGGGTTAGGTTTAGGTCTATGGTTTCATTTAGGCTTCAGGTTAGGTTAGGATTGAACTTAGTTTGAGGGAGTAATGTTAGGGTTACTGTTAGTTTTCGGTTCAGTGTTACGGTTGGAGTAAGAGTCAGGGTCAGGTTAGGATTGGGGTTGAGCTTGAGGTGTCCGCCTAGGGTTAGGGTTAGGTCTACGGTTTGAGTTAGGCTTCAGGTTAGGTTAGGTTTGAACTTAGCTTGAGGGAGTAAGTTTAGGGCTACTGTTTGTTTTCGGTTCAGTGTTACGGTTGGAGTAAGCGTCAGGGCCAGGTTAGGGTTGGGGTGGAGCTTAAGGTGTCCGCCTAGGGTTAGGGTTAGGTCTATCGTTTCATTTAGGCTTCAGGTTAGGTTAGGATTGAACTTAGTTTGAGGAAGAAAGTTTAGGGCTACTGTTAGTTTTCGGTTCAGTGTTACGGTTGGAGATAGCGTCAGGGTCAGGTTAGGGTTGGGGTTGAGCTTTAGGTGTCCGCCTAGGGTTAGGTTTAAGTCTATGGTTTGAGTTAGGCTTCAGGTTAGGTTAGGTTTGAAATTACTTTGAGGGAGTACTTTTAGGGCTACTGTTAGTTTTCGGTTCAGTGTTACGGTTGGAGATAGCGTCCGGGTCAGGTTAGGGTTGGGGTTGAGCTTCAGGTGTCCGCCTAGGGTTAGGGTTAGGTCTATGGTTTGAGTTAGACTTCAGGTTAGGTTAGGTTTGAACTTAGTTTGAGGGAGTAAGTTTAGGGCTACTGTTAGTTTTCGGTTCAGTGTTACGGTTGGATTTAGCATGAGGGTCAGGTTAGGGTTGGGGTTGAGCTTAAGGTGTCCGCCTAGGGTTAGGGTTAGGTGTATGGTTTGATTTAGGCTTCAGGTTAGGTTAGGTTTGAACTTAGTTTGAGGGAGTAAGTTTAGGTCTACTGTTAGTTTTCGAGTAACTGTTATGGTTGGAGTTAGCGTCACGGCCATTTTAGGGTTGTGGTTGAGCTTAAGGTGTCCGCCTAGGGTTAGAGTTAGGTTTATGGTTTCAGTTAGGCTTCAGGTTAGGTTAGGATTGAACTTAGTTTGAGGGCGTAAGTTTAGGGCTACTGTTAGTTTTCGGTTCAGTGTTACGGTTGGAGCAAGAGTTAGGGTCAGGTTAGGGTTGGGTTTGAGATTCAGGTGTCCGCCTAGGGTTAGGGTTAGGTCTATGGTTTGAGTTAGGCTTCAGGTTAGGTTAGGTTTGAACTTAGTTTGAGGCAGTAAGTTTAAGGCTACTGTTTGTTTTCGGTTCAGTGTTACGGTTGGAGTAAGCGTCAGGGTCAGGTTAGGGTGGGGGTTAAGCATAAGGTGTCCGCCTAGGGTTAGGGTTAGGTCTATGGTTTCATTTAGCCTTCAGGTTAGGTTAGGATTGAACTTAGTTTGAGGGAGTAAGTTTAGGGCTACTGTAAGTTTTCGGTTCAGTGTTACGGTTGGTTTTAGCCTCAGGTCCAGGTTAGGGTTGGGGTTGAGCTTAAGGTGTCCGCCTAGGGTTCGGGTTAGGTGTATTGTTTGAGTTAGGCTTCAGGTTAGTTTAGATTTGAACTTAGTTTGAGGGAGTAAGTTTAGTGCTATTGTTAGTTTTCGGTTCAGTGTTACGGTTGGAGATAGCGTCAGGGTGAGGTTAGGCTTGGGGTTGAGCTTCAGGTGTCCGCCTAGGGTTAGGGTTAGTTCTATTGTTTGAGTTAGGCTTCAGGTTAGGTTAGGTTTGAACTTAGTTTGAGGGAGTAAGTTTAGGGCTACTGTTAGTTTTCGGTTCAGTGTTACGGTTGGAGTTAGCGTGAGGGTTAGGTTAGGGTTGGGGTTGAGCTTAAGGTGTCCGCCTAGGGTTAGGTTTAGGTCTATGGTTTCATTTAGGCTTCAGGTTAGGTTAGGATTGAACTTAGTTTGAGGGAGTAATGTTAGGGTTACTGTTAGTTTTCGGTTCAGTGTTACGGTTGGAGTAAGAGTCAGGGTCAGGTTAGGATTGGGGTTGAGCTTGAGGTGTCCGCCTAGGGTTAGGGTTAGGTCTACGGTTTGAGTTAGGCTTCAGGTTAGGTTAGGTTTGAACTTAGCTTGAGGGAGTAAGTTTAGGGCTACTGTTTGTTTTCGGTTCAGTGTTACGGTTGGAGTAAGCGTCAGGGTCAGGTTATGGTGGGGGTTAAGCATAAGGTGTCTGCCTAGGGTTAGGGTTAGGTCTATGGATTCATTTAGGCTTCAGGTTAGGTTAGGATTGAACTTAGTTTGAGGGAGTAAGTTTAGGGCTACTGTTAGTTTTCGGTTCAGTGTTACGGTTGGTTTTAGCCTCAGGTCCAGGTTAGGGTTGGGGTTGAGCTTAAGCTGTCCGCCTAGGGTTAGGGTTAGGTCTATGGTTTGATTTAGGCTTCAGGTAGGTTATGTTTGAATTTAGTTTGAGGGAGTAAGTTTAGGGCTACTGTTAGTTTTCGGTTCAGTGTTACGGCTGGAGTAAGAGTCAGGGTCAGGTTAGGGTTGGTGTTGAGCTTTAGGTGTCCGCCTAGGGTTAGGGTTAGGTCTATTGTTTGAGTTAGGCTTCAGGTTAGTTTAGGTTTGAACTTAGTTTGAGGGAGTAACTTAAGGGCTATTGTTAGTTTTCGGTTCAGTGTTACGGTTGGAGATAGCGTCAGGGTCAGGTTAGGTTTGGGATTGAGCTTTAGGTGTCCGCCTAGGGTTAGGGTTAGGTCTATGGTTTGAGTTAGGCTTTAGGTTAGGTTAGGTTTGAACTTAGTTTGAGGGAGTACGTTTAGGGCTACTGTTAGTTTTCGGTTCAGTGTTACTGTTGGATTTAGCGTGAGGGTCAGGTTAGGGTTGGGGTTGAGCTTCAGGTGTCCGCCTAGGGTTAGGGTTAGGTCTATGGTTTGAGTTAGGCTTCAGGTTAGGTTAGGTTTGAACTTAGTTTGAGGGAGCAAGTTTAGGGCTACTGTTTGTTTTCGGTTCAGTGTTACGGTTGGAGTAAGCGTCAGGGTCAGGTTAGGGTGGGGGTTAAGCATAAGGTGTCCGCCTAGGGTTAGGGTTAGGTCTATGGTTTGAGTTAGGCTTCAGGTTAGGTTAGGATTGAACTTAGTTTGAGGGAGCAAGTTTAGGGCTACTGTTAGTTTTCGGTTCAGTGTTACGGTTGGTTTTAGCCTCAGGTCCAGGTTAGGGTTGGGGTTGAGCTTAAGGTGTCCGCCTAGGGTTCGTGTTAGGTGTATTGTTTGAGTTAGGCTTCAGGTTAGTTTAGATTTGAACTTAGTTTGAGGGAGTAAGTTTAGTGCTATTGTTAGTTTTCGGTTCAGTGTTACGGTTGGAGATAACGTCAGGGTCAGGTTAGTGTTGGGGTTGAGCTTGAGGTGTCCGCCTAGGGTTAGGGTTAGGTGTATGGTTTGATTTAGGCTTCAGGTTAGGTTATGTTTGAACTTAGTTTGAGGGAGTAAGTTTAGGGCTACTGTTAGTTTTCGGGTAACTGTTATGGTTGGAGTTAGCGTCAGGGTAAGGTTAGGGTTGGGGTTGAGCTTAAGGTGTCTGCCTAGGGTTAGGGTTAGGTCTATGGTTTGAGTTAGGCTTCAGGTTAGGTTAGGTTTGAACTTAGTTTGAGGGAGTAAGTTTAGGGCAACTGTTAGTTTTCGGGTAACTGTTATGGTTGGAGTTAGCGTCAGGGCCAGGTTAGGGTTGGAGTGGAGCTTAAGATGTCCGCCTAGGGATAGGGTTAGGTCTATGGTTTGAGTTAGGCTTCAGGTTAGGTTAGGTTTGAACTTAGTTTGAGGGAGTAAGTTTAGGGCTACTGTTAATTTTCGGTTCAGTGTTACGGTTGGAGATAGCGTCCGGGTCAGGTTAGGGTTGGGGTTGAGCTTCAGGTGTCCGCCTAGGGTTAGGGTTAGGTCTATGGTTTGAGTTAGGCTTCAGGTTAGGTTAGGTTTGAACTTAGTTTGAGGGAGTAAGTTTAGGGCTACTGTTAGTTTTCGGTTCAGTGGTACGGTTGGATTTAGCATGAGGGTCAGGTTAGAGTTGGGGTTGAGCTTAAGGTGTCCGCCTAGGGTTAGGGTTAGGTGTATGGTTTGATTTAGGCTTCAGGTTAGGTTAGGTTTGAACTTAGTTTGAGGGAGTAAGTTTAGGTCTACTGTTAGTTTTCGAGTAACTGTTATGGTTGGAGTTAGCGTCACGGCCATTTTAGGGTTGTGGTTGAGCTTAAGGTGTCCGCCTAGGGTTAGGGTTAGGTTTATGGTTTCAATTAGGCTTTAGGTTAGGTTAGGATTGAACTTAGTTTGAGGGCGTAAGTTTATGGCTACTGTTAGTTTTCGGTTCAGTGTTACGGTTGGAGCAAGAGTCAGGGTCAGGTTAGGGTTGGGTTTGAGCTTCAGGTGTCCGCCTAGGGTTAGGGTTAGGTCTATGGTTTGAGTTAGGCTTCAGGTTAGGTTAGGTTTGAACTTAGTTTGAGGGAGTAAGTTTAAGGCTACTGTTTGTTTTCGGTTCAGTGTTACGGTTGGAGTAAGCGTCAGGGTCAGGTTATGGTGGGGGTTAAGCATGAGGTGTCCGCCTAGGGTTAGGGTTAGGTCTATGGTTTCATTTAGGCTTCAGGTTAGGTTAGGATTGAACTTAGTTTGAGGGAGTAAGTTTAGGGCTACTGTAAGTTTTCGGTTCAGTGTTACGGTTGGTTTTAGCCTCAGGTCCAGGTTAGGGTTGGGGTTGAGCTTAAGGTGTCTGCCTAGGGTTCGGGTTAGGTGTATTGTTTGAGTTAGGCTTCAGGTTAGTTTAGATTTGAACTTAGTTTGAGGGAGTAAGTTTAGTGCTATTGTTAGTTTTCGGTTCAGTGTTACGGTTGGAGATAGCGTCAGGGTGAGGTTAGGGTTGGGGTTGAGCTTCAGGTGTCCGCCTAGGGTTAGGGTTAGGTGTATGGTTTGATTTAGGCTTCAGGTTAGGTTATGTTTGAACTTAGTTTGAGGGAGTAAGTTTAGGGCTACTGTTAGTTTTCGGGTAACTGTTATGGTTGGAGTTAGCGTCAGGGTCAGGTTAGGGTTGGGGTTGAGCTTCAGGTGTCCGCCTAGGGTTAGGGTTAGGTCTATGGTTTGAGTTAGGCTTCAGGTTAGGTTAGGTTTGAACTTAGTTTGAGGGAGTAACTTCAGGGCGACTGTTAGTTTTCGGGTAACTGTTATGGTTGGAGTTAGCGTCAGGGCCAGGTTAGGGTTGGGGTGGAGCTTAAGGTGTCCGCCTAGGGTTAGGGTTAGGTCTATGGTTTGAGTTAGGCTTCAGGTTAGTTTAGGTTTGAACTTAGTTTGAGGGAGTAAGTTTAGGGTTACTGTTAGTTTTCGGTTCAGTGGTACGGTTGGAGTTAGCGTGAGGGTCAGGTTAGGGTTGGGGTTAAGCTTAAGGTGTCCGCCTAGGGTTAGTGTTAGGTCTATCGTTTCATTTAGGCTTCAGGTTAGGTTAGGATTGAACTTAGTTTGAGGAAGAAAGTTTAGGGCTACTGTTAGTTTTCGGTTCAGTGTCACGGTTGGAGATAGCGTGAGGGTCAGGTTAGGGTTGGGGTTGAGCTTAAGGTGTCCGCCTAGGGTTAGGGTTAGGTGTATGGTTTGATTTAGGCTTCAGGTTAGGTTAGGTTTGAACTTAGTTTGAGGGAGTAAGTTTAGGGCTACTGTTAGTTTTCGTTTAACTGTTACGGTTGGAGTAAGCGTCAGGGTCAGGTTAGGTTTTGGGTTGAGCTTAATGTGTCCGCCTAGGGTTAGGGTTAGGTGTATGGTTTGATTTAGGCTTCAGGTTAGGTTAGGTGTGAACTTAGTTTGAGGGAGTAAGTTTAGGGCGACTGTTAGTTTTCGGGTAACTGTTATGGTTGGAGTTAGCGTCAGGGCCAGGTTAGGGTTGGGGTGGAGCTTAAGGTGTCCGCCTAGGTTTAGGGTTAGGTCTATGGTTTGAGTTAGGCTTCAGGTTGGGTTAGGTTTGAACTTAGTTTGAGGGAGTAAGTTTAGGGCTACTGTTAGTTTTCGGTTTAGTGTTACGGTTGGAGATAGCGTCAGGGTCAGGTTAGGGTTGGGGTTGAGCTTCAGGTGTCCGCCTAGGGTTAGGGTTAGGTCTATGGTTTGAGTTAGGCTTCAGGTTAGGTTAGGTTTGAACTTAGTTTGAGGGAGTAAGTTTAGGGCTACTGTTAGTTTTCGGTTCAGTGTTACGGTTGGAGATAGCGTCAGGGTCAGGTTAGGGTTGGGGTTGAGCTTTAGGTGTCCGCCTAGGGTTAGGTTTAAGTCTATGGTTTGAGTTAGGCTTCAGGTTAGGTTAGGTTTGAAATTACTTTGAGGGAGTACTTTTAGGGCTACTGTTAGTTTTCGGTTCAGTGTTACGGTTGGAGATAGCGTCCGGGTCAGGTTAGGGTTGGGGTTGAGCTTCAGGTGTCCGCCTAGGGTTAGGGTTAGGTCTATGGTTTGAGTTAGGCTTCAGGTTAGGTTAGGTTTGAACTTAGTTTGAGGGAGTAAGTTTAGGGCTACTGTTAGTTTTCGGTTCTGTGTTACGGTTGGATTTAGCATGAGGGTCAGGTTAGGGTTGGGGTTGAGCTTAAGGTGTCCGCCTAGGGTTAGGGTTAGGTGTATGGTTTGATTTAGGCTTCAGGTTAGGTTAGGTTTGAACTTAGTTTGAGGGAGTAAGTTTAGGTCTACTGTTAGTTTTCGAGTAACTGTTATGGTTGGAGTTAGCGTCACGGCCATTTTAGGGTTGTGGTTGAGCTTAAGGTGTCCGCCTAGGGTTAGGGTTAGGTTTATGGTTTCAGTTAGGCTTCAGGTTAGGTTAGGATTGAACTTAGTTTGAGGGCGTAAGTTTAGGGCTACTGTTAGTTTTCGGTTCAGTGTTACGGTTGGAGCAAGAGTCAGGGTCAGGTTAGGGTTGGGTTTGAGATTCAGGTGTCCGCCTAGGGTTAGGGTTAGGTCTATGGTTTGAGTTAGGCTTCAGGTTAGGTTAGGTTTGAACTTAGTTTGAGGCAGTAAGTTTAAGGCTACTGTTTGTTTTCGGTTCAGTGTTACGGTTGGAGTAAGCGTCAGGGTCAGGTTAGGGTGGGGGTTAAGCATAAGGTGTCCGCCTAGGGTTAGGGTTAGGTCTATGGTTTCATTTAGGCTTCAGGTTAGGTTAGGATTGAACTTAGTTTGAGGGAGTAAGTTTAGGGCTACTGTAAGTTTTCGCTTCAGTGTTACGGTTGGTTTTAGCCTCAGGTCCAGGTTAGGGTTGGGGTTGAGCTTAAGGTGTCCGCCTAGGGTTCGGGTTAGGTGTATTGTTTGAGTTAGGCTTCAGGTTAGTTTAGATTTGAACTTAGTTTGAGGGAGTAAGTTTAGTGCTATTGTTAGTTTTCGGTTCAGTGTTACGGTTGGAGATAGCGTCAGGGTGAGGTTAGGGTTGGGGTTGAGCTTCAGGTGTCCGCCTAGGGTTAGGGTTAGTTCTATTGTTTGAGTTAGGCTTCAGGGTAGGTTAGGTTTGAACTTAGTTTGAGGGAGTAAGTTTAGGGCTACTGTTAGTTTTCGGTTCAGTGTTACGGTTGGAGTTAGCCTGAGGGTTAGGTTAGGGTTGGGGTTGAGCTTAAGGTGTCCGCCTAGGGTTAGGTTTAGGTCTATGGTTTCATTTAGGCTTCAGGTTAGGTTAGGATAGAACTTAGTTTGAGGGAGTAATGTTAGGGTTACTGTTAGTTTTCGGTTCAGTGTTACGGTTGGAGTAAGAGTCAGGGTCAGGTTAGGATTGGGGTTGAGCTTGAGGTGTCCGCCTAGGGTTAGGGTTAGGTCTACGGTTTGAGTTAGGCTTCAGGTTAGGTTAGGTTTGAACTTAGCTTGAGGTAGTAAGTTTAGGGCTACTGTTTGTTTTCGGTTCAGTGTTACGGTTGGAGTAAGCGTCAGGGTCAGGTTATGGTGGGGGTTAAGCATAAGGTGTCTGCCTAGGGTTAGGGTTAGGTCTATGGTTTCATTTAGGCTTCAGGTTAGGTTAGGATTGAACTTAGTTTGAGGGAGTAAGTTTAGGGCTACTGTTAGTTTTCGGTTCAGTGTTACGGTTGGTTTTAGCCTCAGGTCCAGGTTAGGGTTGGGGTTGAGCTTAAGCTGTCCGCCTAGGGTTAGGGTTAGGTCTATGGTTTGATTTAGGCTTCAGGTAGGTTATGTTTGAATTTAGTTTGAGGGAGTAAGTTTAGGGCTACTGTTAGTTTTCGGTTCAGTGTTACGGCTGGAGTAAGAGTCAGGGTCAGGTTAGGGTTGGTGTTGAGCTTTAGGTGTCCGCCTAGGGTTAGGGTTAGGTCTATTGTTTGAGTTAGGCTTCAGGTTAGTTTAGGTTTGAACTTAGTTTGAGGGAGTAACTTAAGGGCTATTGTTAGTTTTCGGTTCAGTGTTACGGTTGGAGATAGCGTCAGGGTCAGGTTAGGGTTGGGATTGAGCTTTAGGTGTCCGCCTAGGGTTAGGGTTAGGTCTATGGTTTGAGTTAGGCTTTAGGTTAGGTTAGGTTTGAACTTAGTTTGAGGGAGTACGTTTAGGGCTACTGTTAGTTTTCGGTTCAGTGTTACGGTTGGATTTAGCGTGAGGGTCAGGTTAGGGTTGGGGTTGAGCTTCAGGTGTCCGCCTAGAGTTAGGGTTAGGTCTATGGTTTGAGTTAGGCTTCAGGTTAGGTTAGGTTTGAACTTAGTTTGAGGGAGCAAGTTTAGGGCTACTGTTTGTTTTCGGTTCAGTGTTACGGTTGGAGTAAGCGTCAGGGTCAGGTTAGGGTGGGGGTTAAGCATAAGGTGTCCGCCTAGGGTTAGGGTTAGGTCTATGGTTTGAGTTAGGCTTCAGGTTAGGTTAGGATTGAACTTAGTTTGAGGGAGCAAGTTTAGGGCTACTGTTAGTTTTCGGTTCAGTGTTACGGTTGGTTTTAGCCTCAGGTCCAGGTTAGGGTTGGGGTTGAGCTTAAGGTGTCCGCCTAGGGTTCGTGTTAGGTGTATTGTTTGAGTTAGGCTTCAGGTTAGTTTAGATTTGAACTTAGTTTGAGGGAGTAAGTTTAGTGCTATTGTTAGTTTTCGGTTCAGTGTTACGGTTGGAGATAACGTCAGGGTCAGGTTAGTGTTGGGGTTGAGCTTGAGGTGTCCGCCTAGGGTTAGGGTTAGGTGTATGGTTTGATTTAGGCTTCAGGTTAGGTTAGGTTTGAACTTAGTTTGAGGGAGTAAGTTCAGGGCGACTGTTAGTTTTCGGGTAACTGTTATGGTTGGAGTTAGCGTCAGGGCCAGGTTAGGGTTGGGGTGGAGCTTAAGGTGTCCGCCTAGGGTTAGGGTTAGGTCTATGGTTTGAGTTAGGCTTCAGGTTAGTTTAGGTTTGAACTTAGTTTGAGGGAGTAAGTTTAGGGTTACTGTTAGTTTTCGGTTCAGTGGTACGGTTGGAGTTAGCGTGAGGGTCAGGTTAGGGTTGGGGTTAAGATTAAGGTGTCCGCCTAGGGTTAGTGTTAGGTCTATCGTTTCATTTAGGCTTCAGGTTAGGTTAGGATTGAACTTAGTTTGAGGAAGAAAGTTTAGGGCTACTGTTAGTTTTCGGTTCAGTGTTACGGTTGGAGATAGCGTGAGGGTCAGGTTAGGGTTGGGGTTGAGCTTATGGTGTCCGCCTAGGGTTAGGGTTAGGTGTATGGTTTGATTTAGGCTTCAGGTTAGGTTAGGTTTGAACTTAGTTTGAGGGAGTAAGTTTAGGGCTACTGTTAGTTTTCGTTTAACTGTTACGGTTGGAGTAAGCGTCAGGGTCAGGTTAGGTTTTGGGTTGAGCTTAAGGTGTCCGCCTAGGGTTAGGGTTAGGTGTATGGTTTGATTTAGGCTTCAGGTTAGGTTAGGTGTGAACTTAGTTTGAGGGAGTAAGTTTAGGGCGACTGTTAGTTTTCGGGTAACTGTTATGGTTGGAGTTAGCGTCAGGGCCAGGTTAGGGTTGGGGTGGAGCTTAAGGTGTCCGCCTAGGTTTAGGGTTAGGTCTATGGTTTGAGTTAGGCTTCAGGTTGGGTTAGGTTTGAACTTAGTTTGAGGGAGTAAGTTTAGGGCTACTGTTAGTTTTCGGTTCAGTGTTACGGTTGGAGATAGCGTCAGGGTCAGGTTAGGGTTGGGGTTGAGCTTCAGGTGTCCGCCTAGGGTTAGGGTTAGGTCTATGGTTTGAGTTAGGCTTCAGGTTAGGTTAGGTTTGAACTTAGTTTGAGGGAGTAAGTTTAGGGCTACTGTTAGTTTTCGGTTCAGTGTTACGGTTGGATTTAGCGTGAGGGTCAGGTTAGGGTTGGGGTTGAGCTTAAGGTGTCCGCCTAGGGTTAGGGTTAGCTGTATGGTTTGATTTAGGCTTCAGGTTAGGTTAGGTTTGAACTTAGTTTGAGGGAGTAAGTTTAGGGCTACTGTTAGTTTTGGGTTCAGTATTATGGTTGGAGTTATCGTCAGGATCAGGTTAGGGTTGGGGTTAGCTTGAGGTGTCCGCCTAGGGTTAGGGTTAGGTCCATGGTATGATTTAGGCTCCAGGTTAGGTTACGTTTGAACTTAGTTTGAGTGAGTAAGTTTAGGGCTACTGTTAGTTTTCGGTTCAGTGTTACGGTTGGAGATAGCGTCACGGTCAGGTTAGGGTTGGAGTGGAGCTTAAGGTGTTCGCCTAGGGTTAGGGTTAGGTCTGTGGTTTGATTTAGGCTTCAGGTTAGGTTACGTTTGAACTTAGTTTGAGGGAGTAAGTTAAGGGCTACTGTTAGTTTTCGGTTCAGTGTTACGGTTGGAGATAGCGTCAGGGTCAGGTTAGGTTTGGGGTTGAGCTTCAGTTGTCCGCCTATTGTTAGGGTTAGGTCTATGATTGGAGTTAGGCTTCAGGTTAGGTTAGGTTTGAACTTAGTTTGAGCGAGTAAGTTTAGGGCTACTCTTTGTTTTCAGTTCAGTGATATGGTTGGAGTTAGCCTGGAGGTCAGGTTAGGGTTGGGGTTGAGCTTAAGGTGTCCGCCTAGGGTTAGGGTTAGGTGTATGGTTTGATTTAGGCTTTAGGTTAGGTTAGGTTTGAACTTAGTTTGAGGGAGTAAGTTTAGGGCTACTGTTAGTTTTCGTTTAACTGTTACGGTTGGAGTAAGCGTCAGGGTCAGGTTAGGGTTGGGGTTGAGCTTAAGGTGTCCGCCTAGGGTTAGGGTTAGGTCTGTGGTTTGAGTTAGGCTTCAGGTTAGGTTAGGTTTGAACTTAGTTTGAGGGAGTAAGTTTAGGGCTACTGTTAGTTTTCGGTTCAGTGTTACGGTTGGAGATAGCGTCAGGGTCAGGTTAGGGTTGTGGTTGAGCTTCAGGTGTCCGCCTAGGGTTAGGGTTAGGTCTATGGTTTGAGTTAGGCTTCAGGTTAGGTTAGGTTTGAACTTAGTTTGAGGGAGTAAGTTTAGGGCTACTGTTAGTTTTCGGTTCAGTGTTACGGTTGGAGTTAGCGTGAGGGTCACATTAGGGTTGGCGTTCAGCTTAAGTTGTCCGCCTAGGGTTAGGGTTCGGTGTATGGTTAGATTTAGGCTTCAGGTTAGGTTAGGTTTGAACTTAGTTTGAGGGAGTAAGTTTAGGGCTACTCTTAGTTTTCGGGTAACTGTTACTGTTGGAGTTAGCGTCAGGGCCAGGTAGGGTTGGGGTTGAGCTTAAGGTGTCCGCCTAGGGTTAGGGTTAGGTCTATTGTTTGAGTTAGGCTTCAGGTTATGTTAGGTTTGAACTTACTTTGAGGGAGTAAGTTTAGGGCTACTGTTAGTTTTCGGTTCAGTGTTACGGTTGGAGTTAGCGTGAGGGTCAGGTTAGGGTTGGGGTTGAGCTTAAGGTGTCCGCCTAGGGTTAGGGTTAGTTCTGTGGTTTGAGTTAGACTTCAGGTTAGGTTAGGTTTGAACTTAGTTTGAAGGAGTAAGTTTAGGGCTACTGTTAGTTTTCGGTTCAGTGTTACGGTTGGAGATAGCGTCAGGGTCAAGTTAGGGTTGGGGTTGAGATTCAGGTGTCCGCCTAGGGTTAGGGTTAGGTCTATGGTTTGAGTTAGTCTTCAGGTTAGGTTAGGTTTGAACTTAGTTTGAGGGAGTCAGTTTAGGGCTACTGTTAGTTTTCGGGTAACTGTTACGATTGGAGTTAGCGTCAGGGCCAGGTTATGTTTGGGGTTGAGCTAAGGTGTCCGCCTAGGGTTACGGTTAGGTGTATGGTTTGATTTAGGCTTCATGTTAGGTTATATTTGAACTTAGTTTGAGGGAGTAAGTTTAGGGCTACTGTTAGTTTTCGGTTAACTGTTATGGTTGGAGTAAGCGTCAGTTTCAGGTTAGGTTTGGGGTTGAGCTTAAGGTGTCCGCATAGGTTTAGGGTTAGGTGTATGGTTCGATTTAGGCTCCAGGTTATGTTACGTTTGAACTTAGTTTGAGGGAGTAAGTTTAGGGCTACTCTTAGTTTTCGGTTCAGTGTTACGGTTAGAGATAGCGTCAGGGTCAGGTTAGGGTTGGAGTGGAGCTTAAGGTGTCCGCCTAGGGTTAGGGTTAGGTCTGTGGTTTGATTTAGGCTTCAGGTTAGGTTACGTTTGAACTTAGTTTGAGGGAGTAAGTTTAGGGCTACTGTTAGTTTTCGGTTCAGTGTTACGGTTGGAGATAGCGTCAGGGTCAGGTTAGGTTTGGGGTTGAGCTTCAGCTGTCCTCCTATTGTTAGGGTTAGGTCTATGATTTGAGTTAGGCTTCAGGTTAGGTTAGGTTTGAACTTAGTTTGAGCGAGTAAGTTTAGGGCTACTCTTTGTTTTCGGTTCAGTGATATGGTAGGAGTTAGCCTGGAGGTCAGGTCAGGGTGGGGGTTGAGCTTAGGGTGTCCGCCTAGGGTTAGGGTTAGGTGTATGGTTTGATTTAGGCTTTAGATTAGGTTAGGTTTGAACTTAGTTTGAGGGAGTAAGTTTAGGGCTACTGTTAGTTTTCGGGAAACTGTTACGGTTGGAGTTAGCGTCAGGGCCAGGTTAGGGTTGGGGTTGAGATTAAGGTGTCCGCCCTAGGGTTAGGGTTAGGTGTATGGTTTGATTTAGGCTTCAGGTTAGGTTAGGTTTGAAGTTAGTTTGAGGGGAGTAAGTTTAGGGCTACTGTTAGTTTTCGGTTAACAGTTATGGTTGGAGTAAGCGTCAGGGTCAGGTTAGGTTTGGGGTTGAGCTTAAGGTGTCCGCCTAGGTTTAGGGTTAGGTGTATGGTTCGATTTAGGCTTCAGGTTAGGTTAGTTTTGAACTTAGTTTGAGGGAGTAAGTTTAGGGCTATTGTTAGTTTTGGGTTCAGTATTATGGTTGGAGTTAGCGTCAGGATCAGGTTAGGGTTGGGGTTAGCTTGAGGTGTCCGCCTAGGGTTAGGGTTAGGTCCATGGTATGATTTAGGCTCCAGGTTAGGTTACGTTTGAACTTAGTTTGAGTAAGTAAGTTTAGGGCTACTGTTAGTTTTCGGTTCAGTGTTACGGTTGGAGATAGCGTCACGGTCAGGTTAGGGTTGGAGTGGAGCTTAAGGTGTTCGCCTAGGGTTAGGGTTAGGTCTGTGGTTTGATTTAGGCTTCAGGTTAGGTTACGTTTGAACTTAGTTTGAGGGAGTAAGTTAATGCTACTGTTAGTTTTCGGTTCAGTGTTACGGTTGGAGATAGCGTCAGGGTCAGGTTAGGTTTGGGGTTGAGCTTCAGTTGTCCGCCTATTGTTAGGGTTAGGTCTATGATTTGAGTTAGGCTTCAGGTTAGGTTAGGTTTGAACTTAGTTTGAGCGAGTAAGTTTAGGGCTACTCTTTGTTTTCGGTTCAGTGATATGGTTGGAGTTAGCCTGGAGGTCAGGTTAGGGTTGGGGTTGAGCTTAAGGTGTCCGCCTAGGGTTAGGGTTAGGTCTATGATTTGATTTAGTCTTCAGGTTAGGTTAGGTTTGAACTTAGTTTGAGGGAGTCAGTTTAGGGCTACTGTTAGTTTTCGGTTAACTGTTACGGTTGGAGTAAGCGTCAGGGTCAGGTTAGGTTTGGGGTTGAGCTTAAGGTGTCCGCCTAGGGTTTAGGGTTTGGTTTATGGTTTGATTTAGGCTTCAAGTTAGGTTAGGTTTGAACTTAGTTTGAGGGAGTAAGTTTAGGGCTACTGTTAGTTTTCGGTTCAGTGTTACGGTTGGAGATAGCGTCAGGGTCAGGTTAGGGTTGTGGTTGAGCTTCAGGTGTCCGCCTAGGGTTAGGGTTAGGTCTATGGTTTGAGTTAGGCTTCAGGTTAGGTTAGGTTTGAACTTAGTTTGAGGGAGTAAGTTTAGGGCTACTGTTAGTTTTCGGTTCAGTGTTACGGTTGGAGTTAGCGTGAGGGTCACATTAGGGTTGGGGTTCAGCTTAAGATGTCCGCCTAGGGTTAGGGTTCGGTGTATGGTTAGATTTAGGCTTCAGGTTAGGTTAGGTTTGAACTTAGTTTGAGGGAGTAAGTTTAGGGCTACTCTTAGTTTTCGGGTAACTGTTACTGTTGGAGTTAGCGTCAGGGCCAGGATAGGGTTGGGGTTGAGCTTAAGGTGTCCGCCTAGGGTTAGGGTTAGGTCTATTGTTTGAGTTAGGCTTCAGGTTATGTTAGGTTTGAACTTACTTTGAGGGAGTAAATTTAGGGCTACTGTTAGTTTTCGGTTCAGTGTTACGGTTGGAGTTAGCGTGAGGGTCAGGTTAGGGTTGGGGTTGAGCTTAAGGTGTCCGCCTAGGGTTAGGGTTAGGTCTGTGGTTTGAGTTAGACTTCAGGTTAGGTTAGGTTTGAACTTAGTTTGAGCGAGTAAGTTTAGGGCTACTCTTTGTTTTCGGTTCAGTGATATGGTAGGAGTTAGCCTGGAGGTCAGGTCAGGTTTGGGGTTGAGCTTAAGGTGTTCGCCTAGGGTTAGGGTTAGGTGTATGGTTTGATTTAGGCTTTAGATTAGGTTAGGTTTGAACTTAGTTTGAGGGAGTAAGTTTAGGGCTACTGTTAGTTTTCGGGAAATTGTTACGGTTGGAGTTAGCGTCAGGGCCAGGTTAGGGTTGGGGTTGAGATTAAGGTGTCCGCCTAGGGTTAGCGTTAGGTCTATGATTTGAGTTAATCTTCAGGTTAGGTTAGGTTTGAACTTAGTTTGAGCGAGTAAGTTTAGGGCTACTCTTTGTTTTCGTTTCAGTGATATGGTAGGAGTTAGCCTGGAGGTCAGGTCAGGTTTGGGGTTGAGCTTAAGGTGTCCGCCTAGGGTTAGGGTTAGGTGTATGGTTTGATTTAGGCTTTAGATTAGGTTAGGTTTGAACTTAGTTTGAGGGAGTAAGTTTAGGGCTACTGTTAGTTTTCGGGAAACTGTTACGGTTGGAGTTAGCGTCAGGGCCAGGTTAGGGTTGGGGTTGAGATTAAGGTGTCCGCCTAGGGTTAGGGTTAGGTTTATGGTTTGATTTAGGCTTCAGGTTAGGTTAGGTTTGAAGTTAGTTTGAGGGAGTAAGTTTAGGGCTACTGTTAGTTTTCGGTTAACTGTTACAGTTGGAGTAAGCATCAGGGTCAGGTTAAGGTGGGGGTTAATCATAAGGTGTCCGCCTAGGGTTAGGGTTAAGTCTATGATTTGATTTAGGTTTCAGGGTAGGTTAGGTTTGAACTTAGTTTGAGGGAGTCAGTTTAGGGCTACTGTTAGTTTTCGGGTAACTGTTACGATTGGAGTTAGCGTCAGGGCCAGGTTATGTTTGGGGTTGAGCTTAAGGTGTCCGCCTAGGGTTACGGTTAGGTGTATGGTTTGATTTAGGCTTCATGTTAGGTTATGTTTGAACTTAGTTTGAGGGAGTAAGTTTAGGGCTACTGTTAGTTTTCGGTTAACAGTTATGGTTGTAGTAAGCGTCAGGGTCAGGTTAGGTTTGGGGTTGAGCTTAAGGTGTCCGCCTAGGTTTAGGGTTAGGTGTATGGTTCGATTTAGGCTTCAGGTTAGGTTAGGTTTGAACTTAGTTTGAGGGAGTAAGTTTAGGGCTATTGTTAGTTTTGGGTTCAGTATTATGGTTGGAGTTAGCGTCAGGATCAGGTTAGGGTTGGGGTTAGCTTGAGGTGTCCGCCTAGGGTTAGGGTTAGGTCCATGGTATGATTTAGGCTCCAGGTTAGGTTACGTTTGAACTTAGTTTGAGTGAGTAAGTTTAGGGCTACTGTTAGTTTTCGGTTCAGTGTTACGGTTGGAGATAGCGTCACGGTCAGGTTAGGGTTGGAGTGGAGCTTAAGGTGTTCGCCTAGGGTTAGGGTTAGGTCTGTGGTTTGATTTAGGCTTCAGGTTAGGTTACGTTTGAACTTAGTTTGAGGGAGTAAGTTTAGGGCTACTGTTAGTTTTCGGTTCAGTGTTACGGTTGGAGATAGCGTCAGGGTCAGGTTAGGTTTGGGGTTGAGCTTCAGTTGTCCGCCTATTGTTAGGGTTAGGTCTATGATTTGAGTTAGGCTTCAGGTTAGGTTAGGTTTGAACTTAGTTTGAGCGAGTAAGTTTAGGGCTACTCTTTGTTTTCGGTTCAGTGATATGGTTGGAGTTAGCCTGGAGGTCAGGTTAGGGTTGGGGTTGAGCTTAAGTTGTCCGCCTAGGGTTAGGGTTAGGTGTATGGTTTGATTTAGGCTTTAGGTTAGGTTAGGTTTGAACTTAGTTTGAGGGAGTAAGTTTAGGGCTACTGTTAGTTTTCGGGAAACTTTTACGGTTGGAGTTAGCGTCAGGGCCAGGTTAGGGTTGGGGTTGAGATTAAGGTGTCCGCCTAGGGTTAGGGTTAGGTGTATGGTTTGATTTAGGCTTCAGGTTAGGTTAGGTTTGAAGTTAGTTTGAGGGAGTAAGTTTAGGGCTACTGTTAGTTTTCGGTTAACTGTTACATTTGGAGTAAGCGACAGGGTCAGGGTAAGGTCGGGGTTAATCATAAGGTGTCCGCCTAGGGTTAGGGTTAGGTCTATGATTTGATTTAGGTTTCAGGTTAGGTTAGGTTTGAACTTAGTTTGAGGGAGTCAGTTTAGGGCTACTGTTAGTTTTCGGTTAACTGTTACGGTTGGAGTAAGCGTCAGTGTCAGGTTAGGTTTGGGGTTGAGCTTAAGGTGTCGGCCTAGGGTTAGGGTTAGGTGTATGGTTTGATTTAGGCTTCAGGTTAGGTTAGGTTTGAACTTAGTTTGAGGGAGTAAGTTTAGGGATACTGTTAGTTTTCGTTTAACTGTTACGGCTGGAGTAAGCGTCAGGGTCAGGTTAGGGTTGGGGTTGAGCTTAAGGTGTATGCCTAGGGTTAGGGTTAGGTCTGTGGTTTGAGTTAGGCTTCAGGTTAGGTTAGGTTTGAACTTAGTTTGAGGGAGTAAGTTTAGGGCTACTGTTAGTTTTCGGTTCAGTGTTACGGTTGGAGATAGCGTCAGGGTCAGGTTAGGGTTGTGGTTGAGCTTCAGGTGTCCGCCTAGGGTTAGGGTTAGGTCTATGGTTTGAGTTAGGCTTCAGGTTAGGTTACATTTGAACTTAGTTTGAGGGTGTAAGTTTAGGGCTACTGTTAGTTTTCGGGTAACTGTTACGGTTGGAGTTAGCGTCAGGGCCAGGTTAGGGTTGGGGTTGAGCTTAAGGTGTCCGCCTAGGGTTAGGGTTAGGTGTATGGTTTGATTTAGGCTTCAGGTTAGGTTAGGTTTGAACTTAGTTTGAGGGAGTAAGTATAGGGCTACTGTTAGTTTTCGGTTCAGTATTATGGTTGGAGTTAGCGTCAGGGCCAGGTTAGGTTTGGGGTTGAGCTTCAGGTGTCCGCCTATTGTTAGGGTTAGGTCCATGATTTGATTTAGGCTTCAGGTTAGGTTAGGTTTGAATTTAGTTTGAGCGAGTAAGTTTAGGGCTACTCTTAGTTTTCGGTTCAGTGATATGGTTGGAGTTAGCCTGGAGGTCAGGTTAGGGTTGGGGTTGAGCTTAAGGTGTCCGCCTAGGGTTAGGATTAGGTGTATGGTTTGATTTAGGCTTCAGGTTAGGTTAGGTTTGAAGTTAGTTTGAGGGAGTCAGTTTAGGGGTACTGTTAATTTTCGGTTAACTGTTACAGTTGGAGTAAGCGTCAGGGTCAGAGTAGGGTAGGGGTTAAGCATAAGGTGTCCCCCTAGGGTTAGGGTTAGGTCTATGTTTTCATTTAGGCTTCAGGTTAGGTTAGGATTGAACTTAGTTTGAGGGAGTCAGTTTAGGGCTACTGTTAGTTTTCGGTTCAGTGTTTCGGTTGGATTTAGCCTCAGGGTCAGGTTAGGGTTGGGGTTAAGCTTAAGGTGTCCACCTAGGGTTAGGGTTAGGTCTATGGTTTGAGTTAGGCTTGAGGTTAGGTTAGGTTTGAACTTAGTTTGAGGGAGTAAGTTTAGGCCTACTGTTAGTTTTTGGTTCAGTGTTTCGTCTGGAGTTAGCATGAGGGTCCGGTTAGGGTTCGGGTTGAGCTTAAGGTCTCCGCCTAGGGTTAGGGTTAGGTCTGTGGTTTGAGTTAGACTTCAGGTTAGGTTAGGTTTGAACTTAGTTTGAGGGAGTAAGTTTAGGGCTACTCTTGGTTTACGGGTAACTGTTACTGTTGGAGTTAGTGTCAGGGCCAGGTTAGGGTGAGGGTTGAGCTTAAGGTGTCCGCCTAGGGTTAGGGTTAGGTGTATGGTTTGATTTAGGCTTCAGGTTAGGTTAGGTTTGAACTTAGTTTGAGGGAGTAAGTTTAGGCTTACTGTTAGTTTTCAGGAAACTGTTACGGTTGGAGTTAGCGTCAGGGCCAGGTTAGGGTTGGGGTTGAGATTAAGGTGTCCGCCTAGGGTTAGGGTTAGGTGTATGGTTTCATTTAGGCTTTAGGTTAGGTTAGGTTTGAACTTAGTTTGAGGGAGTAAGTTTAGGGCTACTGTTAGTTTTCGTTTAACTGTTACGGTTGGAGTAAGCGTCAGGGTCAGGTTAGGGTGGGGGTTAACCATAAGGTGTCCACCTAGGGTTAGGGTTAGGTCTATGGTTTCATTTAGGCTTCAGGTTAGGTTAGGTTTGAAGTTAGTTTGAGGGAGTAAGTTTTGGGCTACTGTTAGTTTTCGGTTCAGTGTTACGGTTGGAGATAGCGTCAGGGTCAGGTTAGGGTTGGGGTTGAGCTTCAGGTTTCCGCCAAGGGTTACGGTTAGGTCTATTGTTTGAGTTAGGCTTCAGGTTAGATTAGGTTTGAAGTTAGTTTGAGGATTTAAGTTCAGGGCTACTGTTAATTTTCGGTTAACTGTTACAGTTGGAGTAAGCGTCAGGGTCAGGTTAGGGTGGGGGTTAAATATAAGTTGTCCGCCTAGGGTTAGGGTTAGGTGTATGATTTGATTTAGGCTTCAGGTTAGGTTAGGTTTGAACTAAGTTTGAGGGAGTCAGTTTAGGGGTACTGTTAGTTTTCGTTTAACTGTTACGGTTGGAGTAAGCGTCAGGATCAGGTTAGGTTTGTGGTAGAGCTTAAGGTGTCCGCCTAGGGTTAGGGTTAGGTGTATGTTTTGATTTAGGCTCCTGGTTAGGTTAGGTTTGAACTTAGTTTGAGGGAGTAAGTTTAGGGCTACTGTTAGTTTTTTATTCAGTGTTACATTTGGAGTTAGCGTGAGTGTCCGGTTAGGGTTGGGGTTGAGCTTACGGTGTCCGCCTAGGGTTAGGGTTAGGTCTGTGGTTTGAGATAGGCTTCAGGTTAGGTTAGGTTTGAACTTAGTTTGAGGGAGTAATTTTAGGGCTACTGTTAGTTTTCGGTTCAGTGTTACGGTTGGAGATAGCGTCAGGGTCAGGTTAGGGTTGTGGTTGAGCTTCAGGTGTCCGCCTAGGGTTAGAGTTAGGTCTATGGTTTTAGTTAGGCTTCAGGTTAGGTTAGGTTTGAACTTAGTTTGAGGGAGTAAGTTTAGGGCTACTGTTAGTTTTCGGTTCAGTGTTACGGTTGGAGTTAGCGTCAGGGTCAGGTTAGGGTTGGGGTTGAGCTTAAGGTGTCCGCCTAGGGTTAGGGTTAGGTGTATGGTTTGATTTAGGCTTCAGGTTAGGTTAGGTTTGAAGTTAGTTTCAGGGAGTAAGTTTAGGGCTACTGTTAGTTTTCGGTTAACTGTTACAGTTGGAGTAAGCTTCAGGTTCAGGTTAGTGTGGGGGTTAAGCATAAGGTGTCCGCCTAGGGTTAGGGTTAGGTCTATGGTTTCATTTAGGCTTCAGGTTAGGTTAGTATTTAACTTAGTTTGAAGGAGTAAGTTTAGGGCTACTGTTAGTTTTCGGTTCAGTGTTACATTTGGAGTTAACATGAGGGTCCGGTTAAGGTTGGGTTTGAGCTTAAGGTGTACGCCCAGGGTTAGGGTTAGGTCTGTGGTTTGAGTTAGGCTTCAGGTTAGGTTAGGTTTGAACTTAGTTTGAGGGAGTAAGTTTTGGGCTACTGTTAGTTTTCGGTTCAGTGTTACGGTTGGAGTTAGCGTGAGGGTCACGTTAGGGTTGGGGTTGAGCTTAAGGTGTCCGCCTAGGGTTAGGTTTCAGTGTATCGTTTGATTTAGGCTTCAGGTTAGGTTAGGTTTGAACTTAGTTTGAGGGAGTAAGTTTAGGGCTACCGTTAGTTTTCGGTTCTGTATTATGGTTGGAGTTAGCGTCAGGGTCAGGTTAGGGTTGGGGTTAGCTTGAGGTGTCCGCCTAGGGTTAGGGTTAGGTCCATGGTTTGATTTAGGCTCCAGGTTAGGTTACGTTTGAACTTAGTTTGAGTGAGTAAGTTTAGGGCTACTGTTAGTTTTCGGTTCAGTGTTACGGTTGGAGATAGCGACAGGGTCAGGTTAGGGTTGGAGTTGAGCTTAAGGTGTCCGGCTAGGGTTAGGGTTAGGTCTGTGGTTTGATTTAGGCTTCAGGTTAGGTTACATTTGAACTTAGTTTGAGTGAGTAAGGTTAGGGCTACTGTTAGTTTTCGGTTCAGTGTTACGGTTGGAAATATCGTCAGGGTCAGGTTAGGGTTGGGGTTGAGATTCAGGTGTCCGTCTATTGTTAGGGTTAGGTCTCTGATTTGAGTTAGGCTTCAGGTTAGGTTAGGTTTGAACTTAGTTTGAGGGAGTAAGTTTAGGGCTACTATTAGTTTTTGGTTCAGTGTTACATTTGGAGTTAGCGTGAGTGTCCGGGTAGGGTTGGGGTTGAGCTTACGGTGTCCGCCTAGGGTTAGGGTTAGGTCTGTGGTTTGAGATAGGCTTCAGGTTAGGTTTGGTTTGAACTTAGTTTGAGGGAGTAAGTTTAGGGCTACTGTTAATTTTCGGTTCAGTGTTACGGTTGGAGTTAGCGTGAGGGTCACGTTAGGGTTGGGGTTGAGCTTAAGGTGTCCGCCTAGGGTTAGGGTTAGGTGTATGGTTAGATTTAGGCTTCAGGTTAGGTTAGGTTTGAACTTAGTTTGAGGGAGTAAGTTTAGGGCTACTCTTAGTTTTCGGGTAACTGTTACTGTTGGAGTTAGCGTCAGGGCCAGGTTAGGGTTGGCGTTGACCTTAAGGTGTCCGCCTATGGTTAGGGTTAGGTTTATGGTTTGATTTAGGCTTCAGATTATGTTAGGTTTGAACTTAGTTTGAGGGAGTAAGTTTAGGGCTACTGTTAGTTTTCGGTTAACTGTTACAGTTGGAGTAACGTCAGGGTCAGGTTAGGGTGGAGTTTTAGCATAAGGTGTCCGCCTAGGGTTAGGGTTAGGTCTACGATTTGATTTAGGCTACAGGTTAGGTTAGGTTTGAACTTAGTTTGAGGGAATCAGTTTAGGGCTACTGTTAGTTTTCGGTTAACTGTTACGGTTGGAGTAAGCGTCAGGGTCAGGTTAGGTTTGGGGTTGAGCTTAAGGTGTCCGCCTAGGGTTAGGGTTAGGTGTATGGTTTGATTTAGGCTTCAGGTTAGGTTAGGTTTGAACTTAGTTTGAGGGAGTCAGTTTAGGGCTACTGTTAGTTTTCGGTTCAGTATTATGGTTGGAGTTAGCGTCAGGGTCAGGTTAGGGTGGGGGTTAGCTTGAGGTGTCCGCCTAGAGTTAGGGTTAGGTCCATGGTTTGATTTAGGCTCCAGGTTAGGTTACGTTTGAACTTAGTTTGAGTGAGTAAGTTTAGGGCTACTGTTAGTTTTCGGTTCAGTGTTACGGTTGGAGATAGCGTCAGGGTCAGGTTAGGGTTGTGGTTGAGCTTCAGGTGTCCGCCTAGGGTTAGGGTTAGGTCTATGGTTTGAGTTAGGCTTCAGGTTAGGTTAGGTTTGAACTTAGTTTGAGGGAGTAAGTTTAGGGCTACTGTTAGTTTTCGGTTCAGTGTTACGGTTGGAGTTAGCGTGAGGGTCACGTTAGGGTTGGGGTTGAGCTTAAGGTGTCCGCCTAGGGTTAGGTTTCGGTGTATGGTTAGATTTAGGCTTCAGGTTAGGTTAGGTTTGAACTTAGTTTGAGGGAGTAAGTTTAGGGCTACTCTTAGTTTTCGGGTAACTGTTACTGTTGGAGTTAGCATCAGGGCCAGGTTAGGGTTGGGGTTGAGGTTAAGGTGTCCGCCTAGGGTTAGGGTTAGCTGTATGGTTTGATTTAGGCTTTAGGTTAGGTTATGTTTGAACTTAGTTTGAGGGAGTAAGTTTAGGGCTACTGTTAGTTTTTGGGAAACTGTTACGGTTGGAGTTAGCGTCAGGGCCAGGTTAGGGTTGGGGTTGAGATTAAGGTGTCCGCCTAGGGTTAGGGTTAGGTGTATGGTTTGATTTAGGCTTCAGGTTAGGTTAGGTTTGAACTTAGTTTGAGGGAGTAAGTTCAGGGCTACTGTTAGTTTTCGGTTAACTGTTACAGTTGGAGTAAGCGTCAGGTTCAGGTTAGGGTGGAGGTTAAGCATAAGGTGTCCGCCTAGGTTTAGGGTTAGGTCTATGGTTTGATTTAGGGTACATGTTAGGTTAGGTTTGAACTTAGTTTGAGGGAGTCAGTTTAGGGCCACTGTTAGTTTTCGGTTCAGTATTATGGTTGGAGTTAGCGTCAGAGTCAGGTTAGGGTTGGGGTTAGCTTGAGGTGTCCGCCTAGGGTTAGGGTTAGGTCCATGGTTTGATTTAGGCTCCAGGTTAGGTTACGTTTGAACTTAGTTTGAGTGAGTAAGTTTAGGGCTACTGTTAGTTTTCGGGTAACTGTTACGATTGGAGTTAGCGTCAGGGTCAGGTTATGTTTGGGGTTGAGGTTAAGGTGTCCGCCTAGGGTTACGGTTAGGTGTATGGTTTGATTTAGGCTTCATGTTAGGTTATGTTTGAACTTAGTTTGAGGGAGTAAGTTTAGGGCTACTGTTAGTTTTCGGTTAACTGTTATGGTTGGAGTAAGCGTCAGGGTCAGGTTAGGTTTGGGGTTGAGCTTAAGGTGTCTGCCTAGGTTTAGGGTTAGGTGTATGGTTCGATTTAGGCTTCAGGTTAGGTTAGGTTTGAACTTAGTTTGAGTGAGTAAGTTTAGGGCTACTGTTAGTTTTCGGTTCAGTGTTACGGTTGGAGATAGCGTCAGGGTCAGGTTAGGGTTGTGGTTGAGCTTCAGGTGTCCGCCTAGGGTTAGGGTTAGGTCTATAGTTTGAGTTAGGCTTCAGGTTAGGTTAGGTTTGAACTTAGTTTGAGCGAGTAAGTTTAGGGCTACTCTTTGTTTTCGGTTCAGTGATATGGTTGGAGTTAGCCTGGAGGTCAGGTTAGGGTTGGGGTTGAGATTAAGGTGTCCGCCTAGGGTTAGGGTTAGGTGTACGGTTTGATTTAGGCTTTAGGTTAGGTTAGGTTTGAACTTAGTTTGAGGGAGTAAGTTTAGGGCTACTGTTAGTTTTCGGGAAACTGTTACGGTTGGAGTTAGCGTCAGGGCCAGGTTAGGGTTGGGGTTGAGATTAAGGTGTCCGCCTAGGGTTAGGGTTAGGTGTATGGTTTGATTTAGGCTTCAGGTTAAGTTAGGTTTGAGGTTAGTTTGAGGGAGTAAGTTTAGGGCTACTGTTAGTTTTCGGTTCAGTGTTACGGTTGGAGATAACGTCAGGGTTTGGTTAGGGTTGTGGTTGAGCTTCAGGTGTCCGCCTAGGGTTAGGGTTAGGTCTATGGTTTGAGTTAGGCTTCAGGTTAGGTTAGGTTTGAACTTAGTTTGAGGGAGTAAGTTTAGGGCTATTGTTAGTTTTCGGTTCAGTGTTACGGTTGGAGTTAGCGTGAGAGTCACGTTAGGGTTGGGGTTGAGCTTAAGGTGTCCGCCTAGGGTTAGGGTTCGGTGTATGGTTAGATTTAGGCTTCAGGTTAGGTTAGGTTTGAACTTAGTTTGAGGGAGTAAGTTTAGGGCTACTCTTAGTTTTCGGGTAACTGTTACTGTTGGAGTTAGCGTCAGGGCCAGGTTAGGGTTGGGGTTGAGCTTAAGGTGTCCGCCTAGGGTTAGGGTTAGGTGTATGGTTTGATTTAGGCTTCAGGTTATGTTAGGTTTGAACTTAGTTTGAGGGAGTAAGTATAGGGCTACTGTTAGTTTTCGGTTCAGTATTATGGTTGGAGTTAGCGTCAGGGCCAGGTTAGGGTTGGGGTTGAGCTTCAGGTGTCCGCCTATTGTTAGGGTTAGGTCTATGATTTGATTTAGGCTTCAGGTTAGGTTAGGTTTTAACTTAGTTTGAGCGAGTAAGTTTAGGGCTACTCTTAGTTTTCGGTTCAGTGATATGGTTGGAGTTAGCCTGGAGGTCAGGTTAGGGTTGGGGTTGAGCTTAAGGTGTCCGCCTAGGGTTAGGATTAGGTGTATGGTTTGATTTAGGCTTCAGGTTAGGTTAGGTTTGAAGTTAGTTTGAGGGAGTCAGTTTAGGGGTACTGTTAGTTTTCGGTTAATTGTTACAGTTGGAGTAAGCGTCAGGGTCAGAGTAGGGTAGGGTTTAAGCATAAGGTGTCCGCCTAGGGTTAGGGTTAGGTCTATGGTTTGAGTTAGGCTTCAGGTTAGGTTAGGTTTGAACTTAGTTTGAGGAAGTAAGCTTAGGGCTACTGTTAGTTTTCGGGTAACTGTTACGGTTGGAGTTAGCGTCAGGGCCAGGTTAGGGTTGGGGTTGAGCTTAAGGTGTCCGCCTAGGGTTACGGTTAGGTGTATGGTTTGATTTAGGCTTCAGGTTAGGTTAGGTTTGAACTTAGTTTGAGGGAGTAAGTTTAGGGCTACTGTTAGTTTTCGGTTCAGTATTATGGTTGGAGTTAGCGTCAGGGTCAGGTTAGGGTTGAGGTTAGCTTGAGGTGTCCGCCTAGGGTTAGGGTTAGGTCCATGGTTTGATTTAGGCTCCAGATTAGGTTACGTTTGAACTTAGATTGAGTGAGTAAGTTTAGGGCTACTGTTAGTTTTCGGTTCAGTGTTACGGTTGGAGATAGCGTCAGGGTCAGGTTAGGGTTGGGGTTGAGCTTCAGGTGTCCACCTATTGTTAGGGTTAGGTCTATGATTTGAGTTAGGCTTCAGGTTAGGTTAGGTTTGAACTGAGTTTGAGCGAGTAAGTTTAGGGCTACTGTTAGTTTTCGGTTCAGTATTATGGTTGGAGTTAGCGTGAGTGTCCGGTTAGGGTTGGGGTTGAGTTTACGGTGTCCGCCTAGGGTTAGGGTTAGGTCTGTGGTTTGAGATAGGCTTCAGGTTAGGTTAGGTTTGAACTTAGTTTGAGGGAGTAAGTTTAGGGCTACTGTTAGTTTTCGGTTCAGTGTTACGGTTGGAGATAGCGTCCGGGTCAGGTTAGGGTTGTGGTTGAGCTTCAGGTGTCGGCCTAGGGTTAGGGTTAGGTCTATGGTTTGAGTTAGGCTTCAGGTTAGGTTAGGTTTGAACTTAGTTTGAGGGAGTAAGTTTAGGGCTACTCTTTGTTTTCGGTTTAGTGATATGGTTGGAGTTAGCCTGGAGGTCAGGTTAGGGTTGGGGTTGAGATTAAGGTGTCCGCCTAGGGTTAGGGTTAGGTGTACGGTTTGATTTAGGCTTTAGGTTAGGTTAGGTTTGAACTTAGTTTGAGGGAGTAAGTTTAGGGCTACTGTTAGTTTTCGGGAAACTGTTACGGTTGGAGTTAGCGTCAGGGCCAGGTTAGGGTTGGGGTTGAGATTAAGGTGTCCGCCTAGGGTTAGGGTTAGGTGTATGGTTTGATTTAGGCTTCAGGTTAAGTTAGGTTTGAAGTTAGTTTGAGGGAGTAAGTTTAGGGCTACTGTTATTTTTCGGTTCAGTGTTACGGTTGGAGATAACGTCAGGGTCAGGTTAGGGTTGTGGTTGAGCTTCAGGTGTCCGCCTAGGGTTAGGGTTAGGTCTATGGTTTGAGTTAGGCTTCAGGTTAGGTTAGGTTTGAACTTAGTTTGAGGGAGTAAGTTTAGGGCTACTGTTAGTTTTTGGTTCAGTGTTACGTTTGGAGTTAGCATGAGGGTCCGGTTAGGGTTAGGGTTGAGCTTAAGTTGTCCGCCTAGGGTTAGGGTTAGGTCTGTGGTTTGAGTTAGACTTCAGGTTAGGTTAGGTTTGAACTTAGTTTGAGGGAGTAAGTTTAGGGCTACTCTTAGTTTTCGGGTACCTGTTACTGTTGGAGTTAGTGTCAGGGCCAGGTTAGGGTGGAGTTGAGCTTTAGGTGTCCGCCTAGGGTTAGGGTTAGGTGTATGGTTTGATTTAGGCTTCAGGTTAGGTTAGGTTTGAACTTAGTTTGAGGGAGTAAGTTTAGGGTTACTGTTAGTTTTCGGGAAACTGTTACGGTTGGAGTTAGCGTCAGGGCCAGGTTAGGGTTGGGGTTGAGATTAATGTGTCCGCCTAGGGTTAGGGTTAGGTGTATGGTTTCATTTAGGCTTAAGGTTAGGTTAGGTTTGAACTTAGTTTGAGTGAGTAAGTTTAGGGCTACTGTTAGTTTTCGTTTAACTGTTACGGTTGGAGTAAGCGTCAGGGTCAGGTTAGGGTGGGGGTTAAACATAAGGTGTCCACCTAGGGTTAGGGTTAGGTCTATGGTTTCATTTAGGCTTCAGGTTAGGTTAGTATTGAACTTAGTTTGAGGGAGTAAGTTTAGGGCTACTGTTAGTTTTCGGTTCAGTGTTTCGTTTGGAGTTAACATGAGGGTCCGGTTAGGGTTGGGGTTGAGCTTAAGGTGTCCGCCTAGGGTTAGGGTTAGGTCTGTGGTTTGAGTTAGGCTTCAGGTTAGGTTAGGTTTGAACTTAGTTTGAGGGAGTAAGTTTAGGGCTACTGTTAGTTTTCGGTTGAGTGTTACGGTTGGAGATAGCGTCAGGGTCAGGTTAGGGTTGTGGTTGAGCTTCAGGTGTCCGCCTAGGGTTAGGGTTAGGTCTATGGTTTGAGTTAGGCTTCAGGTTAGGTTAGGTTTGAACTTAGTTTGAGGGAGTAAGTTTAGGGCTACTGTTAGTTTTCGGTTCAGTGTTACGGTTGGAGTTAGCGTGAGGGTCACGTTAGGGTTGGGGTTGAGCTTAAGGTGTCCGCCTAGGGTTAGGTTTCGGTGTATGGTTAGATTTAGGCTTCAGGTTAGGTTAGGTTTGAACTTAGTTTGAGGGAGTAAGTTTAGGGCTACTCTTAGTTTTCGGGTAACTGTTACTGTTGGAGTTAGCATCAGGGCCAGGTTAGGGTTGGGGTTGAGGTTAAGGTGTCCGCCTAGGGTTAGGGTTAGGTGTATGGTTTGATTTAGGCTTCAGGTGAGGTTAGGTTTGAACTTAGTTTGAGGGAGTAAGTTCAGGGCTACTGTTAGTTTTTGGTTAACTGTTACAGTTGGAGTAAGCGTCAGGTTCAGGTTAGGGTGGAGGTTAAGCATAAGGTGTCCGCCTAAAGTTAGGGTTAGGTCTATGATTTGATTTAGGCTACATGTTAGGTTAGGTTTGAACTTAGTTTGAGGGCGTCAGTTTAGGGCTACTGTTAGTTTTCGGTTCAGTATTACGGTTGGAGTTAGCGTCAGGGTCAGGTTAGGGTTGGGGTTAGCTTGAGGAGTCCGCCTAGGGTTAGGGTTAGGTCCATGGTTTGATTTAGGCTCCAGGTTAGGTTACGTTTGAACTTAGTTTGAGTGAGTAAGTTTAGGGCTACTGTTAGTTTTCGGGTAACTGTTACGATTGGAGTTAGCGTCAGGGCCAGGTTATGTTTGGGGTTGAGATTAAGGTGTCCGCCTAGGGTTACGGTTAGGTGTATGGTTTGATTTAGGCTTCATGTTAGGTTATGTTTGAACTTAGTTTGAGGGAGTAAGTTTAGGGCTACTGTTAGTTTTCGGTTAACTGTTATGGTTGGAGTAAGCGTCAGGGTCAGGTTAGGTTTGGGGTTGAGTTTAAGGTGTCCGCCTAGGTTTAGGGTTAGGTGTATGGTTCGATTTAGGCTTCAGGTTAGGTTAGGTTTGAACTTAGTTTGAGGGAGTAAGTTTAGGGCTACTGTTAGTTTTCGGTTCAGTTTTATGGTTGGAGTTAGCGTCAGGGTCAGGTTAGGGTTGGGGTTAGCTTGAGGTGTCCGCCTAGGGTTAGGGTTAGGTCCATGGTTTGATTTAGGCTCCAGGTTAGGTTATGTTTGAACTTAGTTTGAGTGAGTAAGTTTAGGGCTACTGTTAGTTTTCGGTTCAGTGTTACGGTTGGAGATAGCGTCAGGGTCAGGTTAGGGTTGGAGTGGAGCTTAAGGTGTCCGCCTATGGTTAGGGTTAGGTCTGTGGTTTGATTTAGGCTTCAGGTTAGGTTACATTTGAAATTAGTTTGAGGGAGTAAGTTTAGGGCTACTGTTAGTTTTCGGTTCCGTGTTACGGTTGGAGATAGCGTCAGGGTCAGGTTAGGGTTGGGGTTGAGCTTCAGGTGTCGGCCTAGGGTTAGGGTTAGGTCTATGGTTTGAGTTAGGCTTCAGGTTAGGTTAGGTTTGAACTTAGTTTGAGCGAGTAAGTTTAGGGCTACTCTTTGTTTTCGGTTCAGTGATATGGTTGGAGTTAGCCTGGAGGTCAGGTTAGGGTTGGGGTTGAGCTTAAGGTGTCCGCCTAAGGTTAGGGTTAGGTGTATGGTTTGATTTAGGCTTCAGGTTAGGTTAGGTTTGAACTTAGTTGGATGGAGTAAGTTTAGGGCTGCTGTTAGTTTTCGGGAAACTGTTACGGTTGGAGTTAGCGTCAGTGCCAGGTTAGGGTTGGGGTTGAGATTAAGATGTCCGCCTAGGGTTAGGGTTAGGTGTATGGTTTGATTTAGGCTTCAGGTTAGGTTAGGTTTGAAGTTAGTTTGAGAGAGTAAGTTTAGGGTTACTGTTAGTTTTCGGTTAACTGTTACAGTTGGAGTAAGCGTCAGGGTCAGAGTAGGGTAGGGGTTAAGCATAAGGTGTCCGCCTAGGGTTAGGGTTAGGTCTATGGATTCATTTAGGCTTCAGGTTAGGTTAGGATTGAACTTAGTTTGAGGGAGTCAGTTTAGGGCTACTGTTAGTTTTCGGTTCAGTGTTTCGGTTGGATTTAGCCTCAGGGTCAGTTAGGGTTGGGGTTAAGCTTAAGGTGTCCGCCTAGGGTTAGGGTTAGGTCTATGGTTTGAGTTAGGCTTGAGGTTAGGTTAGGTTTGAACTTAGTTTGAGGGAGTAAGTTTAGGGCTACTGTTAGTTTTTGGTTCAGTGTTACGTTTGGAGTTAGCATGAGGGTCCGGTTAGGGTTGGGGTTGAGCTTAAGGTGTCCGCCTAGGGTTAGGGTTAGGTCTGTGGTTTGAGTTAGACTTCAGGTTAGGTTAGGTTTGAACTTAGTTTGAGGGAGTAAGTTTAGGGCTACTCTTAGTTTACGGGTACCTGTTACTGTTGGAGTTAGTGTCAGGGCCAGGTTATGGTGGGGGTTGAGCTTAAGGTGTCCGCCTAGGGTTAGGGTTAGGTGTATGGTTTGATTTAGGCTTCAGATTAGGTTAGGTTTGAACTTAGTTTGAGGAAGTAAGTTTAGGGCTACTGTTAGTTTTCGGGTAACTGTTACGGTTGGAGTTAGCGTCAGGGCCAGGTTAGGGTTGGGGTTGAGCTTCAGGTGTCCGCCTAGGGTTAGGGTTAGGTTTATGGTTTGATTTAGGCTTCAGCTTAGGTTAGGTTTGAACTTACTTTGAGGGAGTAAGTTTAGGGCTACTGTTAGTTTTCGGTTAACTGTTACAGTTGGAGTAAGCGTCAAGGTCATGTTAGGGTGGAGGTTAAGCATAAGGTGTCCGCCTAGGGTTAGGGTTAGGTCTAAGATTTGATTTAGGCTACAGGTTAGGTTAGGTTTGAACTTAGTTTGAGGGAGTCAGTTTAGGGCTACTGTTAGTTTTCGGTTAACTGTTACGGTTGGAGTAAGCGTCATCGTCAGGTTAGGTTTGGGGTTGAGCTTAAGGTGTCCGCCTAGGGTTTTGGTTTGGTGTATGGTTTGATTTAGGCTTCAGGTTAGGTTAGGTTTGAACTTAGTTTGAGGGAGTAAGTTTAGGGCTACCGTTAGTTTTCGGTTCTGTATTATGGTTGGAGTTAGCGTCAGGGTCAGGTTAGGGTTGGGGTTAGCTTGAGGTGTCCGCCTAGGGTTAGGGTTAGGTCCATGGTTTGATTTAGGCTCCAGGTTAGGTTACGTTTGAACTTAGTTTGAGTGAGTAAGTTTAGGGCTACTGTTAGTTTTCGGTTCAGTGTTACGGTTGGAGATAGCGTCAGGGTCAGGTTAGGGTTGGAGTTGAGCTTAAGGTGTCCGGCTAGGGTTAGGGTTAGGTCTGTGGTTTGATTTAGGCTTCAGGTTAGGTTACATTTGAACTTAGTTTGAGTGAGTAAGGTTAGGGCTACTGTTAGTTTTCGGTTCAGTGTTACGGTTGGAAATATCGTCAGGGTCAGGTTAGGGTTGGGGTTGAGATTCAGGTGTCCGTCTATTGTTAGGGTTAGGTCTCTGATTTGAGTTAGGCTTCAGGTTAGGTTAGGTTTGAACTTAGTTTGAGGGAGTAAGTTTAGGGCTACTGTTAGTTTTTGGTTCAGTGTTACATTTGGAGTTAGCGTGAGTGTCCGGGTAGGGTTGGGGTTGAGCTTACGGTGTCCGCCTAGGGTTAGGGTTAGGTCTGTGGTTTGAGATAGGCTTCAGGTTAGGTTTGGTTTGAACTTAGTTTGAGGGAGTAAGTTTAGGGCTACTGTTAGTTTTCGGTTCAGTGTTACAGTTGGAGTTAGCGTGAGGGTCACGTTAGGGTTGGGGTTGAGCTTAAGGTGTCCGCCTAGGGTTAGGGTTAGGTGTATGGTTAGATTTAGGCTTCAGGTTAGGTTAGGTTTGAACTTAGTTTGAGGGAGTAAGTTTAGGGCTACTCTTAGTTTTCGGGTAACTGTTACTGTTGGAGTTAGCGTCAGGGCCAGGTTAGGGTTGGCGTTGACCTTAAGGTGTCCGCCTATGGTTAGGGTTAGGTTTATGGTTTGATTTAGGCTTCAGATTAGGTTAGGTTTGAACTTAGTTTGAGGGAGTAAGTTTAGGGCTACTGTTAGTTTTCGGTTAACTGTTACAGTTGGAGTAACGTCAGGGTCAGGTTAGGGTGGAGTTTTAGCATAAGGTGTCCGCCTAGGGTTAGGGTTAGGTCTACGATTTGATTTAGGCTACAGGTTAGGTTAGGTTTGAACTTAGTTTGAGGGAATCAGTTTAGGGCTACTGTTAGTTTTCGGTTAACTGTTACGGTTGGAGTAAGCGTCAGGGTCAGGTTAGGTTTGGGGTTGAGCTTAAGGTGTCCGCCTAGGGTTAGGGTTAGGTGTATGGTTTGATTTAGGCTTCAGGTTAGGTTAGGTTTGAACTTAGTTTGAGGGAGTCAGTTTAGGGCTACTGTTAGTTTTCGGTTCAGTATTATGGTTGGAGTTAGCGTCAGGGTCAGGTTAGGGTGGGGGTTAGCTTGAGGTGTCCGCCTAGGGTTAGGGTTAGGTCCATGGTTTGATTTAGGCTCCAGGTTAGGTTACGTTTGAACTTAGTTTGAGTGAGTAAGTTTAGGGCTACTGTTAGTTTTCGGTTCAGTGTTACGGTTGGAGATAGCGTCAGGGTCAGGTTAGGGTTGTGGTTGAGCTTCAGGTGTCCGCCTAGGGTTAGGGTTAGGTCTATGGTTTGAGTTAGGCTTCAGGTTAGGTTAGGTTTGAACTTAGTTTGAGGGAGTAAGTTTAGGGCTACTGTTAGTTTTCGGTTCAGTGTTACGGTTGGAGTTAGCGTGAGGGTCACGTTAGGGTTGGGGTTGAGCTTAAGGTGTCCGCCTAGGGTTAGGTTTCGGTGTATGGTTAGATTTAGGCTTCAGGTTAGGTTAGGTTTGAACTTAGTTTGAGGGAGTAAGTTTAGGGCTACTCTTAGTTTTCGGGTAACTGTTACTGTTGGAGTTAGCATCAGGGCCAGGTTAGGGTTGGGGTTGAGGTTAAGGTGTCCGCCTAGGGTTAGGGTTAGGTGTATGGTTTGATTTAGGCTTCAGGTTAGGTTAGGTTTGAACTTAGTTTGAGGGAGTAAGTTCAGGGCTACTGTTAGTTTTCGGTTAACTGTTACAGTTGGAGTAAGCGTCAGGTTCAGGTTAGGGTGGAAGTTAAGCATAAGGTGTCCGCCTAGGGTTAGGGTTAGGTCTATGGTTTGATTTAGGGTACATGTTAGGTTAGGTTTGAACTTAGTTTGAGGGAGTCAGTTTAGGGCTACTGTTAGTTTTCGGTTCAGTATTATGGTTGGAGTTAGCGTCAGAGTCAGGTTAGGGTTGGGGTTAGCTTGAGGTGTCCGCCTAGGGTTAGGGTTAGGTCCATGGTTTGATTTAGGCTCCAGGTTAGGTTACGTTTGAACTTAGTTTGAGTGAGTAAGTTTAGGGCTACTGTTAGTTTTCGGGTAACTGTTACGATTGGAGTTAGCGTCAGGGTCAGGTTATGTTTGGGGTTGAGGTTAAGGTGTCCGCCTAGGGTTACGGTTAGGTGTATGGTTTGATTTAGGCTTCATGTTAGGTTATGTTTGAACTTAGTTTGAGGGAGTAAGTTTAGGGCTACTGTTAGTTTTCGGTTAACTGTTATGGTTGGAGTAATCGTCAGGGTCAGGTTAGGTTTGGGGTTGAGCTTAAGGTGTCTGCCTAGGTTTAGGGTTAGGTGTATGGTTCGATTTAGGCTTCAGGTTAGGTTAGGTTTGAACTTAGTTTGAGTGAGTAAGTTTAGGGCTACTGTTAGTTTTCGGTTCAGTGTTACGGTTGGAGATAGCGTCAGGGTCAGGTTAGGGTTGTGGTTGAGCTTCAGGTGTCCGCCTAGGGTTAGGGTTAGGTCTATAGTTTGAGTTAGGCTTCAGGTTAGGTTAGGTTTGAACTTAGTTTGAGCGAGTAAGTTTAGGGCTACTCTTTGTTTTCGGTTCAGTGATATGGTTGGAGTTAGCCTGGAGGTCAGGTTAGGGTTGGGGTTGAGATTAAGGTGTCCGCCTAGGGTTAGGGTTAGGTGTACGGTTTGATTTAGGCTTTAGGTTAGGTTAGGTTTGAACTTAGTTTGAGGGAGTAAGTTTAGGGCTACTGTTAGTTTTCGGGAAACTGTTACGGTTGGAGTTAGCGTCAGGGCCAGGTTAGGGTTGGGGTTGAGATTAAGGTGTCCGCCTAGGGTTAGGGTTAGGTGTATGGTTTGATTTAGGCTTCAGGTTAAGTTAGGTTTGAAGTTAGTTTGAGGGAGTAAGTTTAGGGCTACTGTTAGTTTTCGGTTCAGTGTTACGGTTGGAGATAACGTCAGGGTTTGGTTAGGGTTGTGGTTGAGCTTCAGGTGTCCGCCTAGGGTTAGGGTTAGGTCTATGGTTTGAGTTAGGCTTCAGGTTAGGTTAGGTTTGAACTTAGCTTGAGGGAGTAAGTTTAGGGCTATTGTTAGTTTTCGGTTCAGTGTTACGGTTGGAGTTAGCGTGAGAGTCACGTTAGGGTTGGGGTTGAGCTTAAGGTGTCCGCCTAGGGTTAGGGTTCGGTGTATGGTTAGATTTAGGCTTCAGGTTAGGTTAGGTTTGAACTTAGTTTGAGGGAGTAAGTTTAGGGCTACTCTTAGTTTTCGGGTAACTGTTACTGTTGGAGTTAGCGTCAGGGCCAGGTTAGGGTTGGGGTTGAGCTTAAGGTGTCCGCCTAGGGTTAGGGTTAGGTGTATGGTTTGATTTAGGCTTCAGGTTAGGTTAGGTTTGAACTTAGTTTGAGGGAGTAAGTATAGGGCTACTGTTAGTTTTCGGTTCAGTATTATGGTTGGAGTTAGCGTCAGGGCCAGGTTAGGGTTGGGGTTGAGCTTCAGGTGTCCGCCTATTGTTAGGGTTAGGTCTATGATTTGATTTAGGCTTCAGGTTAGGTTAGGTTTTAACTTAGTTTGAGCGAGTAAGTTTAGGGCTACTCTTAGTTTTCGGTTCAGTGATATGGTTGGAGTTAGCCTGGAGGTCAGGTTAGGGTTGGGGTTGAGCTTAAGGTGTCCGCCTAGGGTTAGGATTAGGTGTATGGTTTGATTTAGGCTTCAGGTTAGGTTAGGTTTGAAGTTAGTTTGAGGGAGTCAGTTTAGGGGTACTGTTAGTTTTCGGTTAATTGTTACAGTTGGAGTAAGCGTCAGGGTCAGAGTAGGGTAGGGGTTAAGCATAAGGTGTCCGCTAGGGTTAGGGTTAGGTCTATGGTTTGAGTTAGGCTTCAGGTTAGGTTAGGTTTGAACTTAGTTTGAGGAAGTAAGCTTAGGGCTACTGTTAGTTTTCGGGTAACTGTTACGGTTGGAGTTAGCGTCAGGGCCAGGTTAGGGTTGGGGTTGAGCTTAAGGTGTCCGCCTAGGGTTACGGTTAGGTGTATGGTTTGATTTAGGCTTCAGGTTAGGTTAGGTTTGAACTTAGTTTGAGGGAGTCAGTTTAGGGCTACTGTTAGTTTTCGGTTCAGTATTATGGTTGGAGTTAGCGTCAGGGTCAGGTTAGGGTTGAGGTTAGCTTGAGGTGTCCGCCTAGGGTTAGGGTTAGGTCCATGGTTTGATTTAGGCTCCAGATTAGGTTACGTTTGAACTTAGATTGAGTGAGTAAGTTTAGGGCTACTGTTAGTTTTCGGTTCAGTGTTACGGTTGGAGATAGCGTCAGGGTCAGGTTAGGGTTGGGGTTGAGCTTCAGGTGTCCACCTATTGTTAGGGTTAGGTCTATGATTTGAGTTAGGCTTCAGGTTAGGTTAGGTTTGAACTGAGTTTGAGCGAGTAAGTTTAGGGCTACTGTTAGTTTTCGGTTCAGTATTATGGTTGGAGTTAGCGTGAGTGTCCGGTTAGGGTTGGGGTTGAGTTTACGGTGTCCGCCTAGGGTTAGGGTTAGGTCTGTGGTTTGAGATAGGCTTCAGGTTAGGTTAGGTTTGAACTTAGTTTGAGGGAGTAAGTTTAGGGCTACTGTTAGTTTTCGGTTCAGTGTTACGGTTGGAGATAGAGTCCGGGTCAGGTTAGGGTTGTGGTTGAGCTTCAGGTGTCCGCCTAGGGTTAGGGTTAGGTCTATGGTTTGAGTTAGGCTTCAGGTTAGGTTAGGTTTGAACTTAGTTTGAGCGAGTAAGTTTAGGGCTACTCTTTGTTTTCGGTTTAGTGATATGGTTGGAGTTAGCCTGGAGGTCAGGTTAGGGTTGGGGTTGAGATTAAGGTGTCCGCCTAGGGTTAGGGTTAGGTGTACGGTTTGATTTAGGCTTTAGGTTAGGTTAGGTTTGAACTTAGTTTGAGGGAGTAAGTTTAGGGCTACTGTTAGTTTTCGGGAAACTGTTACGGTTGGAGTTAGCGTCAGGGCCAGGTTAGGTTTGGAGTTGAGATTAAGGTGTCCGCCTAGGGTTAGGGTTAGGTGTATGGTTTGATTTAGGCTTCAGGTTAAGTTAGGTTTGAAGTTAGTTTGAGGGAGTAAGTTTAGGGCTACTGTTAGTTTTCGGTTCAGTGTTACGGTTGGAGATAACGTCAGGGTCAGGTTAGGGTTGTGGTTGAGCTTCAGGTGTCCGCCTAGGGTTAGGGTTAGGTCTATGGTTTGAGTTAGGCTTCAGGTTAGGTTAGGTTTGAACTTAGTTTGAGGGAGTAAGTTTAGGGCTATTGTTAGTTTTCGGTTCAGTGTTATGGTTGGAGTTAGCGTGAGAGTCACGTTAGGGTTGGGGTTGAGCTTAAGGTGTCCGCCTAGGGGTAGGGTTCGGTGTATGGTTAGATTTAGGCTTCAGGTTAGGTTAGGTTTGAACTTAGTTTGAGGGAGTAAGTTTGGGCTACTCTTAGTTTTCGGGTAACTGTTACTGTTGGAGTTAGCGTCAGGGCCAGGTTAGGGTTGGGGTTGAGCTTAAGGTGTCTGCCTAGGGTTAGGGTTAGGTGTATGGTTTGATTTAGGCTTCAGGTTATGTTAGGTTTGAACTTAGTTTGAGGGAGTAAGTATAGGGCTACTGTTAGTTTTCGGTTCAGTATTATGGTTGGAGTTAGCGTCAGGGCCAGGTTAGGGTTGGGGTTGAGCTTCAGGTGTCCGCCTATTGTTAGGGTTAGGTCTATGATTTGATTTAGGCTTCAGGTTAGGTTAGGTTTGAACTTAGTTTGAGCGAGTAAGTTTAGGGCTACTCTTAGTTTTCGGTTCAGTGATATGGTTGGAGTTTGCCTGGAGGTCAGGTTAGGGTTGGGGTTGAGCTTAAGGTGTCCGCCTAGGGTTAGGATTAGGTGTATGGTTTGAATTAGGCTTCAGGTTAGGTTAGGTTTGAAGTTAGTTTGAGGGAGTCAGTTTAGGGGTACTGTTAGTTTTCGGTTAATTGTTACAGTTGGAGTAAGCGTCAGGGTCAGAGTAGGGTAGGGGTTAAGCATAAGGTGTCCGCCTAGGGTTAGGGTTAGGTCTATGGTTTCATTTAGGCTTCAGGTTAGGTTAGGATTGAACTTAGTTTGAGGGAGTCAGTTTAGGGCTACTGTTAGTTTTCGGTTCAGTGTTTCGGTTGGATTTAGCCTCAGGGTCAGGTTAGGTTTGGGGTTAAGCTTAAGGTGTCCACCTAGGGTTAGGGTTAGGTCTATGGTTTGAGTTAGGCTTGAGGTTAGGTTAGGTTTGAACTTAGTTTGAGGGAGTAAGTTTAGGGCTACTGTTAGTTTTTTGTTCAGTGTTTCGTCTGGAGTTAGCATGAGGGTCCGGTTAGGGTTCGGGTTGAGCTTAAGGTGTCCGCCTAGGGTTAGGGTTAGGTCTGTGGTTTGAGTTAGACTTCAGGTTAGGTTAGGTTTGAACTTAGTTTGAGGGAGTAAGTTTAGGGCTACTCTTGGTTTACGGGTAACTGTTACTGTTGGAGTTAGTGTCAGGGCCAGGTTAGGGTGGGGGTTGAGCTTAAGGTGTCCGCCTAGGGTTAGGGTTAGGTGTATGGTTTGATTTAGGCTTCAGGTTAGGTTAGGTTTGAACTTAGTTTGAGGGAGTAAGTTTAGGGTTACTGTTAGTTTTCAGGAAACTGTTACGGTTGGAGTTAGCGTCAGGGCCAGGTTAGGGTTGGGGTTGAGATTAAGGTGTCCGCCTAGGGTTAGGGTTAGGGGTATGGTTTCATTTAGGCTTCAGGTTAGGTTAGGTTTGAACTTACTTTGAGGGAGTAAGTTTAGGGCTACTGTTAGTTTTCGTTTAACTGTTACGGTTGGAGTTAGCGTCAGGGTCAGGTTAGGGTTGGGGTTGATCTTAAGGTGTCCTCCTAGGGTTAGGGTTAGGTCTGTGGTTTGAGTTAGGCTTCAGGTTAGGTTAGGTTTGAACTTAGTTTGAGGGAGTAAGTTTAGGGCTACTGTTAGTTTTCGGTTCAGTGTTACGTTTGGAGTTAACATGAGGGTCCGGTTAGGGTTGGGGTTGAGCTTAAGGTGTCCGCCTAGGGTTAGGGTTAGGTCTGTGGTTTGAGTTAGGCTTCAGGTTAGGTTAGGTTTGAACTTAGTTTGAGGGAGTAAGTTTAGGGCTACTGTTAGTTTTCGGTTGAGTGTTACGGTTGGAGATAGCGTCAGGGTCAGGTTAGGGTTGTGGTTGAGCTTCAGGTGTCCGCCTAGGGTTAGGGTTAGGTCTATGGTTTGAGTTAGGCTTCAGGTTAGGTTAGGTTTGAACTTAGTTTGAGGGAGTAAGTTTAGGGCTACTGTTAGTTTTCGGTTCAGTGTTACGGTTGGAGTTAGCGTGAGGGTCACGTTAGGGTTGGGGTTGAGCTTAAGGTGTCCGCCTAGGGTTAGGTTTCGGTGTATGGTTAGATTTAGGCTTCAGGTTAGGTTAGGTTTGAACTTAGTTTGAGGGAGTAAGTTTAGGGCTACTCTTAGTTTTCGGGTAACTGTTACTGTTGGAGTTAGCATCAGGGCCAGGTTAGGGTTGGGGTTGAGGTTAAGGTGTCCGCCTAGGGTTAGGGTTAGGTGTATGGTTTGATTTAGGCTTCAGGTGAGGTTAGGTTTGAACTTAGTTTGAGGGAGTAAGTTCAGGGCTACTGTTAGTTTTTGGTTAACTGTTACAGTTGGAGTAAGCGTCAGGTTCAGGTTAGGGTGGAGGTTAAGCATAAGGTGTCCGCCTAAGGTTAGGGTTAGGTCTATGATTTGATTTAGGCTACATGTTAGGTTAGGTTTGAACTTAGTTTGAGGGCGTCAGTTTAGGGCTACTGTTAGTTTTCGGTTCAGTATTATGGTTGGAGTTAGCGTCAGGGTCAGGTTAGGGTTGGGGTTAGCTTGAGGAGTCCGCCTAGGGTTAGGGTTAGGTCCATGGTTTGATTTAGGCTCCAGGTTAGGTTACGTTTGAACTTAGTTTGAGTGAGTAAGTTTAGGGCTACTGTTAGTTTTCGGGTAACTGTTACGATTGGAGTTAGCGTCAGGGCCAGGTTATGTTTGGGGTTGAGATTAAGGTGTCCGCCTAGGGTTACGGTTAGGTGTATGGTTTGATTTAGGCTTCATGTTAGGTTATGTTTGAACTTAGTTTGAGGGAGTAAGTTTAGGGCTACTGTTAGTTTTCGGTTAACTGTTATGGTTGGAGTAAGCGTCAGGGTCAGGTTAGGTTTGGGGTTGAGCTTAAGGTGTCCGCCTAGGTTTAGGGTTAGGTGTATGGTTCGATTTAGGCTTCAGGTTAGGTTAGGTTTGAACTTAGTTTGAGGGAGTAAGTTTAGGGCTACTGTTAGTTTTCGGTTCAGTTTTATGGTTGGAGTTAGCGTCAGGGTCAGGTTAGGGTTGGGGTTAGCTTGAGGTGTCCGCCTAGGGTTAGGGTTAGGTCCATGGTTTGATTTAGGCTCCAGGTTAGGTTATGTTTGAACTTAGTTTGAGTGAGTAAGTTTAGGGCTACTGTTAGTTTTCGGTTCAGTGTTACGGTTGGAGATAGCGTCAGGGTCAGGTTAGGGTTGGAGTGGAGCTTAAGGTGTCCGCCTATGGTTAGGGTTAGGTCTGTGGTTTGATTTAGGCTTCAGGTTAGGTTACATTTGAAATTAGTTTGAGGGAGTAAGTTTAGGGCTACTGTTAGTTTTCGGTTCCGTGTTACGGTTGGAGATAGCGTCAGGGTCAGGTTAGGGTTGGGGTTGAGCTTCAGGTGTCCGCCTATTGTTAGGGTTAGGTCTATGATTTGAGTTAGGCTTCAGGTTAGGTTAGGTTTGAACTTAGTTTGAGCGAGTAAGTTTAGGGCTACTCTTTGTTTTCGGTTCAGTGATATGGTTGGAGTTAGCCTGGAGGTCAGGTTAGGGTTGGGGTTGAGCTTAAGGTGTCCGCCTAGGGTTAGGGTTAGGTGTATGGTTTGATTTAGGCTTCAGGTTAGGTTAGGTTTGAACTTAGTTGGATGGAGTAAGTTTAGGGCTACTGTTAGTTTTCGGGAAACTGTTACGGTTGGAGTTAGCGTCAGTGCCAGGTTAGGGTTGGGGTTGAGATTAAGATGTCCGCCTCGGGTTAGGGTTAGGTGTATGGTTTGATTTAGGCTTCAGGTTAGGTTAGGTTTGAAGTTAGTTTGAGAGAGTAAGTTTAGGGTTACTGTTAGTTTTCGGTTAACTGTTACAGTTGGAGTAAGCGTCAGGGTCAGAGTAGGGTAGGGGTTAAGCATAAGGTGTCCGCCTAGGGTTAGGGTTAGGTCTATGGATTCATTTAGGCTTCAGGTTAGGTTAGGATTGAACTTAGTTTGAGGGAGTCAGTTTAGGGCTACTGTTAGTCTTCGGTTCAGTGTTTCGGTTGGATTTAGCCTCAGGGTCAGTTAGGGTTGGGGTTAAGCTTAAGGTGTCCGCCTAGGGTTAGGGTTAGGTCTATGGTTTGAGTTAGGCTTGAGGTTAGGTTAGGTTTGAACTTAGTTTGAGGGAGTAAGTTTAGGGCTACTGTTAGTTTTTGGTTCAGTGTTACGTTTGGAGTTAGCATGAGGGTCCGGTTAGGGTTGGGGTTGAGCTTAAGGTGTCCGCCTAGGGTTAGGGTTAGGTCTGTGGTTTGAGTTAGACTTCAGGTTAGGTTAGGTTTGAACTTAGTTTGAGGGAGTAAGTTTAGGGCTACTCTTAGTTTACGGGTACCTGTTACTGTTGGAGTTAGTGTCAGGGCCAGGTTATGGTGGGGGTTGAGCTTAAGGTGTCCGCCTAGGGTTAGGGTTAGGTGTATGGTTTGATTTAGGCTTCAGATTAGGTTAGGTTTGAACTTAGTTTGAGGAAGTAAGTTTAGGGCTACTGTTAGTTTTCGGGTAACTGTTACGGTTGGAGTTAGCGTCAGGGCCAGGTTAGGGTTGGGGTTGAGCTTCAGGTGTCCGCCTAGGGTTAGGGTTAGGTTTATGGTTTGATTTAGGCTTCAGCTTAGGTTAGGTTTGAACTTACTTTGAGGGAGTAAGTTTAGGGCTACTGTTAGTTTTCGGTTAACTGTTACAGTTGGAGTAAGCGTCAAGGTCATGTTAGGGTGGAGGTTAAGCATAAGGTGTCCGCCTAGGGTTAGGGTTAGGTCTAAGATTTGATTTAGGCTACAGGTTAGGTTAGGTTTGAACTTAGTTTGAGGGAGTCAGTTTAGGGCTACTGTTAGTTTTCGGTTAACTGTTACGGTTGGAGTAAGCGTCATCGTCAGGTTAGGTTTGGGGTTGAGCTTAAGGTGTCCGCCTAGGGTTATGGTTTGGTGTATGGTTTGATTTAGGCTTCAGGTTAGGTTAGGTTTGAACTTAGTTTGAGGGAGTAAGTTTAGGGCTACCGTTAGTTTTCGGTTCTGTATTATGGTTGGAGTTAGCGTCAGGGTCAGGTTAGGGTTGGGGTTAGCTTGAGGTGTCCGCCTAGGGTTAGGGTTAGGTCCATGGTTTGATTTAGGCTCCAGGTTAGGTTACGTTTGAACTTAGTTTGAGTGAGTAAGTTTAGGGCTACTGTTAGTTTTCGGTTCAGTGTTACGGTTGGAGATAGCGTCAGGGTCAGGTTAGGGTTGGAGTTGAGCTTAAGGTGTCCGGCTAGGGTTAGGGTTAGGTCTGTGGTTTGATTTAGGCTTCAGGTTAGGTTACATTTGAACTTAGTTTGAGTGAGTAAGGTTAGGGCTACTGTTAGTTTTCGGTTCAGTGTTACGGTTGGAAATATCGTCAGGGTCAGGTTAGGGTTGGGGTTGAGATTCAGGTGTCCGTCTATTGTTAGGGTTAGGTCTCTGATTTGAGTTAGGCTTCAGGTTAGGTTAGGTTTGAACTTAGTTTGAGGGAGTAAGTTTAGGGCTACTGTTAGTTTTTGGTTCAGTGTTACATTTGGAGTTAGCGTGAGTGTCCGGGTAGGGTTGGGGTTGAGCTTACGGTGTCCGCCTAGGGTTAGGGTTAGGTCTGTGGTTTGAGATAGGCTTCAGGTTAGGTTTGGTTTGAACTTAGTTTGAGGGAGTAAGTTTAGGGCTACTGTTAGTTTTCGGTTCAGTGTTACGGTTGGAGTTAGCGTGAGGGTCACGTTAGGGTTGGGGTTGAGCTTAAGGTGTCCGCCTAGGGTTAGGGTTAGGTGTATGGTTAGATTTAGGCTTCAGGTTAGGTTAGGTTTGAACTTAGTTTGAGGGAGTAAGTTTAGGGCTACTCTTAGTTTTCGGGTAACTGTTACTGTTGGAGTTAGCGTCAGGGCCAGGTTAGGGTTGGCGTTGACCTTAAGGTGTCCGCCTATGGTTAGGGTTAGGTTTATGGTTTGATTTAGGCTTCAGATTAGGTTAGGTTTGAACTTAGTTTGAGGGAGTAAGTTTAGGGCTACTGTTAGTTTTCGGTTAACTGTTACAGTTGGAGTAACGTCAGGGTCAGGTTAGGGTGGAGTTTTAGCATAAGGTGTCCGCCTAGGGTTAGGGTTAGGTCTACGATTTGATTTAGGCTACAGGTTAGGTTAGGTTTGAACTTAGTTTGAGGGAATCAGTTTAGGGCTACTGTTAGTTTTCGGTTAACTGTTACGGTTGGAGTAAGCGTCAGGGTCAGGTTAGGTTTGGGGTTGAGCTTAAGGTGTCCGCCTAGGGTTAGGGTTAGGTGTATGGTTTGATTTAGGCTTCAGGTTAGGTTAGGTTTGAACTTAGTTTGAGGGAGTCAGTTTAGGGCTACTGTTAGTTTTCGGTTCAGTATTATGGTTGGAGTTAGCGTCAGGGTCAGGTTAGGGTGGGGGTTAGCTTGAGGTGTCCGCCTAGGGTTAGGGTTAGGTCCATGGTTTGATTTAGGCTCCAGGTTAGGTTACGTTTGAACTTAGTTTGAGTGAGTAAGTTTAGGGCTACTGTTAGTTTTCGGTTCAGTGTTACGGTTGGAGATAGCGTCAGGGTCAGGTTAGGGTTGTGGTTGAGCTTCAGGTGTCCGCCTAGGGTTAGGGTTAGGTCTATGGTTTGAGTTAGGCTTCAGGTTAGGTTAGGTTTGAACTTAGTTTGAGGGAGTAAGTTTAGGGCTACTGTTAGTTTTCGGTTCAGTGTTACGGTTGGAGTTAGCGTGAGGGTCACGTTAGGGTTGGGGTTGAGCTTAAGGTGTCCGCCTAGGGTTAGGTTTCGGTGTATGGTTAGATTTAGGCTTCAGGTTAGGTTAGGTTTGAACTTAGTTTGAGGGAGTAAGTTTAGGGCTACTCTTAGTTTTCGGGTAACTGTTACTGTTGGAGTTAGCATCAGGGCCAGGTTAGGGTTGGGGTTGAGGTTAAGGTGTCCGCCTAGGGTTAGGGTTAGGTGTATGGTTTGATTTAGGCTTCAGGTTAGGTTAGGTTTGAACTTAGTTTGAGGGAGTAAGTTCAGGGCTACTGTTAGTTTTCGGTTAACTGTTACAGTTGGAGTAAGCGTCAGGTTCAGGTTAGGGTGGAAGTTAAGCATAAGGTGTCCGCCTAGGGTTAGGGTTAGGTCTATGGTTTGATTTAGGGTACATGTTAGGTTAGGTTTGAACTTAGTTTGAGGGAGTCAGTTTAGGGCTACTGTTAGTTTTCGGTTCAGTATTATGGTTGGAGTTAGCGTCAGAGTCAGGTTAGGGTTGGGGTTAGCTTGAGGTGTCCGCCTAGGGTTAGGGTTAGGTCCATGGTTTGATTTAGGCTCCAGGTTAGGTTACGTTTGAACTTAGTTTGAGTGAGTAAGTTTAGGGCTACTGTTAGTTTTCGGGTAACTGTTACGATTGGAGTTAGCGTCAGGGTCAGGTTATGTTTGGGGTTGAGGTTAAGGTGTCCGCCTAGGGTTACGGTTAGGTGTATGTTTTGATTTAGGCTTCATGTTAGGTTATGTTTGAACTTAGTTTGAGGGAGTAAGTTTAGGGCTACTGTTAGTTTTCGGTTAACTGTTATGGTTGGAGTAAGCGTCAGGGTCAGGTTAGGTTTGGGGTTGAGCTTAAGGTGTCTGCCTAGGTTTAGGGTTAGGTGTATGGTTCGATTTAGGCTTCAGGTTAGGTTAGGTTTGAACTTAGTTTGAGTGAGTAAGTTTAGGGCTACTGTTAGTTTTCGGTTCAGTGTTACGGTTGGAGATAGCGTCAGGGTCAGGTTAGGGTTGTGGTTGAGCTTCAGGTGTCCGCCTAGGGTTAGGGTTAGGTCTATAGTTTGAGTTAGGCTTCAGGTTAGGTTAGGTTTGAACTTAGTTTGAGCGAGTAAGTTTAGGGCTACTCTTTGTTTTCGGTTCAGTGATATGGTTGGAGTTAGCCTGGAGGTCAGGTTAGGGTTGGGGTTGAGATTAAGGTGTCCGCCTAGGGTTAGGGTTAGGTGTACGGTTTGATTTAGGCTTTAGGTTAGGTTAGGTTTGAACTTAGTTTGAGGGAGTAAGTTTAGGGCTACTGTTAGTTTTCGGGAAACTGTTACGGTTGGAGTTAGCGTCAGGGCCAGGTTAGGGTTGGGGTTGAGATTAAGGTGTCCGCCTAGGGTTAGGGTTAGGTGTATGGTTTGATTTAGGCTTCAGGTTAAGTTAGGTTTGAAGTTAGTTTGAGGGAGTAAGTTTAGGGCTACTGTTAGTTTTCGGTTCAGTGTTACGGTTGGAGATAACGTCAGGGTTTGGTTAGGGTTGTGGTTGAGCTTCAGGTGTCCGCCTAGGGTTAGGGTTAGGTCTATGGTTTGAGTTAGGCTTCAGGTTAGGTTAGGTTTGAACTTAGCTTGAGGGAGTAAGTTTAGGGCTATTGTTAGTTTTCGGTTCAGTGTTACGGTTGGAGTTAGCGTGAGAGTCACGTTAGGGTTGGGGTTGAGCTTAAGGTGTCCGCCTAGGGTTAGGGTTCGGTGTATGGTTAGATTTAGGCTTCAGGTTAGGTTAGGTTTGAACTTAGTTTGAGGGAGTAAGTTTAGGGCTACTCTTAGTTTTCGGGTAACTGTTACTGTTGGAGTTAGCGTCAGGGCCAGGTTAGGGTTGGGGTTGAGCTTAAGGTGTCCGCCTAGGGTTAGGGTTAGGTGTATGGTTTGATTTAGGCTTCAGGTTATGTTAGGTTTGAACTTAGTTTGAGGGAGTAAGTATAGGGCTTCTGTTAGTTTTCGGTTCAGTATTATGGTTGGAGTTAGCGTCAGGGCCAGGTTAGGGTTGGGGTTGAGCTTCAGGTGTCCGCCTATTGTTAGGGTTAGGTCTATGATTTGATTTAGGCTTCAGGTTAGGTTAGGTTTTAACTTAGTTTGAGCGAGTAAGTTTAGGGCTACTCTTAGTTTTCGGTTCAGTGATATGGTTGGAGTTAGCCTGGAGGTCAGGTTAGGGTTGGGGTTGAGCTTAAGGTGTCCGCCTAGGGTTAGGATTAGGTGTATGGTTTGATTTAGGCTTCAGGTTAGGTTAGGTTTGAAGTTAGTTTGAGGGAGTCAGTTTAGGGGTACTGTTAGTTTTCGGTTAATTGTTATAGTTGGAGTAAGCGTCAGGGTCAGAGTAGGGTAGGGGTTAAGCATAAGGTGTCCGCTAGGGTTAGGGTTAGGTCTATGGTTTGAGTTAGGCTTCAGGTTAGGTTAGGTTTGAACTTAGCTTGAGGAAGTAAGCTTAGGGCTACTGTTAGTTTTCGGGTAACTGTTACGGTTGGAGTTAGCGTCAGGGCCAGGTTAGGGTTGGGGTTGAGCTTAAGGTGTCCGCCTAGGGTTACGGTTAGGTGTATGGTTTGATTTAGGCTTCAGGTTAGGTTAGGTTTGAACTTAGTTTGAGGGAGTCAGTTTAGGGCTACTGTTAGTTTTCGGTTCAGTATTATGGTTGGAGTTAGCGTCAGGGTCAGGTTAGGGTTGAGGTTAGCTTGAGGTGTCCGCCTAGGGTTAGGGTTAGGTCCATGGTTTGATTTAGGCTCCAGATTAGGTTACGTTTGAACTTAGATTGAGTGAGTAAGTTTAGGGCTACTGTTAGTTTTCGGTTCAGTGTTACGGTTGGAGATAGCGTCAGGGTCAGGTTAGGGTTGGGGTTGAGCTTCAGGTGTCCACCTATTGTTAGGGTTAGGTCTATGATTTGAGTTAGGCTTCAGGTTAGGTTAGGTTTGAACTGAGTTTGAGCGAGTAAGTTTAGGGCTACTGTTAGTTTTCGGTTCAGTATTATGGTTGGAGTTAGCGTGAGTGTCCGGTTAGGGTTGGGGTTGAGTTTACGGTGTCCGCCTAGGGTTAGGGTTAGGTCTGTGGTTTGAGATAGGCTTCAGGTTAGGTTAGGTTTGAACTTAGTTTGAGGGAGTAAGTTTAGGGCTACTGTTAGTTTTCGGTTCAGTGTTACGGTTGGAGATAGCGTCCGGGTCAGGTTAGGGTTGTGGTTGAGCTTCAGGTGTCCGCCTAGGGTTAGGGTTAGGTCTATGGTTTGAGTTAGGCTTCAGGTTAGGTTAGGTTTGAACTTAGTTTGAGCGAGTAAGTTTAGGGCTACTCTTTGTTTTCGGTTTAGTGATATGGTTGGAGTTAGCCTGGAGGTCAGGTTAGGGTTGGGGTTGAGATTAAGGTGTCCGCCTAGGGTTAGGGTTAGGTGTACGGTTTGATTTAGGCTTTAGGTTAGGTTAGGTTTGAACTTAGTTTGAGGGAGTAAGTTTAGGGCTACTGTTAGTTTTCGGGAAACTGTTACGGTTGGAGTTAGCGTCAGGGCCAGGTTAGGGTTGGAGTTGAGATTAAGGTGTCCGCCTAGGGTTAGGGTTAGGTGTATGGTTTGATTTAGGCTTCAGGTTAAGTTAGGTTTGAAGTTAGTTTGAGGGAGTAAGTTTAGGGCTACTGTTAGTTTTCGGTTCAGTGTTACGGTTGGAGATAACGTCAGGGTCAGGTTAGGGTTGTGGTTGAGCTTCAGGTGTCCGCCTAGGGTTAGGGTTAGGTCTATGGTTTGAGTTAGGCTTCAGGTTAGGTTAGGTTTGAACTTAGTTTGAACGAGTAAGTTTAGGGCTATTGTTAGTTTTCGGTTCAGTGTTATGGTTGGAGTTAGCGTGAGAGTCACGTTAGGGTTGGGGTTGAGCTTAAGGTGTCCGCCTAGGGGTAGGGTTCGGTGTATGGTTAGATTTAGGCTTCAGGTTAGGTTAGGTTTGAACTTAGTTTGAGGGAGTAAGTTTAGGGCTACTCTTAGTTTTCGGGTAACTGTTACTGTTGGAGTTAGCGTGAGGGTCACGTTAGGGTTGGGGTTGAGCTTAAGGTGTCCGCCTAGGGGTAGGGTTCGGTGTATGGTTAGATTTAGGCTTCAGGTTAGGTTAGGTTTGAACTTAGTTTGAGTGAGTAAGTTTAGGGCTACTGTTAGTTTTCGGGTAACTGTTACGATTGGAGTTAGCGTCAGGGTCAGGTTATGTTTGGGGTTGAGGTTAAGGTGTCCGCCTAGGGTTACGGTTAGGTGTATGGTTTGATTTAGGCTTCATGTTAGGTTATGTTTGAACTTAGTTTGAGGGAGTAAGTTTAGGGCTACTGTTAGTTTTCGGTTAACTGTTATGGTTGGAGTAAGCGTCAGGGTCAGGTTAGGTTTGGGGTTGAGCTTAAGGTGTCTGCCTAGGTTTAGGGTTAGGTGTATGGTTCGATTTAGGCTTCAGGTTAGGTTAGGTTTGAACTTAGTTAGAGTGAGTAAGTTTAGGGCTACTGTTAGTTTTCGGTTCAGTGTTACGGTTGGAGATAGCGTCAGGGTCAGGTTAGGGTTGTGGTTGAGCTTCAGGTGTCCACCTAGGGTTAGGGTTAGGTCTATAGTTTGAGTTAGGCTTCAGGTTAGGTTAGGTTTGAACTTAGTTTGAGCGAGTAAGTTTAGGGCTACTCTTTGTTTTCGGTTCAGTGATATGGTTGGAGTTAGCCTGGAGGTCAGGTTAGGGTTGGGGTTGAGATTAAGGTGTCCGCCTAGGGTTAGGGTTAGGTGTACGGTTTGATTTAGGCTTTAGGTTAGGTTAGGTTTGAACTTAGTTTGAGGGAGTAAGTTTAGGGCTACTGTTAGTTTTCGGGAAACTGTTACGGTTGGAGTTAGCGTCAGGGCCAGGTTAGGGTTGGGGTTGAGATTAAGGTGTCCGCCTAGGGTTAGGGTTAGGTGTATGGTTTGATTTAGGCTTCAGGTTAAGTTAGGTTTGAAGTTAGTTTGAGGGAGTAAGTTTAGGGCTACTGTTAGTTTTCGGTTCAGTGTTACGGTTGGAGATAACGTCAGGGTTTGGTTAGGGTTGTGGTTGAGCTTCAGGTGTCCGCCTAGGGTTAGGGTTAGGTCTATGGTTTGAGTTAGGCTTCAGGTTAGGTTAGGTTTGAACTTAGCTTGAGGGAGTAAGTTTAGGGCTATTGTTAGTTTTCGGTTCAGTGTTACGGTTGGAGTTAGCGTGAGAGTCACGTTAGGGTTGGGGTTGAGCTTAAGGTGTCCGCCTAGGGTTAGGGTTCGGTGTATGGTTAGATTTAGGCTTCAGGTTAGGTTAGGTTTGAACTTAGTTTGAGGGAGTAAGTTTAGGGCTACTCTTAGTTTTCGGGTAACTGTTACTGTTGGAGTTAGCGTCAGGGCCAGGTTAGGGTTGGGGTTGAGCTTAAGGTGTCCGCCTAGGGTTAGGGTTAGGTGTATGGTTTGATTTAGGCTTCAGGTTATGTTAGGTTTGAACTTAGTTTGAGGGAGTAAGTATAGGGCTACTGTTAGTTTTCGGTTCAGTATTATGGTTGGAGTTAGCGTCAGGGCCAGGTTAGGGTTGGGGTTGAGCTTCAGGTGTCCGCCTATTGTTAGGGTTAGGTCTATGATTTGATTTAGGCTTCAGGTTAGGTTAGGTTTTAACTTAGTTTGAGCGAGTAAGTTTAGGGCTACTCTTAGTTTTCGGTTCAGTGATATGGTTGGAGTTAGCCTGGAGGTCAGGTTAGGGTTGGGGTTGAGCTTAAGGTGTCCGCCTAGGGTTAGGATTAGGTGTATGGTTTGATTTAGGCTTCAGGTTAGGTTAGGTTTGAAGTTAGTTTGAGGGAGTCAGTTTAGGGGTACTGTTAGTTTTCGGTTAATTGTTACAGTTGGAGTAAGCGTCAGGGTCAGAGTAGGGTAGGGGTTAAGCATAAGGTGTCCGCTAGGGTTAGGGTTAGGTCTATGGTTTGAGTTAGGCTTCAGGTTAGGTTAGGTTTGAACTTAGTTTGAGGAAGTAAGCTTAGGGCTACTGTTAGTTTTCGGGTAACTGTTACGGTTGGAGTTAGCGTCAGGGCCAGGTTAGGGTTGGGGTTGAGCTTAAGGTGTCCGCCTAGGGTTACGGTTAGGTGTATGGTTTGATTTAGGCTTCAGGTTAGGTTAGGTTTGAACTTAGTTTGAGGGAGTCAGTTTAGGGCTACTGTTAGTTTTCGGTTCAGTATTATGGTTGGAGTTAGCGTCAGGGTCAGGTTAGGGTTGAGGTTAGCTTGAGGTGTCCGCCTAGGGTTAGGGTTAGGTCCATGGTTTGATTTAGGCTCCAGATTAGGTTACGTTTGAACTTAGATTGAGTGAGTAAGTTTAGGGCTACTGTTAGTTTTCGGTTCAGTGTTACGGTTGGAGATAGCGTCAGGGTCAGGTTAGGGTTGGGGTTGAGCTTCAGGTGTCCACCTATTGTTAGGGTTAGGTCTATGATTTGAGTTAGGCTTCAGGTTAGGTTAGGTTTGAACTGAGTTTGAGCGAGTAAGTTTAGGGCTACTGTTAGTTTTCGGTTCAGTATTATGGTTGGAGTTAGCGTGAGTGTCCGGTTAGGGTTGGGGTTGAGTTTACGGTGTCCGCCTAGGGTTAGGGTTAGGTCTGTGGTTTGAGATAGGCTTCAGGTTAGGTTAGGTTTGAACTTAGTTTGAGGGAGTAAGTTTAGGGCTACTGTTAGTTTTCGGTTCAGTGTTACGGTTGGAGATAGCGTCCGGGTCAGGTTAGGGTTGTGGTTGAGCTTCAGGTGTCCGCCTAGGGTTAGGGTTAGGTCTATGGTTTGAGTTAGGCTTCAGGTTAGGTTAGGTTTGAACTTAGTTTGAGCGAGTAAGTTTAGGGCTACTCTTTGTTTTCGGTTTAGTGATATGGTTGGAGTTAGCCTGGAGGTCAGGTTAGGGTTGGGGTTGAGATTAAGGTGTCCGCCTAGGGTTAGGGTTAGGTGTACGGTTTGATTTAGGCTTTAGGTTAGGTTAGGTTTGAACTTAGTTTGAGGGAGTAAGTTTAGGGCTACTGTTAGTTTTCGGGAAACTGTTACGGTTGGACTTAGCGTCAGGGCCAGGTTAGGGTTGGAGTTGAGATTAAGGTGTCCGCCTAGGGTTAGGGTTAGGTGTATGGTTTGATTTAGGCTTCAGGTTAAGTTAGGTTTGAAGTTAGTTTGAGGGAGTAAGTTTAGGGCTACTGTTAGTTTTCGGTTCAGTGTTACGGTTGGAGATAACGTCAGGGTCAGGTTAGGGTTGTGGTTGAGCTTCAGGTGTCCGCCTAGGGTTAGGGTTAGGTCTATGGTTTGAGTTAGGCTTCAGGTTAGGTTAGGTTTGAACTTAGTTTGAGGGAGTAAGTTTAGGGCTATTGTTAGTTTTCGGTTCAGTGTTATGGTTGGAGTTAGCGTGAGAGTCACGTTAGGGTTGGGGTTGAGCTTAAGGTGTCCGCCTAGGGGTAGGGTTCGGTGTATGGTTAGATTTAGGCTTCAGGTTAGGTTAGGTTTGAACTTAGTTTGAGGGAGTAAGTTTAGGGCTACTCTTAGTTTTCGGGTAACTGTTACTGTTGGAGTTAGCGTCAGGGCCAGGTTAGGGTTGGGTTTGAGCTTAAGGTGTCTGCCTAGGGTTAGGGTTAGGTGTATGGTTTGATTTAGGCTTCAGGTTATGTTAGGTTTGAACTTAGTTTGAGGGAGTAAGTATAGGGCTACTGTTAGTTTTCGGTTCAGTATTATGGTTGGAGTTAGCGTCAGGGCCAGGTTAGGGTTGGGGTTGAGCTTCAGGTGTCCGCCTATTGTTAGGGTTAGGTCTATGATTTGATTTAGGCTTCAGGTTAGGTTAGGTTTGAACTTAGTTTGAGCGAGTAAGTTTAGGGCTACTCTTAGTTTTCGGTTCAGTGATATGGTTGGAGTTTGCCTGGAGGTCAGGTTAGGGTTGGGGTTGAGCTTAAGGTGTCCGCCTAGGGTTAGGATTAGGTGTATGGTTTGAATTAGGCTTCAGGTTAGGTTAGGTTTGAAGTTAGTTTGAGGGAGTCAGTTTAGGGGTACTGTTAGTTTTCGGTTAATTGTTACAGTTGGAGTAAGCGTCAGGGTCAGAGTAGGGTAGGGGTTAAGCATAAGGTGTCCGCCTAGGGTTAGGGTTAGGTCTATGGTTTCATTTAGGCTTCAGGTTAGGTTAGGATTGAACTTAGTTTGAGGGAGTCAGTTTAGGGCTACTGTTAGTTTTCGGTTCAGTGTTTCGGTTGGATTTAGCCTCAGGGTCAGGTTAGGTTTGGGGTTAAGCTTAAGGTGTCCACCTAGGGTTAGGGTTAGGTCTATGGTTTGAGTTAGGCTTGAGGTTAGGTTAGGTTTGAACTTAGTTTGAGGGAGTAAGTTTAGGGCTACTGTTAGTTTTTTGTTCAGTGTTTCGTCTGGAGTTAGCATGAGGGTCCGGTTAGGGTTCGGGTTGAGCTTAAGGTGTCCGCCTAGGGTTAGGGTTAGGTCTGTGGTTTGAGTTAGACTTCAGGTTAGGTTAGGTTTGAACTTAGTTTGAGGGAGTAAGTTTAGGGCTACTCTTGGTTTACGGGTAACTGTTACTGTTGGAGTTAGTGTCAGGGCCAGGTTAGGGTGGGGGTTGAGCTTAAGGTGTCCGCCTAGGGTTAGGGTTAGGTGTATGGTTTGATTTAGGCTTCAGGTTAGGTTAGGTTTGAACTTAGTTTGAGGGAGTAAGTTTAGGGTTACTGTTAGTTTTCAGGAAACTGTTACGGTTGGAGTTAGCGTCAGGGCCAGGTTAGGGTTGGGGTTGAGATTAAGGTGTCCGCCTAGGGTTAGGGTTAGGGGTATGGTTTCATTTAGGCTTCAGGTTAGGTTAGGTTTGAACTTACTTTGAGGGAGTAAGTTTAGGGCTACTGTTAGTTTTCGTTTAACTGTTACGGTTGGAGTTAGCGTCAGGGTCAGGTTAGGGTTGGGGTTGATCTTAAGGTGTCCTCCTAGGGTTAGGGTTAGGTCTGTGGTTTGAGTTAGGCTTCAGGTTAGGTTAGGTTTGAACTTAGTTTGAGGGAGTAAGTTTAGGGCTACTGTTAGTTTTCGGTTCAGTATTATGGTTGGAGTTAGCGTCAGGGTCAGGTTAGGGTTGAGGTTAGCTTGAGGTGTCCGCCTAGGGTTAGGGTTAGGTCCATGGTTTGATTTAGGCTCCAGGTTAGGTTACGTTTGAACTTAGTTTGAGTGAGTAAGTTTAGGGCTACTGTTAGTTTTCGGTTCAGTGTTACGGTTGGAGATAGCGTCAGGGTCAGGTTAGGGTTGGGGTCGAGCTTCAGGTGTCCGCCTATTGTTAGGGTTAGGTCTATGATTTGAGTAAGGCTTCAGGTTAGGTTAAGTTTGAACTTAGTTTGAGCAAGTAAGTTTAGGGCTACTCTTAGTTTTCGGTTCAGTGATATCGTTGGAGTTAGCCTGGAGGTCAGGTTCGGGTTGGGGTTGAGCTTAAGGTGTCCGCCTAGGGTTAGGGTTAGGTGTATGGTTTGATTTAGGCTTCAGGTTAGGTTAGGTTTGAACTTAGTTTGAGGGAGTAAGTTTAGGGCTACTGTTAGTTTTCGGGAAACTGTTACGGTTGGAGTTAGCGTCAGGGCCAGGTTATGGTTGGGGTTGAGATTAAGGTGTACGCCTAGGGTTAGGGTTAGGTGTATGGTTTGATTTAGGCTTCAGGTTAGGTTAGGTTTGAACTTAGTTTGAGGGAGTTAGTTTAGGGCTACTGTTCGTTTTCGTTTAACTGTTACGGTTGGAGTAAGCGTCAGGGTCAGGTTAGGGTGGGGGTTAACCATAAGGTGTCCACCTAGGGTTAGGGTTAGGTCTATGATTTGATTTAGTCTTCAGGTTAGGTTAGGTTTGAACTTAGTTTGAGGGAGTCAGTTTAGGGCTACTGTTAGTTTTCGGTTAACTGTTACGGTTGGAGTAAGCGTCAGGGTCAGGTTAGGTTTGGGGTTGAGCTTAAGGTGTCCGCCTAGGGTTAGGGTTAGGTTTATGGTTTGATTTAGGCTTCAAGTTAGGTTAGGTTTGAACTTAGTTTGAGGGAGTAAGTTTAGGGCTACTGTTAGTTTTCGTTTAACTGTTACGGTTGGATTAAGCGTCAGGGTCAGGTTAGGGTTGGGGTTGAGCTTAAGGTGTCCGCCTAGGGTTAGGGTTAGGTCTGTGGTTTGAGTTAGGCTTCAGGTTAGGTTAGGTTTGAACTTAGTTTGAGGAAGTAAGTTTAGGGCTACTGTTAGTTTTCGGTTCAGTGTTACGGTTGGAGATAGCGTCAGGGTCAGGTTAGGGTTGTGGTTGAGCTTCAGGTGTCCGCCTAGGGTTAGGGTTAGGTCTATGGTTTGAGTTAGGCTTCAGGTTAGGTTAGGTTTGAAATTAGTTTGAGGGAGTACGTTTAGGGCTACTGTTAGTTTTCGGTTCAGTGTTACGGTTGGAGTTAGCGTGAGGGTCACATTAGGGTTGGGGTTCAGCTTAAGGTGTCCGCCTAGGGTTAGGGTTCGGTGTATGGTTAGATTTAGGCTTCAGGTTAGGTTAGGTTTGAACTTAGTTTGAGGGAGTAAGTTTAGGGCTACTCTTAGTTTTCGGGTAACTGTTACTGTTGGAGTTAGCGTCAGGGCCAGGTTAGGGTTGGGGTTGAGCTTAAGGTGTCCGCCTAGGGTTAGGGTTAGGTCTATTGTTTGAGTTAGGCTTCAGGTTATGTTAGGTTTGAACTTACTTTGAGGGAGTAAGTTTAGGGCTACTGTTAGTTTTCGGTTCAGTGTTACGGTTGGAGTTAGCGTGAGGGTCAGGTTAGGGTTGGGGTTGAGCTTAAGGTGTCCGCCTAGGGTTTGGGTTAGGTCTGTGGTTTGAGTTAGACTTCAGGTTAGGTTAGGTTTGAACTTAGTTTGAGGGAGTAAGTTTAGGGCTACTGTTAGTTTTCGGTTCAGTGTTACGGTTGGAGATAGCGTCAGGGTGAAGTTAGGGTTGGGGTTGAGATTCAGGTGTCCGCCTAGGGTTAGGGTTAGGTCTATGGTTTGAGTTAGGCTTCAGGTTAGGTTATGTTTGAACTTAGTTTGAGGAAGTAAGTTTAGGGCTACTGTTAGTTTTCGGGTAACTGTTACGATTGGAGTTAGCGTCAGGGCCAGGTTATGTTTGGGGTTGAGCTTAAGGTGTCCGCCTAGGGTTACGGTTAGGTGTATGGTTTGATTTAGGCTTCATGTTAGGTTATGTTTGAACTTAGTTTGAGGGAGTAAGTTTAGGGCTACTGTTAGTTTTCGGTTAACTGTTATGGTTGGAGTAAGCGTCAGGGTCAGGTTAGGGTTGGGGATGAGATTAAGATGTCCGCCTAGGGTTAGGGTTAGGTGTATGGTTTGATTTAGGCTTCAGGTTAGGTTAGGTTTGAAGTTAGTTTGAGGGAGTAAGTTTAGGGCTACTGTTAGTTTTCGGTTCAGAGTTACGGTTGGAGATAGCGTCAGGGTCAGGTTAGGGTTGGGGTTGAGCTTCAGGTGTCCGCCTAGGATTAGGGTTAGGTCTATGATTTGAGTTAGGCTTCAGGTTAGGTTAGGTTTGAACTTAGTTTGAGCGAGTAAGTTTAGGGCTACTCTTAGTTTTCGGTTCAGTGATATGGTTGGAGTTAGCCTGGAGGTCAGGTTAGGGTTGGGGTTGAGCTTAAGGTGTCCGCCTAGGGTTAGGGTTAGGTGTATGGTTTGAGTTAGGCTTCAGGTTAGGTTAGGTTTGAACTTAGTTTGATGGAGTAAGTTTAGGGCTACTGTTAGTTTTCGGGAAACTGTTACGGTTGGAGTTAGCGTCAGGGCCATGTTAGGGTTGGGGTTGAGATTAAGATGTCCGCCTAGGGTTAGGGTTAGGTGTATGGTTTGATTTAGGCTTCAGGTTAGGTTAGGTTTGAAGTTAGTTTGAGGGAGTAAGTTTAGGGTTACTGTTAGTTTTCGGTTAACTGTTACAGTTGGAGTAAGCGTCAGGGTGAGAGTAGGGTAGGGGTTAAGCATAAGGTGTCCGCCTAGGGTTAGGGTTAGGTCTATGGTTTCATTTAGGCTTCAGGTTAGGTTAGGATTGAACTTAGTTTGAGGGAGTCAGTTTAGGGCTACTGTTAGTTTTCGGTTCAGTGTTTCGGTTGGATTTAGCCTCAGGGTCAGGTTAGGGTTGGGGTTAAACTTAAGGTGTCCGCCTAGGGTTAGGGTTAGGTCTATGGTTTGAGTTAGGCTTGAGGTTAGGTTAGGTTTGAACTTAGTTTGAGGGAGTAAGTTTAGGGCTACTCTTAGTTTACGGGTAACTGTTACTGTTGGAGTTAGTGTCAGGGCCAGGTTAGGGTGGGTGTTGAGCTTAAGGTGTCCGCCTAGGGTTAGGGTTAGGTGTATGGTTTGATTTAGTCTTCAGGTTAGGTTAGGTTTGAACTTAGTTTGAGGGAGTAAGTTTAGGGCTACTGTTAGTTTTCGTTTAACTGTTACGGTTGGAGTAAGCGTCAGGGTCAGGTTAGGGTGGGGGTTAACCATAAGGTGTCCACCTAGGGTTACGGTTAGGTCTATGGTTTCATTTAGGCTTCAGGTTAGGTTAGGTTTGAAGTTAGTTTGAGGGAGTAAGTTTAGGGCTACTGTTAGTTTTCGGTTCAGTGTTACGGTTGGAGATAGCGTCAGGGTCAGGTTAGGGTTGGGGTTGAGCTTCAGGTGTCCGCCTATTGTTAGGGTTAGGACTATGATTTGAGTTAGGCTTAAGGTTAGGTTAGGTTTGAACTTAGTTTGAGCGAGTAAGTTTAGGGCTACTCTTTGTTTTCGGTTCAGTGATATGGTTGGAGGTAGCCTGGAGGTCAGGTTAGGGTTGGGGTTGAGCTTAAGGTGTCCGCCTAGGCTTAGGGTTAGGTGTATGGTTTGATTTAGGCTTTAGGTTAGGTTAGGTTTGAACTTAGTTTGAGGGAGTAAGTTTAGGGCTACTGTTAGTTTTCGGGAAACTGTTACGGTTGGAGTTAGCGTCAGGGCCAGGTTATGGTTGGGGTTGAGATTAAGGTGTACGCCTAGGGTTAGGGTTAGGTGTATGGTTTGATTTAGGCTTCAGGTTAGGTTAGGTTTGAAGTTAGTTTGAGGGAGTTAGTTTAGGGCTACTGTTCATTTTCGTTTAACTGTTACGGTTGGAGTAAGCGTCAGGGTCAGGTTAGGGTGGGGGTTAACCATAAGGTGTCCACCTAGGGTTAGGGTTAGGTCTATGATTTGATTTAGTCTTCAGGTTAGGTTAGGTTTGAACTTAGTTTGAGGGAGTCAGTTTAGGGCTACTGTTAGTTTTCGGTTAACTGTTACGGTTGGAGTAAGCGTCAGGGTCAGGTTAGGTTTGGGGTTGAGCTTAAGGTGTCCGCCTAGGGTTAGGGTTAGGTTTATGGTTTGATTTAGGCTTCAAGTTAGGTTAGGTTTGAACTTAGTTTGAGGGAGTAAGTTTAGGGCTACTGTTAGTTTTCGTTTAACTGTTACGGTTGGAGTAAGCGTCAGGGTCAGGTTAGGGTTGGGGTTGAGCTTAAGGTATCCGCCTAGGGTTAGGGTTAGGTCTGTGGCTTGAGTTAGGCTTCAGGTTAGGTTAGGTTTGAACTTAGTTTGAGGAAGTAAGTTTAGGGCTACTGTTAGTTTTCGGTTCAGTGTTACGGTTGGAGATAGCGTCAGGGTCAGGTTAGGGTTGTGGTTGAGCTTCAGGTGTCTGCCTAGGGTTAGGGTTAGGTCTATGGTTTGAGTTAGGCTTCAGGTTAGGTTAGGTTTGAACTTAGTTTGAGGGAGTACGTTTAGGGCTACTGTTAGTTTTCGGTTCAGTGTTACGGTTGGAGTTAGCGTGAGGGTCACATTAGGGTTGGGGTTCAGCTTAAGGTGTCCGCCTAGGGTTAGGGTTCGGTGTATGGTTAGATTTAGGCTTCAGGTTAGGTTAGGTTTGAACTTAGTTTGAGGGAGTAAGTTTAGGGCTACTCTTAGTTTTCGGGTAACTGTTACTGTTGGAGTTAACGTCAGGGCCAGGTTAGGGTTGGGGTTGAGCTTAAGGTGTCCGCCTAGGGTTAGGGTTAGGTCTATTGTTTGAGTTAGGCTTCAGGTTATGTTAGGTTTGAACTTACTTTGAGGGAGTAAGTTTAGGGCTACTGTTAGTTTTCGGTTCAGTGTTACGGTTGGAGTTAGCGTGAGGGTCAGGTTAGGGTTGGGGTTGAGCTTAAGGTGTCCGCCTAGGGTTAGGGTTAGGTCTGTGGTTTGAGTTAGACTTCAGGTTAGGTTAGGTTTGAACTTAGTTTGAAGGAGTAAGTTTAGGGCTACTGTTAGTTTTCGGTTCAGTGTTACGGTTGGAGATAGCGTCAGGGTGAAGTTAGGGTTGGGGTTGAGATTCAGGTGTCCGCCTAGGGTTAGGGTTAGGTCTATGGTTTGAGTTAGGCTTCAGGTTAGGTTATGTTTGAACTTAGTTTGAGGAAGTAAGTTTAGGGCTACTGTTAGTTTTCGGGTAACTGTTACGATTGGAGTTAGCGTCAGGGCCAGGTTATGTTTGGGGTTGAGCTTAAGGTGTCCGCCTAGGGTTACGGTTAGGTGTATGGTTTGATTTAGGCTTCATGTTAGGTTATGTTTGAACTTAGTTTGAGGGAGTAAGTTTAGGGCTACTGTTAGTTTTCGGTTAACTGTTATGGTTGGAGTAAGCGTCAGGGTCAGGTTAGGGTTGGGGATGAGATTAAGATGTCCGCCTAGGGTTAGGGTTAGGTGTATGGTTTGATTTAGGCTTCAGGTTAGGTTAGGTTTGAAGTTAGTTTGAGGGAGTAAGTTTAGGGCTACTGTTAGTTTTCGGTTCAGAGTTACGGTTGGAGATAGCGTCAGGGTCAGGTTAGGGTTGGGGTTGAGCTTCAGGTGTCCTCCTAGGATTAGGGTTAGGTCTATGATTTGAGTTAGGCTTCAGGTTAGGTTACGTTTGAACTTAGTTTGAGGGAGTAAGTTTAGGGCTACTGTTAGTTTTCGGTTCAGTTTTATGGTTGGAGTTAGCGTCAGGGTCACGTTAGGGTTGAGGTTAGCTTGAGGTGTCCGCCTAGGGTTAGGGTTAGGTCCGTGGTTTGATTTAGGCTCCAGGTTAGGTTACGTTTGAACTTAGTTTGAGGGAGTAAGTTTAGGGCTACTGTTAGTTTTCGGTTCAGTGTTACGGTTGGAGATAGCGTCAGGGTCAGGTTAGGGTTGGGGTTGAGCTTCAGGTGTCCGCCTATTGTTAGGGTTAGGTCTATGATTTGAGTTAGGCTTCAGGTTAGGTTAGGTTTGAACTTAGTTTGAGCGAGTAAGTTTAGGGCTACTCTTTGTTTTCGGTTCAGTGATATGGTTGGAGGTAGCCTGGAGGTCAGGTTAGGGTTCGGGTTGAGCTTAACGTGTCCGCCTAGGGTTAGGGTTAGGTGTATGGTTTGATTTAGGCTTTAGGTTAGGTTAGGTTTGAACTTAGTTTGAGGGAGTAAGTTTAGGGCTACTGTTAGTTTTCGGGAAACTGTTACAGTTGGAGTTAGCGTCAGGGCCAGGTTAGGGTTGGGGTTGAGATTAAGGTGTCCGCCTAGGGTTAGGGTTAGGTGTATGATTTGATTTAGGCTTCAGGTTAGGTTAGGTTTAAGTTAGTTTGAGAGAGTAAGTTTAGCGCTACTGTTAGTTTTCGGTTAAATGTTACAGTTGGAGTAAGCGTCAGGGTCAGGGTAGGGTGGGGGTTAATCAAGTTGTCCGCCTAGGGTTAGGATTAGGTCTATGATTTGATTTAGTCTTTAGGTTAGGTTACGTTTGAACTTAGTTTGAGGGAGTCAGTTTAGGGCTACTGTTAGTTTTCGGTTCAGTGTTACGGTTGGAGTTAGCGTCAGGGTCAGGTTAGGGTTGGGGTTGAGCTTCAGGTGTCCACCTATTGTTAGGGTTAGGTCTATGATTTGAGTTAGGCTTCAGGTTAGGTTAGGTTTGAACTGAGTTTGAGCGAGTAAGTTTAGGGCTACTTTTAGTTTTCGGTTCAGTATTATGGTTGGAGTTAGCGTGAGTGTCCGGTTAGGGTTGGGGTTGAGTTTACGGTGTCCGCCTAGGGTTAGGGTTATGTCTGTGGTTTGAGATAGGCTTCAGGTTAGGTTAGGTTTGAACTTAGTTTGAGGGAGTAAGTTTAGGGCTACTGTTAGTTTTCGGTTCAGTGTTACGTTTGGAGATAGCGTCAGGGTCAGGTTAGGGTTGTGTTTGAGCTTCAGCTGTCCGCCTAGGGTTAGGGTTAGGTCTCTGGTTTGAGTTAGGCTTCAGGTTAGGTCAGGTTTGAACTTAGTTTGAGCGAGTAAGTTTAGGGCTACTCTTTGTTTTCGGTTCAGTGATATGGTTGGAGTTAGCCTGGAGGTCAGGTTAGGGTTGGGGTTGAGCTTAAGGTGTCCGCCTAGGGTTAGGGTTAGGTGTATGGTTTGATTTAGGCTTCAGGTTAGGTTAGGTTTGAACTTAGTTTGATGGAGTAAGTTTAGGGCTACTGTTAGTTTTCGGGAAACTGTTACGGTTGGAGTTAGCGTCAGGGCCAGGTTAGGGTTGGGGTTGAGATTAAGATGTCCGCCTAGGGTTAGGGTTAGGTGTATGGTTTGATTTAGGCTTCAGGTTAGGTTAGGTTTGAAGTTAGTTTGAGGGAGTAAGTTTAGGGTTACTGTTAGTTTTCGGTTAACTGTTACAGTTGGAGTAAGCGTCAGGGTGAGAGTAGGGTAGGGGTTAAGCATAAGGTGTCCGCCTAGGGTTAGGGTTAGGTCTATGGTTTCATTTAGGCTTCAGGTTAGGTTAGGATTGAACTTAGTTTGAGGGAGTCAGTTTAGGGCTACTGTTAGTTTTTGGTTCAGTGTTTCGGTTGGATTTAGCCTCAGGGTAAGTTTAGGGTTGGGGTTAAGCTTAAGGTGTCCGCCTAGGGTTAGGGTTAGGTCTATGGTTTGAGTTAGGCTTGAGGTTAGGTTAGATTTGAACTTAGTTTGAGGGAGTAAGTTTAGGGCTACTGTTAGTTTTTGGTTCAGTGTTACGTTTGGAGTTAGCATGAGGGTCCGGTTAGGTTTGGGGTTGAGTTTAAGGTGTCCGCCTAGGGTTAGGGTTAGGTCTGTGGTTTGAGTTAGACTTCAGGTTAGGTTAGGTTTGAACTTAGTTTGAGGGAGTAAGTTTAGGGCTACTCTTAGTTTACGGGTAACTGTTACTGTTGGAGTTAGTGTCAGGGCCAGGTTAGGGTGGGGGTTGAGCTTAAGGTGTCCGCCTAGGGTTAGGGTTAGGTGTATGGTTTGATTTAGGCTTCAGGTTAGGTTAGGTTTGAACTTAGTTTGAGGGAGTAAGTTTAGGGTTACTGTTAGTTTTCGGGAAACTGTTACGGTTGGAGTTAGCGTCAGGGCCAGGTTAGGGTTGGGGTTGAGATTAATGTGTCCGCCTAGGGTTAGGGTTAGGTGCATGGTTTCATTTAGGCTTAAGGTTAGGTTAGGTTTGAACTTAGTTTGAGTGAGTAAGTTTAGGGCTACTGTTAGTTTTCGTTTAACTGTTACGGTTGGAGTAAGCGTCAGGGTCAGGTTAGGGTGGGGGTTAACCATAAGGTGTCCACCTAGGGTTAGGGTTAGGTCTATGGTTTCATTTAGGCTTCAGGTTAGGTTAGGTTTGAAGTTAGTTTGAGGGAGTAAGTTTAGGGCTACTGTTAGTTTTCGGTTCAGTGTTACGGTTGGAGATAGCGTCAGGGTCAGGTTAGGGTTGGGGTTGAGATTCAGGTTTCCGCCTAGGGTTAGGGTTAGGTCTATCGTTTGAGTTAGGCTTCAGGTTAGATTAGGTTTGAAGTTAGTTTGAGGGTTTAAGTTCAGGGCTACTGTTAATTTTCGGTTAAGTGTTACAGTTGGAGTAAGCGTCAGGGTCAGGTTAGGGTGGGGGTTAAGTATAAGTCGTCCGCCTAGGGTTAGGGTTAGGTGTATGATTTGATATAGGCTTCAGGTTAGGTTAGGTTTGAACTTAGTTTGAGGGAGTCAGTTTACGGCTACTGTTAGTTTTCGGTTAACTGTTACGGTTGGAGTAAGCGTCAGGGTCAGGTTAGGTTTGTGGTAGAGCTTAAGGTGTCCGCCTAGGGTTAGGGTTAGGTTTATGGTTTGATTTAGGCTTCTGGTTAGGATAGGTTTGAACTTAGTTTGAGGGATTAAGTTTAGGGGTACTGTTAGTTTTTGATTCAGTGTTACATTTGGAGTTAGCGTGAGTGTCCGGTTAGGGTTGGGGTTGAGCTTACGGTGTCCGCCTAGGGTTAGGGTTAGGTCTGTAGTTTGAGATAGGCTTCAGGTTAGGTTAGGTTTGAACTTAGTTTGAGGGAGTAAGTTTAGGGCTACTGTTAGTTTTCAGTTCAGTGTTACGGTTGGAGATAGCGTCAGGGTCAGGTTAGGGTTGTGGTTGAGCTTCAGGTGTCCGCCTAGGGTTAGAGTTAGGTCTATGGTTTGAGTTAGGCTTCAGGTTAGGTTAGGTTTGAACTTAGTTTGAGGGAGTAAGTTTATGGCTACTGTTAGTTTTCGGTTCAGTGTTACGGTTGGAGTTAGCGTGAGGATCACGTTAGGGTTGGGGTTGAGCTTAAGGTGTCCGCCTAGGGTTAGGGTTCGGTGTATGGTTAGATTTAGGCTTCAGGTTAGGTTAGGTTTGAACTTAGTTTGAGGGAGTAAGTTTAGGGCTACTCTTAGTTTTCGGGTAACTGTTACTGTTGGAGTTAGCGTCAGGGCCAGGTTCGGGTTGGGGTTGAGCTTAAGGTGTCCGCCTAGGGTTAGGGTTTCGTTTATGGTTTGATTTAGGCTTCAGGTTAGGTTAGGTTTGAACTTAGTTTGAGGGAGTAAGTTCAGGGCTACTGTTAGTTTTCGGTTAACTGTTACAGTTGGAGTAAGCGTCAGGGTCAGATTAGGGTAGGGGTTAAGCATAAGGTGTCCGCCTAGGGTTAGGGTTAGGTCTATGGTTTCATTTAGGCTTCAGGTTAGGTTAGGATTGAACTTAGTTTGAGGGAGTCAGTTTAGGGCTACTGTTAGTTTTCGGTTCAGTGTTTCGCTTGGATTTAGCCTCAGGGTCAGGTTAGGGTTGGGGTTAAGCTTAAGGTGTCCGCCTAGGGTTAGGGTTAGGTCTATGGTTTGAGTTAGGCTTGAGGTTAGGTTAGGTTTGAACTTAGTTTGAGGGAGTAAGTTTAGGGCTACTCTTAGTTTATGGGTAACTGTTACTGTTCGCGTTAGTTTCAGGGCCAGGTTAGGGTGGGGGTTGAGCTTAAGGTGTCCGCCTAGGGTTAGGGTTAGGTGTATGGTTTGATTTAGTCTTCAGGATAGGTTAGGTTTGAACTTAGTTTGAGGGAGTAAGTTTAGGGCTACTGTTAGTTTTCGTTTAACTGTTACGGTTGGAGTAAGCGTCAGGGTCAGGTTAGGGTGGGGGTTAACCATAAGGTGTCCACCTAGGGTTAGGGTTAGGTCTATGGTTTCATTTAGGCTTCAGGTTAGGTTAGGTTTGAAGTTAGTTTGAGGGAGTAAGTTTAGGGCTACTGTTAGTTTTCGGTTCAGTGTTACGGTTGGACATAGCGTCAGGGTCAGGTTAGGGTTGGAGTGGAGCTTAAGGTGTCCGCCTAGGGTTAGGTTTAGGTCTGTGGTTTGATTTAGGCTTCAGGTTAGGTTACGTTTGAACTTAGTTTGAGGGAGTAAGTTTAGGGCTACTGTTAGTTTTCGGTTCAGTATTATGGTTGGAGTTAGCGTCAGGGTCAGGTTAGGGTTGAGGTTAGCTTGAGGTGTCCGCCTAGGATTAGGGTTAGGTCCATGGTTTGATTTAGGCTCCACGTTAGGTTATGTTTGAAGTTAGTTTGAGTGAGTAAGTTTAGGGCTACTGTTAGTTTTCGGTTCAGTGTTTCGGTTGGAGATAGCGTCAGGGTCAGTTAGGGTTGGGGTTGAGCTTCAGGTGTCCGCCTATTGTTAGGGTTAGGTCTATGATTTGAGTAAGGCTTCAGGTTAGGTTAAGTTTGAACTTAGTTTGAGCAAGTAAGTTTAGGGCTACTCTTAGTTTTCCGTTCAGTGATATGGTTGGAGTTTTCCTGGAGGTCAGGTTAGGGTTGGGTTGAACTTAAGGTGTCCGCCTAGGGTTAGGGTTAGGTGTATCGTTTGATTTATGCTTCAGGTTAGGTTAGGTTTGAACTTAGTTTGAGGGAGTAAGTTTAGGGCTACTGTTAGTTTTCGGTTCAGTGTTACGTTTGGAGTTAACATGAGGGTCCGGTTAGGGTTGGGGTTGAGCTTAAGCTGTCGCCTAGGGTTAGGGTTAGGTCTGTGGTTTGAGTTAGGATTCAGGTTAGGTTAGGTTTGAACTTAGTTTGAGGGAGTAAGTTTAGGGCTACTGTTAGTTTTCGGTTGAGTGTTACGGTTGGAGATAGCGTCAGGGTCAGGTTAGGGTTGTGGTTGAGCTTCAGGTGTCCGCCTAGGGTTAGGGTTAGGTCTATGGTTTGAGTTAGGCTTCAGGTTAGGTTAGGTTTGAACTTAGTTTGAGGGAGTAAGTTTAGGGCTACTGTTAGTTTTCGGTTCAGTGTTACGGTTGGAGTTAGCGTGAGGGTCACGTTAGGGTTGGGGTTGAGCTTAAGGTGTCCGCCTAGGGTTAGGTTTCAGTGTATGGTTAGATTTAGGCTTCAGGTTAGGTTAGGTTTGAACTTAGTTTGAGGGAGTAAGTTTAGGGCTACTCTTAGTTTTCGGGTAACTGTTACTGTTGGAGTTAGCATCAGGGCCAGGTTAGGTTTGGGGTTGAGGTTAAGGTGTCCGCCTAGGGTTAGGTTTAGGTGTATGGTTTGATTTAGGCTTTAGGTTAGGTTAGGTTTGAACTTAGTTTGAGGGAGTAAGTTTAGGGCTACTGTTAGTTTTCGGGAAACTGTTATGGTTGGATTTAGCGTCAGGGCCAGGTTAGGGTTGGGGTTGAGATTAAGGTGTCCGCCTAGGGTTAGGGTTAGGTGTATGGTTTGATTTAGGCTTAAGGTTAGGTTAGGTTTGAACTTAGTTTGAGGGAGTAAGTTTAGGGCTACTGTTAGTTTTCGGTTCAGTATTATGGTTGGAGTTAGCGTCAGGGTCAGGTTAGGGTTGAGGTTAGCTTGAGGTGTCCGCCTAGGGTTAGGGTTAGGTCCTTGGTTTGATTTAGGCTCCAGGTCAGGTTACGTTTGAACTTAGTTTGAGTGAGTAAGTTTAGGGCTACTGTTAGTTTTCGGTTCAGTGTTACGGTTGGAGATAGCGTCAGGGTCAGGATAGGGTTGGGGTTGAGCTTCAGGTGTCCGCCTATTGTTAGGGTTAGGTCTATGATTTGAGTTAGGCTTCAGGTTAGGTTAGGTTTGAACTTAGTTTGAGCAAGTAAGTTTAGGGCTACTCTTAGTTTTTGGTTCAGTGATATGGTTGGAGTTAGCCTGGAGGTCAGGTTAGGGTTGGGGTTGAGCTTAAGGTGTCCGCCTAGGGTTAGGGTTAGGTGTATGGTTTGATTTATTCTTCAGGTTTGGTTAGGTTTGAACTTAGTTTGAGGGAGTAAGTTTAGGGCTACTGTTAGTTTTCGGGAAACTGTTACGGTTGGAGTTAGCGTCAGGGCCAGGTTAGGGTTGGGGTTGAGATTAAGATGTCCGCCTAGGGTTAGGGTTAGGTGTATGGTTTGATTTAGGCTTCAGGTTAGGTTAGGTTTGAAGTTAGTTTGAGGGAGTAAGTTTAGGGCTACTGTTAGTTTTCGGTTCAGTGTTACGGTTGGAGATAGCGTCAGGGTCAGGTTAGGGTTGGGGTTGAGCTTCAGGTGTCCGCCTATTGATAGGGTTAGGTCTATGATTTGAGTTAGGCTTCAGGTTAGGTTAGGTTTGAACTTAGTTTGAGCGAGTAAGTTTAGGGCTACTCTTAGTTTTCGGTTCAGTGATATGGTTAGAGTTAGCCTGGAGGTCAGGTTAGGGTTGGGGTTGAGCTTCAGTTGTCCGCCTAGGGTTAGGGTTAGGTGTATGGTTTGATTTAGGCTTGAGGTTAGGTTAGGTTTGAACTTAGTTTGAGGGAGTAAGATTAGGGCTACTGTTAGTTTTTGGTTCAGTGTTACGTTTGGAGTTAGCATGAGGGTCCGGTTAGGGTTGGGGTTGAGCTTAAGGTGTCCGCCTAGGGTTAGGGTTAGGTCTGTGGTTTGAGTTAGACTTCAGGTTAGGTTAGGTTTGAACTTAGTATGAGGGAGTAAGTTTAGGGCTACTCTTAGTTTACGGGTAACTGTTACTGTTGGAGTTAGTGTCAGGGCCAGGTTAGGGTGCGGGTTGAGCTTAAGGTGTCCGCCTAGGGTTAGGGTTAGGTGTATGGTTTGATTTAGGCTTGAGGTTAGGTTAGGTTTGAACTTAGTTTGAGGGAGTAAGTTTAGGGTTACTGTTAGTTTTCGGGAAACTGTTACGGTTGGATTTAGGGACTGGGCCAGGTTAGGGTTGGGGTTGAGATTAAGGTGTCCGCCTAGGGTTAGGGTTAGGTGTATGGTTTCATTTAGGCTTAAGGTTAGGTTAGGTTTGAACTTAGTTTGAGGGAGTAAGTTTAGGGCTACTGTTAGTTTTTGATTCAGTGTTACATTTGGAGTTAGCGTGAGTGTCCGGTTAGGGTTGGGGTTGAGCTTACGGTGTCCGCCTAGGGTTAGGGTTAGGTCTGTGGTTTGCGATAGGCTACAGGTTAGGTTAGGTTTGAACTTACTTTGAGGGAGTAAGTTTAGGGCTACTGTTAGTTTTCGGTTCAGTGTTACGGTTGGAGATAGCGTCAGGGTCAGGTTAGGGTTGTGGTTGAGCTTCAGGTGTCCGCCTAGGGTTAGAGTTAGGTCTATGGTTTGAGTTAGGCTTCAGGTTAGGTTAGGTTTGAACTTAGTTTGAGGGAGTAAGTTTAGGGCTACTGTTAGTTTTCGGTTCAGTGTTACGGTTGGAGTTAGCGTCAGGTCATGTTAGGGTTGGGGTTGAGCTTAAGGTGTCCGCCTAGGGTTAGGGTTAGGTGTATGGTTTGATATTGGCTTGTGGTTAGGTTAGGTTTGAACTTAGTTTGAGGGAGTAAGTTTAGGGCTACTGTTAGTTTTCGGGTAACTGTTACGGTTGGAGTTAGCGTCAGGGACAGGTTAGGGTTGGGGTTGAGCTTAAGGTGTCCGCCTAGGGTTAGGGTTAGGTGTATGGTTTGATTTAGGCTTCAGGTTAGGTTAGGTTTGCACTTAGTTTGAGGGAGTAAGTTTAGGGCTACTGTTAGTTTTCGGTTAACTGTTACAGTTGGAGTAAGCTTCAGGTTCAGGTTAGTGTGGGGGTTAAGCATAAGGTGTCCGCCTAGGGTTAGGGATAGGTCTATCGTTTCATTTAGGCTTCAGGTTAGGTTAGGATTGAACTTAGTTTGAGGGAGTAAGTTTAGGGCTACTGTTAGTTTTCAGTTCAGAGTTACGTTTGGAGTTAGCATGAGGGTCCGGTTAGGGTTGGGGTTTAGCTTAAGGTGTCCGCCTAGGTTTAGGGTTAGGTCTGTGGTTTGAGTTAGGCTTCAGGTTAGGTTAGGTTTGAACTTAGTTTGAGGGAGTAAGTTTAGGGCTACTGTTAGTTTTTTGTTGAGTGTTACGGTTGGAGATAGCGTCAGGGTCAGGTTAGGGTTGTGGTTGAGCTTCAGGTGTCCGCCTATTGTTAGGGTTAAGTCTATGGTTTGAGTTAGGCTTCAGGTTAGGTTAGGTTTGAACTTAGTTTGAGCAAGTAAGTTTAGGGCTACTCTTAGTTTTTGGTTCAGTGATATGGTTGGAGTTAGCCTGGAGGTCAGGTTAGGGTTGGGGTTGAGCTTAAGGTGTCCGCCTAGGGTTAGGGTTAGGTGTATGGTTTGATTTATTCTTCAGGTTTGGTTAGGTTTGAACTTAGTTTGAGGGAGTAAGTTTAGGGCTACTGTTAGTTTTCGGGAAACTGTTACGGTTGGAGTTAGCGTCAGGGCCAGGTTAGGGTTGGGGTTGAGATTAAGATGTCCGCCTAGGGTTAGGGTTAGGTGTATGGTTTGATTTAGGCTTCAGGTTAGGTTAGGTTTGAAGTTAGTTTGAGGGAGTAAGTTTAGGGCTACTGTTAGTTTTCAGTTCAGTGTTACGGTTGGAGATAGCGTCAGGGTCAGGTTAGGGTTTGGGTTGAGCTTCAGGTGTCCGCCTATTGTTAGGGTTAGGTCTATGATTTGAGTTAGGCTTCAGGTTAGGTTAGGTTTGAACTTAGTTTGAGCGAGTAAGTTTAGGGCTACTCTTAGTTTTCGGTTCAGTGATATGGTTGGAGTTAGCCTGGAGGTCAGGTTAGGGTTGGGGTTGAGCTTAAGTTGTCCGCCTAGGGTTAGGGTTAGGTGTATGGTTTGATTTAGGCTTGAGGTTAGGTTAGGTTTGAACTTAGTTTGAGGGAGTAAGATTAGGGCTACTGTTAGTTTTTGGTTCAGTGTTACGTTTGGAGTTAGCATGAGGGTCCGGTTAGGGTTGGGGTTGAGCTTAAGGTGTCCGCCTAGGGTTAGGGTTAGGTCTGTGGTTTGAGTTAGACTTCAGGTTAGGTTAGGTTTGAACTTAGTTTGAGGGAGTAAGTTTAGGGCTACTCTTAGTTTACGGGTAACTGTTACTGTTGGAGTTAGTGTCAGGGCCAGGTTAGGGTGCGGGTTGAGCTTAAGGTGTCCGCCTAGGGTTAGGGTTAGGTGTATGGTTTGATTTAGGCTTCAGGTTAGGTTAGGTTTGAACTTAGTTTGAGGGAGTAAGTTTAGGGCTACTGTTAGTTTTCGGTTCAGTGTTACGGTTGGAGTTAGCGTGAGGGTCAGGTTAGGGTTGGGGTTGAGCTTAAGGTGTCCGCCTAGGGTTAGGGTTAGGTCTGTGGTTTGAGTTAGACTTCAGGTTAGGTTAGGTTTGAACTTAGTTTGAAGGAGTAAGTTTAGGGCTACTGTTAGTTTTCGGTTCAGTGTTACGGTTGGAGATAGCGTCAGGGTGAAGTTAGGGTTGGGGTTGAGATTCAGGTGTCCGCCTAGGGTTAGGGTTAGGTCTATGGTTTGAGTTAGGCTTCAGGTTAGGTTAGGTTTGAACTTAGTTTGAGGAAGTAAGTTTAGGGCTACTGTTAGTTTTCGGGTAACTGTTACGATTGGAGTTAGCGTCAGGGCCAGGTTATGTTTGGGGTTGAGCTTAAGGTGTCCGCCTAGGGTTACGGTTAGGTGTATGGTTTGATTTAGGCTTCATGTTAGGTTATGTTTGAACTTAGTTTGAGGGAGTAAGTTTAGGGCTACTGTTAGTTTTCGGTTAACTGTTATGGTTGGAGTAAGCGTCAGGGTCAGGTTAGGTTTGGGGTTGAGCTTAAGGTGTCCGCCTAGGTTTAGGGTTAGGTGTATGGTTCGATTTAGGCTCCAGGTTAGGTTACGTTTGAACTTAGTTTGAGTGAGTAAGTTTAGGGCTACTGTTAGTTTTCGGTTCAGTGTTACGGTTGGAGATAGCGTCAGGGTCAGGTTAGGGTTGGGGTTGAGCTTAAGGTGTTCGCCTAGGGTTAGGGTTCGGTGTATGGTTAGATTTAGGCTTCAGGTTAGGTTAGGTTTGAACTTAGTTTGAGGGAGTAAGTTTAGGGCTACTCTTAGTTTTCGGGTAACTGTTACTGTTGGAGTTAGCGTCAGGGCCAGGTTAGGGTTGGGGTTGAGCTTAAGGTGTCCGCCTAGGGTTAGGGTTTCGTTTATGGTTTGATTTAGGCTTCAGGTTAGGTTAGGTTTGAACTTAGTTTGAGGGAGTAAGTTCAGGGCTACTGTTAGTTTTCGGTTAACTGTTACAGTTGGAGTAAGCGTCAGGGTCAGATTAGGGTAGGGGGTAAGCATAAGGTGTCCGCCTAGGGTTAGGGTTAGGTCTATGGTTTCATTTAGGCTTCAGGTTGGGTTAGGATTGAACTTAGTTTGAGGGAGTCAGTTTAGGGCTACTGTTAGTTTTCGGTTCAGTGTTTCGGTTGGATTTAGCCTCAGGGTCAGGTTAGGGTTGGGGTTAAGCTTAAGGTGTCCGCCTAGGGTTAGGGTTAGGTCTATGGTTTGAGTTAGGCTTGAGGTTAGGTTAGGTTTGAACTTAGTTTGAGGGAGTAAGTTTAGGGCTACTCTTAGTTTATGGGTAACTGTTACTGTTCGAGTTAGTTTCAGGGCCAGGTTAGGGTGGGGGTTGAGCTTAAGGTGTCCGCCTAGGGTTAGGGTTAGGTGTATGGTTTGATTTAGTCTTCAGGATAGGTTAGGTTTGAACTTAGTTTGAGGGAGTAAGTTTAGGGCTACTGTTAGTTTTCGTTTAACTGTTACGGTTGGAGTAAGCGTCAGGGTCAGGTTAGGGTGGGGGTTAACCATAAGGTGTCCACCTAGGGTTAGGGTTAGGTCTATGGTTTCATTTAGGCTTCAGGTTAGGTTAGGTTTGAAGTTAGTTTGAGGGAGTAAGTTTAGGGCTACTGTTAGTTTTCGGTTCAGTGTTACGGTTGGACATAGCGTCAGGGTCAGGTTAGGGTTGGAGTGGAGCTTAAGGTGTCCGCCTAGGGTTAGGTTTAGGTCTGTGGTTTGATTTAGGCTTCAGGTTAGGTTACGTTTGAACTTAGTTTGAGGGAGTAAGTTTAGGGCTACTGTTAGTTTTCGGTTCAGTATTATGGTTGGAGTTAGCGTCAGGGTCAGTTTAGGGTTGAGGTTAGCTTGAGGTGTCCGCCTAGGATTAGGGTTAGGTCCATGGTTTGATTTAGGCTCCACGTTAGGTTATGTTTGAACTTAGTTTGAGTGAGTAAGTTTAGGGCTACTGTTAGTTTTCGGTTCAGTGTTACGGTTGGAGATAGCGTCAGGGTCAGGTTAGGGTTGGGGTTGAGCTTCAGGTGTCCGCCTATTGTTAGGGTTAGGTCTATGATTTGACTAAGGCTTCAGGTTAGGTTAAGTTTGAACTTAGTTTGAGCAAGTAAGTTTAGGGCTACTCTTAGTTTTCGGTTCAGTGATATGGTTGGAGTTTTCCTGGAGGTCAGGTTAGGGTTGGGTTGAACTTAAGGTGTCCGCCTAGGGTTAGGGTTAGGTGTATCGTTTGATTTATGCTTCAGGTTAGGTTAGGTTTGAACTTAGTTTGAGGGAGTAAGTTTAGGGCTACTGTTAGTTTTCGGTTCAGTGTTACGTTTGGAGTTAACATGAGGGTCCGGTTAGGGTTGGGGTTGAGCTTAAGGTGTCGCCTAGGGTTAGGGTTAGGTCTGTGGTTTGAGTTAGGATTCAGGTTAGGTTAGGTTTGAACTTAGTTTGAGGGAGTAAGTTTAGGGCTACTGTTAGTTTTCGGTTGAGTGTTACGGTTGGAGATAGCGTCAGGGTCAGGTTAGGGTTGTGGTTGAGCTTCAGGTGTCCGCCTAGGGTTAGGGTTAGGTCTATGGTTTGAGTTAGGCTTCAGGTTATGTTAGGTTTGAACTTAGTTTGAGGGAGTAAGTTTAGGGCTACTGTTAGTTTTCGGTTCAGTGTTACGGTTGGAGTTAGCGTGAGGGTCACGTTAGGGTTGGGGTTGAGCTTAAGGTGTCCGCCTAGGGTTAGGTTTCAGTGTATGGTTAGATTTAGGCTTCAGGTTAGGTTAGGTTTGAACTTAGTTTGAGGGAGTAAGTTTAGGGCTACTCTTAGTTTTCGGGTAACTGTTACTGTTGGAGTTAGCATCAGGGCCAGGTTAGCTTTGGGGTTGAGGTTAAGGTGTCCGCCTAGGGTTAGGTTTAGGTGTATGGTTTGATTTAGGCTTTAGGTTAGGTTAGGTTTGAACTTAGTTTGAGGGAGTAAGTTTAGGGCTACTGTTAGTTTTCGGGAAACTGTTATGGTTGGATTTAGCGTCAGGGCCAGGTTAGGGTGGGGTTGAGATTAAGGTGTCCGCCTAGGGTTAGGGTTAGGTGTATGGTTTGATTTAGGCTTAAGGTTAGGTTAGGTTTGAACTTAGTTTGAGGGAGTAAGTTCAGGGCTACTGTTAGTTTTCGGTTAACTGTTACAGTTGGAGTAAGCGTCAGGTTCAGGTTAGGGTGGAGGTTAAGCATAAGGTGTCCGCCTAGGGTTAGGGTTAGGTCTATGATTTGATTTAGGCTACATGTTAGGTTAGGTTTGAACTTAGTTTGAGGGAGTCAGTTTAGGGCTACTGTTAGTTTTCGGTTCAGTATTATGGTTGGAGTTAGCGTCAGGGTCAGGTTAGGGTTGGGGTTAGCTTGAGGTGTCCGCCTAGGGTTAGGGTTAGGTCCATGGTTTGATTTAGGCTCCAGGTTAGGTTACGTTTGAACTTAGTTTGAGTGAGTAAGTTTAGGGCTACTGTTAGTTTTCGGGTAACTGTTACGATTGGAGTTAGCGTCAGGGCCAGGTTATGTTTGGGGTTGAGGTTAAGGTGTCCGCCTAGGGTTACGGTTAGGTGTATGGTCTGATTTAGGCTTCATGTTAGGTTATGTTTGAACTTAGTTTGAGGGAGTAAGTTTAGGGCTACTGTTAGTTTTCGGGTAACTGTTACGGTTGGAGTTAGCGTCAGGGCCAGGTTAGGGTTGGGGTTGAGCTTAAGGTGTCCGCCTAGGGTTAGGGTTAGCTGTATGGTTTGATTTAGGCTTCAGGTTAGGTTAGGTTTGAACTTAGTTTGAGGGAGTAAGTTTAGGGCTACTGTTAGTTTTCGGTTCAGTATTATGGTTGGAGTTAGCGTCAGGGTCAGGTTAGGGTTGAGGTTAGCTTGAGGTGTCCGCCTAGGGTTAGGGTTAGGTCCTTGGTTTGATTTAGGCTCCAGGTCAGGTTACGTTTGAACTTAGTTTGACTGAGTAAGTTTAGGGCTACTGTTAGTTTTCGGTTCAGTGTTACGGTTGGAGATAGCGTCAGGGTCAGGATAGGGTTGGGGTTGAGCTTCAGGTGTCCGCCTATTGTTAGGGTTAGGTCTATGATTTGAGTTAGGCTTCAGGTTAGGTTAGGTTTGAACTTAGTTTGAGCAAGTAAGTTTAGGGCTACTCTTAGTTTTTGGTTCAGTGATATGGTTGGAGTTAGCCTGGAGGTCAGGTTAGGGTTGGGGTTGAGCTTAAGGTGTCCGCCTAGGGTTAGGGTTAGGTGTATGGTTTGATTTATTCTTCAGGTTTGGGTAGGTTTGAACTTAGTTTGAGGGAGTAAGTTTAGGGCTACTGTTAGTTTTCGGGAAACTGTTACGGTTGGAGTTAGCGTCAGGGCCAGGTTAGGGTTGGGGTTGAGATTAAGATGTCCGCCTAGGGTTATGGTTAGGTGTATGGTTTGATTTAGGCTTCAGGTTAGGTTAGGTTTGAACTTAGTTTGAGGGAGTAAGATTAGGGCTACTGTTAGTTTTTGGTTCAGTGTTACGTTTGGAGTTAGCATGAGGGTCCGGTTAGGGTTGGGGTTGAGCTTAAGGTGTCCGCCTAGGGTTAGGGTTAGGTCTGTGGTTTGAGTTAGACTTCAGGTTAGGTTAGGTTTGAACTTAGTATGAGGGAGTAAGTTTAGGGCTACTCTTAGTTTACGGGTAACTGTTACTGTTGGAGTTAGTGTCAGGGCCAGGTTAGGGTGCGGGTTGAGCTTAAGGTGTCCGCCTAGGGTTAGGGTTAGGTGTATGGTTTGATTTAGGCTTGAGGTTAGGTTAGGTTTGAACTTAGTTTGAGGGAGTAAGTTTAGGGTTACTGTTAGTTTTCGGGAAACTGTTACGGTTGGATTTAGGGACTGGGCCAGGTTAGGGTTGGGGTTGAGATTAAGGTGTCCGCCTAGGGTTAGGGTTAGGTGTATGGTTTCATTTAGGCTTAAGGTTAGGTTAGGTTTGAACTTAGTTTGAGGGACTAAGTTTAGGGCTACTGTTAGTATTCGTTTAACTGTTACGGTTGGAGTAAGCGTCAGGGTCAGGTTAGGGTGGGGGTTAACCATAAGGTGTCCACCTAGGGTTAGGGTTAGGTCTATGGTTTCATTTAGGCTTCAGGTTAGGTTAGGTTTGAAGTTAGTTTGAGTGAGTAAGTTTAGGGCTACTGTTAGTTTTTGGTTCAATGTTACGGTTGGAGATAGCGTCAGGGTCAGGTTAGGGTTGGGGTTGAGCTTCAGGTTTCCGCCTAGGGTTAGGGTTAGGTCTATCGTTTGAGTTAGGCTTCAGGTTAGATTAGGTTTGAAGTTAGTTTGAGGGTTTAAGTTCAGGGCTACTGTTAATTTTCGGTTAAGTGTTACAGTTGGAGTAAGCGTCAGGGTCAGGTTAGGGTGGGGGTTAAGTATAAGTTGTCCGCCTAGGGTTAGGGTTAGGTGTATGATTTGATATAGGCTTCAGGTTAGGTTAGGTTTGAACTTAGTTTGAGGGAGTCAGTTTAGGGCTACTGTTAGTTTTCGGTTAACTGTTACGGTTGGAGTAACCGTCAGGGTCAGGTTAGGTTTGTGGTAGATCTTAAGGTGTCCGCCTAGGATTAGGGTTAGGTGTATGGTTTGATTTAGGCTTCTGGTTAGGTTAGGTTTGAACTTAGTTTGAGGGAGTAAGTTTAGGGCTACTGTTAGTTTTTGATTCAGTGTTACATTTGGAGTTAGCGTGAGTGTCCGGTTAGGGTTGGGGTTGAGCTTACGGTGTCCGCCTAGGGTTAGGGTTAGGTCTGTGGTTTGAGTTAGGCTACAGGTTAGGTTAGGTTTGAACTTACTTTGAGGGAGTAAGTTTAGGGCTATTGTTAGTTTTCGGTTCAGTGTTACGGTTGGAGATAGCGTCAGGGTCAGGTTAGGGTTGTGGTTGAGCTTCAGGTGTCCGCCTAGGGTTAGAGTTAGGTCTATGGTTTGAGTTAGGCTTCAGGTTAGGTTAGGTTTGAACTTAGTTTGAGGGAGTAAGTTTAGGGCTACTGTTAGTTTTCGGTTCAGTGTTACGGTTGGAGTTAGCGTCAGGTCATGTTAGGGTTGGGGTTGAGCTTAAGGTGTCCGCCTAGGGTTAGGGTTAGGTGTATGGTTTGATATTGGCTTGTGGTTAGGTTAGGTTTGAACTTAGTTTGAGGGAGTAAGTTTAGGGCTACTGTTAGTTTTCGGGTAACTGTTACGGTTGGAGTTAGCGTCAGGGTCAGGTTAGGGTTGGGGTTGAGCTTAAGGTGTCCGCCTAGGGTTAGGGTTAGGTGTATGGTTTGATTTAGGCTTCAGGTTAGGTTAGGTTTGCACTTAGTTTGAGGGAGTAAGTTTAGGGCTACTGTTAGTTTTCGGTTAACTGTTACAGTTGGAGTAAGCTTCAGGTTCAGGTTAGTGTGGGGGTTAAGCATAAGGTGTCCGCCTAGGGTTAGGGATAGGTCTATCGTTTCATTTAGGCTTCAGGTTAGGTTAGGATTGAACTTAGTTTGAGGGAGTAAGTTTAGGGCTACTGTTAGTTTTCAGTTCAGAGTTACGTTTGGAGTTAGCATGAGGGTCCGGTTAGGGTTGGGGTTTAGCTTAAGGTGTCCGCCTAGGTTTAGGGTTAGGTCTGTGGTTTGAGTTAGGCTTCAGGTTAGGTTAGGTTTGAACTTAGTTTGAGGGAGTAAGTTTAGGGCTACTGTTAGTTTTTTGTTGAGTGTTACGGTTGGAGATAGCGTCAGGGTCAGGTTAGGGTTGTGGTTGAGCTTCAGGTGTCCGCCTAGGGTTAGGGTTAAGTCTATGGTTTGAGTTAGGCTTCAGGTTAGGTTAGGTTTGAACTTAGTTTGAGGGAGTAAGTTTAGGGCTACTGTTAGTTTTCTGTTCAGTGTTACCGTTGGGGTTAGCGTGAGGGTCACGTTAGGGTTGGGGTTGAGCTTAAGGTGTTTGCCTAGGGTTAGGGTTCGGTGTATGGTTAGATTTAGGCTTCAGGTTAGGTTAGGTTTGAACTTAGTTTGAGGGAGTAAGTTTAGGGCTACTCTTAGTTTTCGGGTAACTGTTACTGTTGGAGTTAGCGTCAGGGCCAGGTTAGGATTGGGGTTGAGCTTAAGGTGTCCGCCTAGGGTTAGGGTTAGGTTTATGGTTTGATTTAGGCTTCAGGTTAGGTTAGGTTTGAACTTAGTTTGAGGGAGTAAGTTCAGGGCTACTGTTAGTTTTCGGTTAACTGTTAGAGTTGGAGTAAGCGTCAGGTTCAGGTTAGGGTGGAGGTTAAGCATAAGGTGTCCGCCTAGGGTTAGGGTTAGGTCTATGATTTCATTTAGGCTACATGTTAGGTTAGGTTTGAACTTAGTTTGAGGGAGTCAGTTTAGGGCTACTGTTAGTTTTCGGTTAACTGTTACGGTTGGAGTAAGCGTCAGGGTCAGGTAGGTTTTGGGGTTGAGCTTAAGGTGTCCGCCTAGGGTTAGGGTTAGGTGTATGGTTTGATTTAGGCTTCAGGTTAGGTTAGGTTTGAACTTAGTTTGAGGGAGTAAGTTTAGGGCTACTGTTAGTTTTCGGTTCAGTATTATGGTTGGAGTTAGCGTCAGGGTCAGCTTAGGGTTGGGGTTAGCTTGAGATGTCCGCCTATGGTTAGGGTTAGGTCCATGCTTTGATTTAGGCTCCAGGTTAGGTTACGTTTGAACTTAGTTTGAGTGAGTAAGTTTAGGGCTACTGTTAGTTTTCGGTTCAGTGTTATGGTTGGAGATAGCGTCAGGGTCAGGTTAGGGCTGGAGTTGAGCTTAAGGTTTCCGCCTAGGGTTAGGGTTAGGTCTGTGGTTTGATTTAGGCTTCAGGTTATGTTACATTTGAACTTAGTTTGAGTGAGTAATTTTAGGGCTACTGTTAGTTTTCGGTTCAGTGTTACGGTTGGAGATAGCGTCAGGGTCAGGTTAGGGTTGGAGTTGAGCTTAAGGTGTCTGCCTAGGGTTAGGGTTAGGTCTGTAGTTCGAGTTAGGCTTCAGGTTAGGTTAAGTTTGAACTTAGTTTGAGGGAGTAAGTTTAGGGCTACTGTTAGTTTTCGGTTCAGTGTTACGGTTGGAGATAGCGTCAGGGTCAGGTCAGGGTTGTGGTTGAGCTTCGAGTGTCCGCCTAGGGTTAGGGTTAGGTCTATGGTTTGAGTTAGGCTTCAGGTTAGGTTAGGTTTGAACTTAGATTGAGGGAATAAGTTTAGGGCTACTGTTAGTTTTTGATTCAGTGTTACATTTGGAGTTAGCGTGAGTGTCCGGTTAGGGTTGGGGTTGAGCTTACGGTGTCCGCCTAGGGTTAGGGTTAGGTCTGTGGTTTGAGATAGGCTTCAGGTTAGGTTAGCTTTGAACTTAGTTTGAGGGAGTAAGTTTAGGGCTACTGTTAGTTTTCGGTTCAGTGTTACCGTTGGAGATAGCGTCAGGGTCAGGTTAGGGTTGTGGTTGAGCTTCAGGTGTCCGCCTAGGGTTAGGGTTAGGTCTATGGTTTGAGTTAGGCTTCAGGTTAGGTTAGGTTTGAACTTACTTTGAGGGAGTAAGTTTAGGGCTACTGTTAGTTTTCGGTTCAGTGTTACGGTTGGTGTTAGCGTGAGGGTCACGTTAGGGTTGGGGTTGAGCTTAAGGTGTCCTCCTAGGGTTAGGGTTAGGTGTATGGTTTGATTTAGGCTTCAGGTTAGGTTAGGTTTGAACTTAGTTTGAGAGAGTAAGTTTAGGGCTACTGTTAGTTTTCGGGTAATTGTTACGATTGGAGTTAGCGTCAGGGCCAGGTTATGTTTGGGGTTGAGGTTAAGGTGTCCGCCTAGGGTTACGGTTAGGTGTATGGTTTGATTTAGGCTTCATGTTAGGTTATGTTTGAACTTAGTTTGAGGGAGTAAGTTTAGGGCTACTGTTAGTTTTCGGTTAACTGTTATGGTTGGAGTAAGCGTCAGGGTCAGGTTAGGTTTGGGGTTGAGCTTAAGGTGTCCGCCTAGGTTTAGGGTTAGGTGTATGGTTTGATTTAGGCTTCAGGTTAGGTTAGGTTTGAACTTAGTTTGAGGGAGTAAGTTTAGGGCTACTGTTAGTTTTCGGTTCAGTATTATGGTTGGAGTTAGCGTCAGGGTCAGGTTAGGGTTGGGGTTAGCTTGAGGTGTCCGCCTAGGGTTAGGGTTAGGTCCATGGTTTGATTTAGGCTCCAGGTTAGGTTACGTTTGAACTTAGTATGAGTGAGTAAGTTTAGGGCTACTCTTTGTTTTCGGTTCAGTGTTTCGGTTGGAGATAGCGTCAGAGTCAGGTTAGGGTTGGAGTGGAGCTTAAGGTGTCCGCCTAGGGTTAGGGTTAGGTCTATGATTTGAGTTAGGCTTCAGGTTAGGTTAGGTTTGAACTTAGTTTGAGCGAGTAAGTTTAGGGCTACTCTTTGTTTTCGGTTCAGTGATATGGTTGGAGTTAGCCTGGAGGTCAGGTTAGGGTTGGGGTTGAGCTTAAGATGTCCGCCTAGGGTTAGGCTTAGGTGTATGGTTTGATTTAGGCTTTAGGTTAGGTTAGGTTTGAACTTAGTTTGAGGGAGTAAGTTTAGGGCTACTGTTAGTTTTCGGGAAACTGTTACGGTTGGAGTTAGCGTCAGGGCCAGGTTAGGGTTGGGGTTTAGATTAAGGTGTCCGCCTAGGGTTAGGGTTAGGTGTATGGTTTGATTTAGGCTTCAGGTTAGGTTATGTTTGAAGTTAGTTTGAGGGAGTAAGTTTAGGGCTACTGTTAGTTTTCGGTTAACTGTTACAGTTGGAGTAAGCGTCAGGGTCAGGGTAGGGTGGGTGTTAATCCTAAGGTGTCCGCCTAGGGTTAGGGTTAGGTCTATGATTTGATTTAGGCTTCAGGTTAGGTTAGGTTTGAACTTAGTTTGAGGGAGTTAGTTTAGGGCTACTGTTAGTTTTCGGTTAACTGTTACGGTTGGAGTAAGCGTCAGGGTCAGGTTAGGTTTGGGGTTGAGCTTAAGGTGTCCGCCTAGGGTTAGGGTTAGGTTTATGGTTTGATTTAGGCTTCAGGTTAGGTTAGGTTTGAACTTAGTTTGAGGGAGTAAGTTCAGGGCTACTGTTAGTTTTCGGTTAACTGTTACAGTTGGAGTAAGCGTCAGGTTCAGGTTAGGGTGGAGGTTAAGCATAAGGTGTCCGCCTAGGGTTAGGGTTAGGTCTATGATTTGATTTAGGCTACAGGTTAGGTTAGGTTTGAACTTAGTTTGAGGGAGTCAGTTTAGGGCTACTGTTAGTTTTCGGTTAACTGTTACAGTTGGAGTAAGCGTCAGGGTCAGGTTAGGTTTGGGGTTGAGCTTAAGGTGTCCGCCTAGGGTTAGGGTTAGGTGTATGGTTTGATTTAGGCTTCAGGTTAGGTTAGGTTTGAACTTAGTTTGAGGGAGTAAGTTTAGGGCTACTGTTAGTTTTCGGTTCAGTATTATGCTTGGAGTTAGCGTCAGGGTCAGGTAAGGGTTGGGGTTAGCTTGAGATGTCCGCCTAGGGTTAGGGTTAGGTCCATGGTTTGATTTAGGCTCCAGGTTAGGTTACGTTTGAACTTAGTTTGAGTGAGTAAGTTTAGGGCTACTGTTAGTTTTCGGTTCAGTGTTACGGTTGGAGATAGCGTCAGGGTCAGGTTAGGGTTGGAGTTGAGCTTAAGGTTTCCGCCTAGGGTTAGGGTTAGGTCTATGATTTGATTTAGGCTACAGGTTAGGTTAGGTTTGAACTTAGTTTGAGGGAGTCAGTTTAGGGCTACTGTTAGTTTTCGGTTAACTGTTACAGTTGGAGTAAGCGTCAGGGTCAGGTTAGGGTTGGAGTTGAGCTTAAGGTGTCCGCCTAGGGTTAGGGTTAGGTCTGTAGTTTGAATTAGGCTTCATGTTAGGTTAGGTTTGAACTTAGTTTGACGAAGTAAGTTTAGGGCTACTGTTAGTTTTCGGTTCAGTGTTACGGTTGGAGATAGCGTCAGGGTCAGGTTAGGGTTGTGGTTGAGCTTCGAGTGTCTGCCTAGGGTTAGGGTTAGGTCTATGGTTTGAGTTAGGCTTCAGGTTAGGTTAGGTTTGAACTTAGTTTGAGGGAGTAAGTTTAGGGCTACTGTTAGTTTTTGATTCAGTGTTACATTTGGAGTTAGCGTGAGTGTCCGGTTAGGGTTGGAGTTGAGCTTCCGGTGTCCGCCTAGGGTTAGGGTTAGGTCTGTGGTTTGAGATAGGCTTCAGGTTAGGTTAGGTTTGAACTTAGTTTGAGGGAGTAATTTTAGGGCTACTCTTAGTTTTCGGTTCAGTGTTACGGTTGGAGATAGCGTCAGGGTCTGGTTTGGGTTGTGGTTGAGCTTCAGGTGTCCGCCTAGGGTTAGGGTTAGGTCTATGGTTTGAGTTAGGCTTCAGATTAGGTTAGGTTTGAACTTAGTTTGAGGGAGTAAGTTTAGGGCTACTGTTAGTTTTCGGTTCAGTGTTACGGTTGGAGTTAGCGTGAGGGTCACGTTAGGGTTGGGGTTGAGCTTCAGGTGTCCGCCTAGGGTTAGGGTTCGGTGTATGGTTAGATTTAGGCTTCAGGTTAGGTTAGGTTTGAACTTAGTTTGAGGGAGAAAGTTCAGGGCTACTGTTAGTTTTCGGTTAACGGTTACAGTTGGAGTAAGCGTCAAGTTCAGGTTAGGGTGGAGGTTAAGCATAAGGTGTCCGCCTAGGGTTAGGATTAGGTCTATGATTTGATTTAGGCTACAGGTTAGGTTAGGTTTGAACTTAGTTTGAGGGAGTCAGTTTAGGGCTACTGTTCGTTTTCGGTTAACTGTTACGGTTGGAGTAAGCGTCAGGGTCAGGTTAGGTTTGGGGTTGAGCTTAAGGTGTCCGCCTAAGGTTAGGGTTAGGTGTATGGTTTGATTTAGCCTTCAGGTTAGGTTAGGTTTGAACTTAGTTTGAGGGAGTAAGTTTAGGGCTACTGTTAGTTTTCGGTTCAGTATTATGCTTGGAGTTAGAGTCAGGGTCAGGTTAGGGTTGGGGTTAGCTTGAGATGTCCGCCTAGGGATAGGGTTAGGTCCATGGTTTCATTTAGGCTCCAGGTTAGGTTACGTTTGAACTTAGTTTGAGTGAGTAAGTTTAGGGCTACTCTTTGTTTTCGGTTCAGTGTTACGGTTGGAGATAGCGTCAGAGTCAGGTTAGGGTTGGAGTGGAGCTTAAGGTGTCCGCCTAGGGTTAGGGTTAGGTCTATGATTTGAGTTAGGCTTCAGGTTAGGTTAGGTTTGAACTTAGTTTGAGCGAGTAAGTTTAGGGCTACTCTTTGTTTTCGGTTCAGTGATATGGTTGGAGTTAGCCTGGAGGTCAGGATAGGGTTGGGGTTGAGCTTAAGGTGTCCGCCTAGGGTTAGGGTTAGGTGTATGGTTTGATTTAAGCTTTAGGTTAGGTTAGGTTTGAACTTAGTTTGAGGGAGTAAGTTTAGGGCTACTGTTAGTTTTCGGGAAACTGTTACGGTTGGAGTTAGCGTCAGGGCCAGGTTATGGTTGGGGTTGAGATTAAGGTGTCCGCCTAGGGTTAGGGTTAGGTGTATGGTTTGATTTAGGCTTCAGGTTAGGTTAGGTTTGAAGTTAGTTTGAGGGAGTTCGTTTAGGGCTACTGTTCGTTTTCGTTTAACTGTTACGGTTGGAGTAAGCGTCAGGGTCAGGTTAGGGTGGGGGTTACCCATAAGGTGTCCACCTAGGGTTAGGGTTAGGTCTATGATTTGATTTAGTCTTCAGGTTAGGTTAGGTTTGAACTTAGTTTGAGGGAGTCAGTTTAGGGCTACTGTTAGTTTTCGGTTAACTGTTACGGTTGGAGTAAGCGTCAGGGTCAGGTTAGGTTTGGGGTTGAGCTTAAGGTGTCCGCCTAGGGTTAGGGTTAGGTTTATGGTTTGATTTATGCTTCAAGTTAGGTTAGGTTTGAACTTAGTTTGAGGGAGTAAGTTTAGGGCTACTGTTAGTTTTCGTTTAACTGTTACGGTTGGAGTAAGCGTCAAGGTCAGGTTAGGGTTGGGGTTGAGCTTAAGGTGTCCGCCTAGGGTTAGGGTTAGGTCTGTGGTTTGAGTTAGGCTTCAGGTTAGGTTAGGTTTGAACTTAGTTTGAGGGAGTAAGTTTAGGGCTACTGTTAGTTTTCGGTTCAGTGTTACGGTTGGAGATAGCGTCAGGGTCTGGTTAGGGTTGTGGTTGAGCTTCAGGTATCCGCCTAGGGTTAGGGTTAGGTCTATGGTTTGAGTTAGGCTTCAGGTTAGGTTAGGATTGAACTTAGTTTGAGGGAGTAAGTTTAGGGCTACTGTTAGTTTTCGGTTCAGTGTTACGGTTGGAGTTAGCGTGTGGGTCACATTAGGGTTGGGGTTCAGCTTAAGGTGTCCGCCTAGGGTTAGGGTTCGGTGTATGGTTAGATTTAGGCTTTAGGTTAGGTTAGGTTTGAACTTAGTTTGAGGGAGTAAGTTTAGGGCTACTCTTAGTTTTCGGGTAACTGTTACTGTTGGAGTTAGCGTCAGGGCCAGGTTAGGGTTGGGGTTGAGCTTAAGGTGTCCTCCTAGGGTTAGGGTTAGGTCTATTGTTTGAGTTAGGCTTCAGGTTATGTTAGGTTTGAACTTACTTTGAGGGAGTAAGTTTAGGGCTACTGTTAGTTTTCGGTTCAGTGTTACGGTTGGAGTTAGCGTGAGGGTCAGGTTAGGGTTGGGGTTGAGCTTAAGGTGTCCGCCTAGGGTTAGGGTTAGGTCTGTGGTTTGAGTTAGACTCCAGGTTAGGTTAGGTTTGAACTTAGTTTGAAGGAGTAAGTTTAGGGCTGCTGTTAGTTTTCGGTTCAGTGTTACGGTTGGAGATAGCGTCAGGGTCAAGTTAGGGTTGGGGTTGAGATTCAGGTGTCCGCCTAGGGTTAGGGTTAGGTCTATGGTTTGAGTTAGGCTTCAGGTTAGGTTAGGTTTGAACTTAGTTTGAGGAAGTAAGTTTAGGGCTACTGTTATTTTTCGGGTAACTGTTACTTTTGGAGTTAGCGTCAGGGCCAGGTTAGGGTTGGGGTTGAGCTTAAGGTGTCCGCCTAGGGTTAGGGTTAGGTGTATGGTTTGATTTAGGCTTCAGGATAGGTTAGGTTTGAACTTAGTTTGAGGGAGTAAGTTTAGGGCTACTGTTAGTTTTCGGTTCAGTATTATGGTTGGAGTTAGCGTCAGGGTCAGGTTAGGGTTGAGGTTAGCTTGAGGTGTCCGCCTAGGGTTAGGGTTAGGTCCTTGGTTTGATTTAGGCTCCAGGTTAGGTTACGTTTGAACTTAGTTTGAGTGAGTAAGTTTAGGGCTACTGTTAGTTTTCGGTTCAGTGTTACGGTTGGAGATAGCGTCAGGGTCAGGATAGGGTTGGGGTTGAGCTTCAGGTGTCCGCCTATTGTTAGGGTTAGGTCTATGATTTGAGTTAGGCTTCAGGTTAGGTTAGGTTTGAACTTAGTTTGAGCAAGTAAGTTTAGGGCTACTCTTAGTTTTTGGTTCAGTGATATGGTTGGAGTTAGCCTGGACGTCAGGTTAGGGTTGGGGTTGAGCTTAAGGTGTCCGCCTAGGGTTAGGGTTAGGTGTATGGTTTGATTTATTCTTCAGGTTTGGTTAGGTTTGAACTTAGTTTGAGGGAGTAAGTTTAGGGCTACTGTTAGTTTTCGGGAAACTGTTACGGTTGGAGTTAGCGTCAGGGCCAGGTTAGGGTTGGGGTTGAGATTAAGATGTCCGCCTAGGGTTAGGGTTAGGTGTATGGTTTGATTTAGGCTTCAGGTTAGGTTAGGTTTGAAGTTAGTTTGAGGGAGTAAGTTTAGGGCTACTGTTAGTTTTCGGTTCAGTGTTACGGTTGGAGATAGCGTCAGGGTCAGATTAGGGTTGGGGTTGAGCTTCAGGTGTCCGCCTATTGTTAGGGTTAGGTCTATGATTTGAGTTAGGCTTCAGGTTAGGTTAGGTTTGAACTTAGTTTGAGCGAGTAAGTTTAGGGCTACTCTTAGTTTTCGGTTCAGTGATATGGTTGGAGTTAGCCTGGAGGTCAGGTTAGGGTTGGGGTTGAGCTTAAGGTGTCCGCCTAGGGTTAGGGTTAGGTGTATGGTTTGATTTAGGCTTGAGGTTAGGTTAGGTTTGAACTTAGTTTGAGGGAGTAAGATTAGGGCTACTGTTAGTTTTTGGTTCAGTGTTACGTTTGGAGTTAGCATGAGGGTCCGGTTAGGGTTGGGGTTGAGCTTAAGGTGTCCGCCTAGGGTTAGGGTTAGGTCTGTGGTTTGAGTTAGACTTCAGGTTAGGTTAGGTTTGAACTTAGTTTGAGGGAGTAAGTTTAGGGCTACTCTTAGTTTACGGGTAACTGTTACTGTTGGAGTTAGTGTCAGGGCCAGGTTAGGGTGCGGGTTGAGCTTATGGTGTCCGCCTAGGGTTAGGGTTAGGTGTATGGTTTGATTTAGGCTTCAGGTTAGGTTAGGTTTGAACTTAGTTTGAGGGAGTAAGTTTAGGGTTACTGTTAGTTTTCGGGAAACTGTTACGGTTGGATTTAGCGTCAGGGCCAGGTTAGGGTTGGGGTTGAGATTAAGGTGTCCGCCTAGGGTTAGGGTTAGGTGTATGGTTTCATTTAGGCTTAAGGTTAGGTTAGGTTTGAACTTTGTTTGAGGGACTAAGTTTAGGGCTACTGTTAGTATTCGTTTAACTGTTACGGTTGGAGTAAGCGTCAGGGTCAGGTTAGGGTGGGGGTTAACCATAAGGTGTCCACCTAGGGTTAGGGTTAGGTCTATGGTTTCATTTAGGCTTCAGGTTAGGTTAGGTTTGAAGATAGTTTGAGTGAGTAAGTTTAGGGCTACTGTTAGTTTTTGGTTCAATGTTACGGTTGGAGATAGCGTCAGGGTAAGGTTAGGGTTGGGGTTGAGCTTCAGGTTTCCGCCTAGGGTTAGGGTTAGGTCTATCGTTTGAGTTAGGCTTCAGGTTAGATTAGGTTTGAAGTTAGTTTGAGTGTTTAAGTTCAGGGCTACTGTTAATTTTCGGTTAACTGTTACAGTTGGAGTAAGCGTCAGGGTCAGGTTAGGGTGGGGGTTAAGTATAAGTTGTCCGCCTAGGGTTAGGGTTAGGTGTATGATTTGATATAGGCTTCAGGTTAGGTTAGGTTTGAACTTAGTTTGAGGGAGTCAGTTTAGGGCTACTGTTAGTTTTCGGTTAACTGTTACGGTTGGAGTAAGCGTCAGGGTCAGGTTAGGTTTGTGGTAGATGTTAAGGTGTCCGCCTAGGGTTAGGGTTAGGTGTATGGTTTGATTTAGGCTTCTGGTTAGGTTAGGTTTGAAATTAGTTTGAGGGAGTAAGTTTAGGGCTACTGTTAGTTTTCGGTTCAGTGTTACGGTTGGAGTTAGCGTGAGTGTCCGGTTAGGGTTGGGGTTGAGCTTAAGGTGTCCGCCTAGGGTTAGGGTTAGGTGTATGGTTTGATATTGGCTTGTGGTTAGGTTAGGTTTGAACTTAGTTTGAGGGAGTAAGTTTAGGGCTACTGTTAGTTTTCGGGTAACTGTTACGGTTGGAGTTAGCGTCAGGGTCAGGTTAGGGTTGGGGTTGAGCTTAAGGTGTCCGCCTAGGGTTAGGGTTAGGTGTATGGTTTGATTTAGGCTTCAGGTTAGGTTAGGTTTGAACTTAGTTTGAGGGAGTAAGTTTAGGGCTACTGTTAGTTTTCGGTTCAGTATTATGGTTGGAGTTAGCGTCAGGGTCAGGTTAGGGTTGGGGTTAGCTTGAGGTGTCCGCCTAGGGTTAGGGTTAGGTCCATGGTTTGATTTAGGCTCCAGGTTAGGTTACGTTTGAACTTAGTTTGAGTGAGTAAGTTTAGGGCTACTCTTTGTTTTCGGTTCGGTGTTACGGTTGGAGATAGCGTCAGGGTCAGGTTAGGGTTGGAGTGAAGCTTAAGGTGTCCGCCTAGGGTTAGGGTTAGGTCTATGATTTGAGTTAGGCTTCAGGTTAGGTTAGGTTTGAACTTAGTTTGAGCGAGTAAGTTTAGGGCTACTCTTTTTTTTTGGTTCAGTGATATGGTTGGAGTTAGCCTGGAGGTCAGGTTAGGGTTGGGGTTGAGCTTAAGGTGTCCGCCTATGGTTAGGGTTAGGTGTATGGTTTGATTTAGGCTTTAGGTTAGGTTAGGTTTGAACTTAGTTTGAGGGAGTAAGTTTAGGGCTACTGTTAGTTTTCGGGAAACTGTTACGGTTGGAGTTAGCGTCAGGGCCAGGTTAGGGTTGGGGTTGAGATTAAGGTGTCCGCCTAGGGTTAGGGTTAGGTGTATGATTTGAGTTAGGCTTCAGGTTAGGTTAGGTTTGAAGTTAGTTTGAGGGAGTAAGTTTAGGGCTACTGTTAGTTTTCGGTTAACTGTTACAGTTGGAGTAAGCGTCAGGGTCAGAGTAGGGTGGGGGTTAATCATAAGGTTTCCGCCTAGGGTTAGGGTTAGGTTTATGGTTTGATTTAGGCTTCAGGTTAGGTTAGGTTTGAACTTACTTTGAGGGAGTATGTTTAGGGCTACTGTTAGTTTTCCTTTAACTGTTACGGTTGGAGTAAGCGTCAGGGTCAGGTTAGGGTTGGGGTTGAGCTTAAGGTGTCCTCCTAGGATTAGGGTTAGGTCTGTGGTTTGAGTTAGGCTTCAGGTTAGGTTAGGTTTGAACTTAGTTTGAGGGAGTAAGTTTAGGGCTACTGTTAGTTTTCGGTTCAGTATCATGGTTGGAGTTAGCGTCAGGGTCAGGTTAGGGTTGAGGTTAGCTTGAGGTGTCCGCCTAGGGTTAGGGTTAGGTCCATGGTTTGATTTAGGCTCCAGGTTAGGTTACGTTTGAACTTAGTTTGAGTGAGTAAGTTTAGGGCTACTGTTAGTTTTCGGTTCAGTGTTACGGTTGGAGATAGCGTCAGGGTCAGGTTAGGGTTGGGGTTGAGCTTCAGGTGTCCGCCTATTTTTAGGGTTAGGTCTATGATTTGAGTTAGGCTTCAGGTTAGGTTAAGTTTGAACTTAGTTTGAGCAAGTAAGTTTAGGGCTACTCTTAGTTTTCGGTTCAGTGATATGGTTGGAGTTAGCCTGGAGGTCAGGTTAGGGTTGGGGTTGAGCTTAAGGTGTCCGCCTAGGGTTAGGGTTAGGTGTATGGTTTGATTTAGGCTTCAGGTTAGGTTAGGTTTGAACTTAGTTTGAGGGAGTAAGTTTAGGGCTACTGTTAGTTTTCGGGAAACTGTTACGGTTGGAGTTAGCGTCAGGGCCAGGTTAGGGTTGGTGTTGAGATTAAGATGTCCGCCTAGGGTTAGGGTTAGGTGTATGGTTTGATTTAGGCTTCAGGTTAGGTTAGGTTTGAAGTTAGTTTGAGGGAGTAAGTTTAGGGCTACTGTTAGTTTTCGGTTCAGTGTTACGGTTGGAGATAGCGTCAGGGTCAGGTTAGGGTTGGGGTTGAGCTTCAGGTGTCCGCCTGGGATTAGGTTAGGTCTATGATTTGAGTTAGGCTTCAGGTTAGGTTAGGTTTGAACTTAGTTTGAGCGAGTAAGTTTAGGGCTACTCTTAGTTTTCGGTTCAGTGATATGGTTGGAGTTAGCCTGGAGGTCAGGTTAGGGTTGGGGTTGAGCTTAAGGTGTCCGCCTAGGGTTAGGGTTAGGTGTATGGTTTGATTTAGGCTTCAGGTTAGGTTAGGTTTGAACTTAGTTTGATGGAGTAAGTTTAGGGCTACTGTTAGTTTTCGGGAAACTGTTACGGTTGGAGTTAGCGTCAGGGCCATGTTAGGGTTGGGGTTGAGATTAAGATGTCCGCCTAGGGTTAGGGTTAGGTGTATGGTTTGATTTAGGCTTCAGGTTAGGTTAGGTTTGAAGTTAGTTTGAGGGAGTAAGTTTAGGGTTACTGTTAGTTTTCGGTTAACTATTACAGTTGGAGTAAGCGTCAGGGTCAGAGTAGGGTAGGGGTTAAGCATAAGGTGTCCGCCTAGTGTTAGGGTTAGGTCTATGGTTTTATTTAGGCTTCAGGTTAGGTTAGGATTGAACGTAGTTTGAGGGAGTCAGTTTAGGGCTACTGTTAGTTTTCGGTTCAGTGTTTCCGTTGGATTTAGCCTCAGGGTCAGGTTAGGGTTGGGGTTAAGCTTAAGGTGTCCGCCTAGGGTTAGGGTTAGGTCTATGGTTTGAGTTAGGCTTGAGGTTAGGTTATGTTTGAACTTAGTTTGAGGGAGTAAGTTTAGGGCTACTCTTAGTTTACGGGTAACTGTTACTGTTGGAGTTAGTGTCAGGGCCAGGTTAGGGTGGGGGTTGAGCTTAAGGTGTCCGCCTAGGGTTAGGGTTAGTTGTATGGTTTGATTTAGTCTTCAGGTTAGGTTAGGTTTGAACTTAGTTTGAGGGAGTAAGTTTAGGGTTACTGTTAGTTTTCGGGAAACTGTTACGGTTGGAGTTAGCGTCAGGGCCAGGATAGGGTTGGGGTTGAGATTAAGGTGTCCGCCTAGGGTTAGGGTTAGGTGTATGGTTTCATTTAGGCTTAAGGTTAGGTTAGGTTTGAACTTAGTTTGAGGGAGTAAGTTTAGGGCTACTGTTAGTTTTCGTTTAACTGTTAGGGTTGGAGTAAGCGTCAGGGTCAGGTTAGGGTGGGGGTTAACCATAAGGTGTCCACCTAGGGTTAGGGTTAGGTCTATGGTTTCATTTAGGCTTCAGGTTAGGTTAGGTTTAAAGTTAGTTTGAGGGAGTAAGTTTAGGGCTACTGTTAGTTTTCGGTTCAGTGTTACGGTTGGAGATAGCGTCAGGGTCAGGTTAGGGTTGGGGTTGAGCTTCAGGTGTCCGCCTATTGTTAGGGTTAGGTCTATGATTTGAGTTAGGCTTCAGGTTAGGTTAGGTTTGAACTTAGTTTGAGCGAGTAAGTTTAGGGCTATTCTTTGTTTTCGGTTCAGTGATATGGTTGGAGTTAGCCTGGAGGTCAGGTTAGGGTTGGGGTTGAGCTTAAGGTGTCCGCCTAGGGTTAGGGTTAGGTGTATGGTTTGATTTAAGCTTTAGGTTAGGTTAGGTTTGAACTTAGTTTGAGGGAGTAAGTTTAGGGCTACTGTTAGTTTTCGGGAAACTGTTACGGTTGGAGTTAGCGTCAGGGCCAGGTTATGGTTGGGGTTGAGATTAAGGTGTCCGCCTAGGGTTAGGGTTAGGTGTATGGTTTGATTTAGGCTTCAGGTTAGGTTAGGTTTGAAGTTAGTTTGAGGGAGTTAGTTTAGGGCTACTGTTCGTTTTCGTTTAACTGTTACGGTTGGAGTAAGCGTCAGGGTCAGGTTAGGGTGGGGGTTACCCATAAGGTGTCCACCTAGGGTTAGGGTTAGGTCTATGATTTGATTTAGTCTTCAGGTTAGGTTAGGTTTGAACTTAGTTTGAGGGAGTCAGTTTAGGGCTACTGTTAGTTTTCGGTTAACTGTTACGGTTGGAGTAAGCGTCAGGGTCAGGTTAGGTTTGGGGTTGAGTTTAAGGTGTCCACCTAGGGGTAGGGTTAGGTTTATGCTTTGATTTAGGCTTCAAGTTAGGTTAGGTTTGAACTTCGTTTGAGGGAGTAAGTTTAGGGCTACTGTTAGTTTTCGTTTAACTGTTACGGTTGGAGTAAGCGTCAGGGTCAGGTTAGGGTTGGGGTTGAGCTTAAGGTGTCCACCTAGGGTTAGGGTTCGGTGTATGGTTAGATTTAGGCTTCAGGTTAGGTTAGGTTTGAACTTAGTTTGAGGGAGTAAGTTTAGGGCTACTCTTAGTTTTCGGGTAACTGTTACTGTTGGAGTTAGCGTCAGGGCCAGGTTAGGGTTGGGGTTGAGCTTAAGGTGTCCGCCTCGGGTTAGGGTTAGGTCTATTGTTTGAGATAGGCTTCAGGTTATGTTAGGTTTGAACTTACTTTGAGGGAGTAAGTTTAGGGCTACTGTTAGTTTTCGGTTCAGTGTTACGGTTGGAGTTAGCTTGAGGGTCAGGTTAGGGTTGGGGTTGAGCTTAAGGTGTCCGCCTAGGGTTAGGGTTAGGTCTGTGGTTTGAGTTAGTCTCCAGGTTAGGTTAGGTTTGAACTTAGTTTGAAGGAGTAAGTTTAGGGCTACTGTTAGTTTTCGGTTCAGTGTTACGGTTGGAGATAGCGTCAGGGTCAAGTTAGGGTTGGGGTTGAGATTCAGGTGTCCGCCTAGGGTTAGGGTTAGGTCTATGGTTTGAGTTAGGCTTCAGGTTAGGTTAGGTTTGAACTTAGTTTGAGGAAGTAAGTTTAGGGCTACTGTTAGTTTTCGGGTAACTGTTACGGTTGGAGTTAGCGTCAGGGCCAGGTTAGGGTTGGGGTTGAGCTTAAGGTGTCCGCCTAGGGTTAGGGTTAGGTGTATGGTTTGATTTAGGCTTCAGGTTAGGTTAGGTTTGAACTTAGTTTGAGGGAGTAAGTTTAGGGCTACTGTTAGTTTTCGGTTCAGTATTATGGTTGGAGTTAGCGTCAGGGTCAGGTTAGGGTTGAGGTTAGCTTGAGGTGTCCGCCTAGGGTTAGGGTTAGGTCCTTGGTTTGATTTAGGCTCCAGGTTAGGTTACGTTTGAACTTAGTTTGAGTGAGTAAGTTTAGGGCTACTGTTAGTTTTCGGTTCAGTGTTACGGTTGGAGATAGCGTCAGGGTCAGGATAGGGTTGGGGTTGAGCTTCAGGTGTCCGCCTATTGTTAGGGTTAGGTCTATGATTTGAGTTAGGCTTCAGGTTAGGTTAGGTTTGAACTTAGTTTGAGCAAGTAAGTTTAGGGCTACTCTTAGTTTTTGGTTCAGTGATATGGTTGGAGTTAGCCTGGAGGTCAGGTTAGGGTTGGGGTTGAGCTTAAGGTGTCCGCCTAGGGTTAGGGTTAGGTGTATGGTTTGATTTATTCTTCAGGTTTGGTTAGGTTTGAACTTAGTTTGAGGGAGTAAGTTTAGGGCTACTGTTAGTTTTCGGGAAACTGTTACGGTTGGAGTTAGCGTCAGGGCCAGGTTAGGGTTGGGGTTGAGATTAAGATGTCCGCCTAGGGTTAGGGTTAGGTGTATGGTTTGATTTAGGCTTCAGGTTAGGTTAGGTTTGAAGTTAGTTTGAGGGAGTAAGTTTAGGGCTACTGTTAGTTTTCGGTTCAGTGTTACGGTTGGAGATAGCGTCAGGGTCAGGTTAGGGTTGGGGTTGAGCTTCAGGTGTCCGCCTATTGTTAGGGTTAGGTCTATGATTTGAGTTAGGCTTCAGGTTAGGTTAGGTTTGAACTTAGTTTGAGCGAGTAAGTTTAGGGCTACTCTTAGTTTTCGGTTCAGTGATATGGTTGGAGTTAGCCTGGAGGTCAGGTTAGTGTTGGGGTTGAGCTTAAGTTGTCCGCCTAGGGTTAGGGTTAGGTGGATGGTTTGATTTAGGCTTGAGGTTAGGTTAGGTTTGAACTTAGTTTGAGGGAGTAAGATTAGGGCTACTGTTAGTTTTTGGTTCAGTGTTACGTTTGGAGTTAGAATGAGGGTCCGGTTAGGGTTGGGGTTGAGCTTAAGGTGTCCGCCTAGGGTTAGGGTTAGGTCTGTGGTTTGAGTTAGACTTCAGGTTAGGTTAGGTTTGAACTTAGTATGAGTGAGTAAGTTTAGGGCTACTCTTAGTTTACGGGTAACTGTTACTGTTGGAGTTAGTGTCAGGGCCAGGTTAGGGTGCGGGTTGAGCTTAAGGTGTCCGCCTAGGGTTTGGGTTAGGTGTATGGTTTGATTTAGGCTTCAGGTTAGGTTAGGTTTGAAGTTAGTTTGAGGGAGTAAGTTTAGGGCTACTGTTAGTTTTTGGTTTAGTGTTACGGTTGGAGATAGCGTCAGGGTAAGGTTAGGGTTGGCGTTGAGCTTCAGGTTTCCGCCTAGGGTTAGGGTTAGGTCTATCGTTTGAGTTAGGCTTCATGTTAGATTAGGTTTGAAGTTAGTTTGAGGGTTTAAGTTCAGGGCTACTGTTAATTTTCGGTTAACTGTTACAGTTGGAGTAAGCGTCAGGGTCAGGTTAGGGTGGGGGTTAAGTATAAGTTGTCCGCCTAGGGTTAGGGTTAGGTGTATGATTTGATATAGGCTTCAGGTTAGGTTAGGTTTGAACTTAGTTTGAGGGAGTCAGTTTAGGGCTACTCTTAGTTTTCGGTTAACTGTTACGGTTGGAGTAAGCGTCAGGGTCAGGTTAGGTTTGTGGTAGAGCTTAAGGTGTCCGCCTAGGGTTAGGGTTAGGTGTATGGTTTGATTTAGGCTTCTGGTTAGGTTAGGTTTGAACTTAGTTTGAGGGAGTAAGTTTAGGGCTACTGTTAGTTTTTGATTCAGTGTTACATTTGGTGTTAGCGTGAGTGTCCGGTTAGGGTTGGGGTTGAGCTTACGGTGTCCGCCTAGGGTTAGGGTTAGGTCTGTGGTTTGAGATAGGCTACAGGTTAGGTTAGGTTTGAACTTAGTTTGAGGGAGTAAGTTTAGGGCTACTGTTAGTTTTCGGTTCAGTGTTACGGTTGGAGATAGCGTCAGGGTCAGGTTAGGGTTGTGGTTGAGCTTCAGGTGTCCGCCTAGGGTTAGAGTTAGGTCTATGGTTTGAGTTAGGCTTCAGGTTAGGTTAGGTTTGAACTTAGTTTGAGGGAGTAAGTTTAGGGCTACTGTTAGTTTTCGGTTCAGTGTTACGGTTGAAGTTAGCGTCAGGTCAGGTTAGGGTTGGGGTTGAGCTTAAGGTGTCCGCCTAGGGTTAGGGTTAGGTGTATGGTTTGATATTGGCTTGTGGTTAGGTTAAGTTTGAACTTAGTTTGAGGGAGTAAGTTTAGGGCTACTGTTAGTTTTCGGGTAACTGTTACGGTTGGAGTTAGCGTCAGGGTCAGGTTAGGGTTCGGGTTTAGCTTAAGGTGTCCGCCTAGGGTTAGGGTTAGGTGTATGGTTTGATTTAGGCTTCAGGTTAGGTTAGGTTTGAACTTAGTTTGAGGGAGTAAGTTTAGGGCTACTGTTAGTTTTCGGGAAACTGTTACGGTAGGAGTTAGCGTCAGGGCCAGGTTAGGGTTGGGGTTGAGATTAAGGTGTCCGCCTAGGGTTAGGGTTAGGTGTATGGTTTGATTTAGGCTTCAGGTTAGGTTAGGTTTGAAGTTAGTTTCACGGAGTAAGTTTAGGGCTAGTGTTAGTTTTCGGTTAACTGTTACAGTTGGAGTAAGCTTCAGGTTCAGGTTAGTGTGGGGGTTAAGCATAAGGTGTCCGCCTAGGGTTAGGGATAGGTCTATCGTTTCATTTAGGCTTCAGGTTAGGTTAGGATTGAACTTAGTTTGAGGGAGTAAGTTTAGGGCTACTGTTAGTTTTCGGTTCAGTGTTACGTTTGGAGTTAGCATGAGGGTCCGGTTAGGGTTGGGGTTGAGCTTAAGGTGTCCGCCTAGGGTTAGGGTTAGGTCTGTGGTTTGAGTTAGGCTTCAGGTTAGGTTAGGTTCTAACTTAGTTTGAGGGAGTAAGTTTAGGGCTACTGTTAGTTTTCGTTTGAGTGTTACGGTTGGAGATAGCGTCAGGGTCAGGTTAGGGTTGTGGTTGAGCTTCAGGTGTCCGCCTAGGATTAGGATTAGGTCTATGGTTTGAGTTAGGCTTCAGGTTAGGTTAGGTTTGAACTTAGTTTGTGTGAGTAAGTTTAGGGCTACTGTTAGTTTTCTGTTCAGTGTTACGGTTGGAGTTAGCGTGAGGGTCACGTTAGGGTTGGGGTTGAGCTTAAGGTGTCCGCCTAGGGTTAGGGTTCGGTGTATGGTTAGATTTAGGCTTCAGGTTAGGTTAGGTTTGAACTTAGTTTGAGGGAGTAAGTTTAGGGCTACTCTTAGTTTTCGGGTAACTGTTACTGTTGGAGTTAGCGTCAGGGCCAGGTTAGGGTTGGGGTTGAGCTTAAGGTGTCCGCCTAGGGTTAGGGTTAGGTTTATGGTTTGATTTAAGCTTCAGGTTAGGTTAGGTTTGAACTTAGTTTGAGGGAGTAAGTTCAGGGCTACTGTTAGTTTTCGGTTAACTGTTACAGTTGGAGTAAGCGTCAGGTTCAGGTTAGGGTGGAGGTTAAGCATAAGGTGTCCGCCTAGGTTTAGGATTAGGTCTATGATTTGATTTAGGCTACATGTTAGGTTAGGTTTGAACTTAGTTTGAGGGAGTCAGTTTAGGGCTACTGTTAGTTTTCGGTTAACTGTTACAGTTGGAGTAAGCGTCAGGGTCAGGTTAGGTTTGGGGTTGAGCTTAAGGTGTCCGCCTAGGGTTAGGGTTAGGTGTATGGTTTGATTTAGGCTTCAGGTTAGGTTAGGTTTGAACTTAGTTTGAGGGAGTAAGTTTAGGGCTACTGTTAGTTTTCGGTTCAGTATTATGGTTGGAGTTAGCGTCAGGTTCAGGTTAGGGTGGAGGTTAAGCATAAGGTGTCCGCCTAGGTTTAGGATTAGGTCTATGATTTGATTTAGGCTACATGTTAGGTTAGGTTTGAACTTAGTTTGAGTGAGTAATTTTAGGGCTACTGTTAGTTTTCGGTTCAGTGTTACGGTTGGAGATAGCGTCAGGGTCAGGTTAGGGTTGGAGTTGAGCTTAAGGTGTCCGCCTAGGGTTAGGGTTAGGTCTGTAGTTTGAGTTAGGCTTCAGGTTAGGTTAGGTTTGAACTTAGTTTGAGGGAGTAAGTTTAGGGCTACTGTTAGTTTTCGGTTCAGTGTTACGGTTGGAGATAGCGTCAGGGTCAGGTTAGGGTTGTGGTTGAGCTTCGAGTGTCCGCCTAGGGTTAGGGTTAGGTCTATGGTTTGAGTTAGGTTTCAGGTTAGGTTAGGTTTGAACTTAGTTTGAGGGAATAAGTTTAGGGCTACTGTTAGTTTTTGATTCAGTGTTATATTTGGAGTTAGCGTGAGTGTCCGGTTAGAGTTGGGGTTGAGCTTACGGTGTCCGCCTAGGGTTAGGGTTAGGTCTGTGGTTTGAGATAGGCTTCAGGTTAGGTTAGCTTTGATCTTAGTTTGAGGGAGTAAGTTTAGGGCTACTGTTAGTTTTCGGTTCAGTGTTACGGTTGGAGATAGCGTAAGGGTCAGGTTAGGGTTGTGGTTGAGCTTCAGGTGTCCGCCTAGGGTTAGGGTTAGGTCTATGGTTTGAGTTAGGCTTCAGGTTAGGTTAGGTTTGAACTTACTTTGAGGGAGTAAGTTTAGGGCTACTGTTAGTTTTCGGTTCAGTGTTACGGTTGGAGTTAGCGTGAGGGTCACGTTAGGTTTGGGGTTGAGCTTAAGGTGTCCTCCTAGGGTTAGGGTTAGGTGTATGGTTTGATTTAGGCTTCAGGTTAGGTTAGGTTTGAACTTAGTTTGAGAGAGTAAGTTTAGGGCTACTGTTAGTTTTCGGGTAATTGTTACGATTGGAGTTAGCATCAGGGCCAGGTTATGTTTGGGGTTGAGGTTAAGGTGTCCGCCTAGGGTTACGGTTAGGTGTATGGTTTGATTTAGGCTTCATGTTAGGTTATGTTTGAACTTAGTTTGAGGGAGTAAGTTTAGGGCTACTGTTAGTTTTCGGGAAACTGTTATGGTTGGAGTTAGCGTCAGGGCCAGGTTAGGGTTGGGGTTGAGATTAAGGTGTTCGCCTAGGGTTAGGGTTAGGTGTATGGTTTGATTTAGGCTTCAGGTTAGGTTAGGTTTGAAGTTAGTTTGAGGGAGTAAGTTTAGGGCTACTGTTAGTTTTCGGTTAACTGTTACAGTTGGAGTAAGCGTCAGGGTCAGGGTAGGGTGGGGGTTAATCATAAGGTGTCCGCCTAGGGTTAGGTTTAGGTCTATGATTTGATTTAGTCTTCAGGTTAGGTTAGGTTTGAACTTAGTTTGAGGGAGTCAGTTTAGGGCTACTGTTAGTTTTCGGTTAACTGTTACGGTTGGAGTAAGCGTCAGGGTCAGGTTAGGTTTGGGGTTGAGCTTAAGGTGTCCGCCTAGGGTTAGGGTTAGGTTTATAGTTTGATTTAGGCTTCAGGTTAGGTTAGGTTTGAACTTAGTTTGAGGGAGTAAGTTTAGGGCTACTGTTAGTTTTCGTTTAACTGTTACGGTTGGAGTAAGCGTCAGGGTCAGGTTAGGGTTGGGGTTGAGCTTAAGGTGTCCGCCTAGGGTTAGGGTTAGGTTTGTGGTTTGAGTTAGACTTCAGGTTAGGTTAGGTTTGAACTTAGTTTGAGGGAGTAAGTTTAGGGCTACTGTTAGTTTTCGGTTCAGTGTTAGGGTTGGAGATAGCGTCAGGGTCACGTTAGGGTTGTCGTTGAGCTTCAGGTGTCCGCCTAGGGTTAGGGTTAGGTCTATGGTTTGAGTTAGGCCTCAGGTTAGGTTAGGTTTGAACTTAGTTTGAGGGAGTAAGTTTAGGGCTACTGTTAGTTTTCGGTTCAGTGTTACGGTTGGAGTTAGCGTGAGGGTCACGTTAGGGTTGGGGTTGAGCTTAAGGTGTCCGCCTAGGGTTAGGGTTCGGTGTATGGTTAGATTTAGGCTTCAGGTTAGGTTAGGTTTGAACTTAGTTTGAGGGAGTAAGTTTAGGGCTACTCTTAGTTTTCGGGTAACTGTTACTGTTGGAGTTAGCGTCAGGGCAAGGTTAGGGTTGGGGTTGAGATTAAGATGTCCGCCTAGGGTTAGGGTTAGGTGTATGGTTTGATTTAGGCTTCAGGTTAGGTTAGGTTTGAAGTTAGTTTGAGGGAGTAAGTTTAGGGCTACTGTTAGTTTTCGGTTAACTGTTACAGTTGGAGTAAGCGTCAGGGTCAGGGTAGGGTGGGGGTTAATCATAAGGTGTCCGCCTAGGGTTAGGTTTAGGTCTATGATTTGATTTAGTCTTCAGGTTAGGTTAGGTTTGAACTTAGTTTGAGGGAGTCAGTTTAGGGCTACTGTTAGTTTTCGGTTAACTGTTACGGTTGGAGTAAGCGTCAGGGTCAGGTTAGGTTTGGGGTTGAGCTTAAGGTGTCCGCCTAGGGTTAGGGTTAGGTTTATAGTTTGATTTAGGCTTCAGGTTAGGTTAGGTTTGAACTTAGTTTGAGGGAGTAAGTTTAGGGCTACTGTTAGTTTTCGTTTAACTGTTACGGTTGGAGTAAGCGTCAGGGTCAGGTTAGGGTTGGGGTTGAGCTTAAGGTGTCCGCCTAGGGTTAGGGTTAGGTTTGTGGTTTGAGTTAGACTTCAGGTTAGGTTAGGTTTGAACTTAGTTTGAGGGAGTAAGTTTAGGGCTACTGTTAGTTTTCGGTTCAGTGTTAGGGTTGGAGATAGCGTCAGGGTCACGTTAGGGTTGTCGTTGAGCTTCAGGTGTCCGCCTAGGGTTAGGGTTAGGTCTATGGTTTGAGTTAGGCCTCAGGTTAGGTTAGGTTTGAACTTAGTTTGAGGGAGTAAGTTTAGGGCTACTGTTAGTTTTCGGTTCAGTGTTACGGTTGGAGTTAGCGTGAGGGTCACGTTAGGGTTGGGGTTGAGCTTAAGGTGTCCGCCTAGGGTTAGGGTTCGGTGTATGGTTAGATTTAGGCTTCAGGTTAGGTTAGGTTTGAACTTAGTTTGAGGGAGTAAGTTTAGGGCTACTCTTAGTTTTCGGGTAACTGTTACTGTTGGAGTTAGCGTCAGGGCAAGGTTAGGGTTGGGGTTGAGATTAAGATGTCCGCCTAGGGTTAGGGTTAGGTGTATGGTTTGATTTAGGCTTCAGGTTAGGTTAGGTTTGAAGTTAGTTTGTGGGAGTAAGTTTAGGGCTACTGTTAGTTTTCGGTTCAGTGTTACGGTTGGAGATAGCGTCAGGGTCAGGTTAGGGTTGGGGTTGAGCTTCAGGTGTCCGCCTATTGTTAGGGTTAGGTCTATGATTTGAGTTAGGCTTCAGGTTAGGTTAGGTTTGAACTTAGTTTGAGGGAGTAAGTTTAGGGCTACTCTTAGTTTTCGGTTCAGTGATATGGTTGGAGTTAGCCTGGAGGTCAGGTTAGGGTTGGGGTTGAGCTTAAGGTGTCCGCCTAGGGTTAGGGTTAGGTGTATGGTTTGATTTAGGCTTGAGGTTAGGTTAGGTTTGAACTTAGTTTGAGGGAGTAAGATTAGGGCTACTGATAGTTTTTGGTTCAGTGTAACGTTTGGAGTTAGCATGAGGGTCCGGTTAGGGTTGGGGTTGAGCTTAAGGTGTCCGCCTAGGGTTAGGGTTAGGTCTGTGGTTGGAGTTAGACTTCAGGTTAGGTTAGTTTTGAACTTAGTTTGAGGGAGTAAGTTTAGGGCTACTCTTAGTTTACGGGTAACTGTTACTGTTGGAGTTAGTGTCAGGGCCAGGTTAGGGTGCGGGTTGAGCTTAAGGTGTCCGCCTAGGGTTAGGGTTAGGTGTATGGTTTGATTTAGGCTTCAGGTTAGGTTAGGTTTGAACTTAGTTTGAGGGAGTAAGTTTAGGGTTACTGTTAGTTTTCGGGAAACTGTTACGGTTGGAGTTAGCCTCAGGGCCAGGTTAGGGTTGGGGTTGAGATTAAGGTGTCCGCCTAGTGTTAGGGTTAGGTGTATGGTTTCATTTAGGCTTAAGGTTAGGTTAGGTTTGAACTTAGTTTGAGGGAGTAAGTTTAGGGCTACTGTTAGTTTTCCTTTAACTGTTTCGTTTGGAGGAAACGTCAGGGTCAGGTTAGGGTGGGGGTTAACCATAAGGTGTCCACCTAGGGTTAGGGTTAGGTCTATGGTTTCATTTAGGCTTCAGGTTAGGTTAGGTTTGAAGTTAGTTTGAGGGAGTAAGTTTAGGGCTACTGTTAGTTTTCGGTTCAGTGTTACGGTTGGAGATAGCGTCAGGGTAAGGTTAGGGTTGGGGTTGAGCTTCAGGTTTCCGCCTAGGGTTAGGGTTAGGTCTATCGTTTGAGTTAGGCTTCAGGTTAGATTAGGTTTGAAGTTAGTTTGAGGGTTTAAGTTCAGGGCTACTGTTAATTTTCGGTTAACTGTTACAGTTGGAGTAAGCGTCAGGGTCAGGTTAGGCTGGGGGTTAAGTATAAGTCGTCCGCCTAGAGTTAGGGTTAGGTGTATGATTTGATATAGGCTTCAGGTTAGGTTAGGTTTGAACTTAGTTTGAGGGAGTCAGTTTAGGGCTACTGTTAGTTTTCGGTTAACTGTTACGGTTGGAGTAAGCGTCAGGGTCAGGTTAGGGTGGGGGTTAAGTATAAGTCGTCCGCCTAGGGTTAGGTTTAGGTGTATGGTTTGATTTAGGCTTCTGGTTAGGTTAGGTTTGAACTTAGTTTGAGGGAGTAAGTTTAGGGCTACTGTTAGTTTTCGGTTCAGTGTTACGGTTGGAGATAGCGTCAGGGTCAGGTTAGGGTTGTGGTTGAGCTTCAGGTGTCCGCCTAGGGTTAGAGTTAGGTCTATGGTTTGAGTTAGGCTTCAGGTTAGGTTAGGTTTGAACTTAGTTTGAGGGAGTAAGTTTAGGGCTACTGTTAGTTTTCGGTTCAGTGTTACGGTTGGAGATAGCGTCAGGGTCAGGTTAGGGTTGTGGTTGAGCTTCAGGTGTCCGCCTAGGGTCATAGTTAGGTCTATGGTTTGAGTTAGGCTTCAGGTTAGGTTAGGTTTGAACTTAGTTTGAGGGAGTAAGTTTAGGGCTACTGTTAGTTTTCGGTTCAGTGTTACGGTTGGAGTTAGCGTCAGGTCAGGTTAGGGTTGGGGTTGAGCTTAAGGTGTCCGCCTAGGGTTAGGGTTAGGTGTATGGTTTGATATTGGCTTGTGGTTAGGTTAAGTTTGAACTTAGTTTGAGGGAGTAAGTTTAGGGCTACTGTTAGTTTTCGGGTAACTGTTACGGTTGGAGTTAGCGTCAGGGTCACGTTAGGGTTGGGGTTGAGCTTAAGGTGTCCGCCTAGGGTTAGGGTTAGGTGTATGGTTTGATTTAGGCTTCAGGTTAGGTTAGGTTTGAAGTTAGTTTCAGGGAGTAAGTTTAGGGCTACTGTTAGTTTTCGGTTAACTGTTACAGTGGGAGTAAGCTTCAGGTTCAGGTTAGTGTGGGGGTTAAGCATAAGGTGTCCGCCTAGGGTTAGAGTTAGGTCTATGGTTTCATTTAGGCTTCAGGTTAGGTTAGGATTGAACTTAGATTGAGGGAGTAAGCTTAGGGCTACTGTTAGTTTTCGGCTCAGTGTTACGTTTGGAGTTAGCATGAGGGTCCGGTTAGGGTTGGGGTTGAGCTTAAGGTGTCCGCCTAGGGTTAGGGTTAGGTCTGTGGTTTGAGTTAGGCTTCCGGTTAGGTTAGGTTTGAACTTAGTTTGAGGGAGTAAGGTCAGGGCTACTGTTAGTTTTCGGTTCAGTGTTACGGTTGGAGTTAGCGTGAGGGTCACCTTAGGGTTGGGGTTGAGCTTAAGGTGTCCGCCTAGGGTTAGGGTTCGGTGTATGGTTAGATTTAGGCTTCAGATTAGGTTAGGTTTGAACTTAGTTTGAGGGAGTAAGTTTAGGGCTACTCTTAGTTTTCGGGTAACTGTTACTGTTGGAGTTAGCGTCAGGGTCAGGTTAGGGTTGGAGTTGAGCTTCCGGTGTCCGCCTAGGGTTAGGGTTAGGTCTGTGGTTTGAGATATGCTTCAGGTTAGGTTAGGTTTGAACTTAGTTTGAGGGAGTAATTTTAGGGCTACTCTTAGTTTTCGGTTCAGTGTTACGGTTGTAGATAGCGTCAGGGTCAGGTTAGGGTTGTGTTTGAGCTTCAGGTGTCCGCCTAGGGTTAGGGTTAGGTCTATGGTTTGAGTTAGGCTTCAGGTTAGGTTAGGTTTGAACTTAGTTTGAGGGAGTAAGTTTAGGGCTACTGTTAGTTTTCGGTTCAGTGTTACGGTTGTAGTTAGCGTGAGGGTCACGTTAGGGTTTGGGTTGAGCTTAAGGTGTCCGCCTAGGGTTAGGGTTCGGTGTATGGTTAGATTTAGGCTTCAGGTTAGGTTAGGTTTGAACTTAGTTTGAGGGAGAAAGTTCAGGGCTACTGTTAGTTTTCGGTTAACTGTTACAGTTGGAGTAAGCGTCAGGTTCAGGTTAGGGTGGAGGTTAAGCATAAGGTGTCCGCCTAGGGTTAGGATTAGGTCTATGATTTGATTTAGGCTACAGGTTAGGTTAGGTTTGAACTTAGTTTGAGGGAGTCAGTTTAGGGCTACTGTTCGTTTTCGGTTAACTGTTACGGTTGGAGTAAGCGTCAGGGTCAGGTTAGGTTTGGGGTTGAGCTTAAGGTGTCCGCCTAGGGTTAGGGTTAGGTGTATGGTTTGATTTAGGCTTCAGGTTAGGTTAGGTTTGAACTTAGTTTGAGGGAGTAAGTTTAGGGCTACTGTTAGTTTTCGGTTCAGTATTATGCTTGGAGTTAGCGTCAGGGTCAGGTTAGGGTTGGGGTTAGCTTGAGATGTCCGCCTAGGGATAGGGTTAGGTCCATGGTTTCATTTAGGCTCCAGGTTAGGTTACGTTTGAACTTAGTTTGAGTGAGTAAGTTTAGGGCTACTCTTAGTTTTCGGTTCAGTGTTACGGTTGGAGATAGCGTGAGGGTCAAGTTAGGGTTGGAGTTGATCTTAAGGTTTCCGCCTAGGGTTAGGGTTAGGTCTGTGGTTTGATTTAGGCTTCAGGTTAGGTTACATTTTAACTTAGTTTGAGTCAGTAATTTTAGGGCTACTGTTAGTTTTCGGTTCAGTGTTACTGTTGGAGATAGCGTCAGGGTCAGGTTCGGGTTGGAGTTAAGCTTAAGGTGTCCGCCTAGGGTTAGGGTTAGGTCTGTAGTTTGAGTTAGGCTTCAGGTTAGGTTAGGTTTGAACTTAGTTTGAGGGAGTAAGTTTAGGGCTACTGTTAGTTTTCAGTTCAGTGTTACGGTTGGAGATAGCGTCAGGGTCAGGTTAGGGTTGTGGTTGAGCTTCGAGTGTCCGCCTAGGGTTAGGGTTAGGTCTGTGGTTTGAGTTAGGCTTCAGGTTAGGTTAGGTTTGAACTTAGTTTGAGGGAGTAAGTTTAGGGCTACTGTTAGTTTTCGGTTCAGTGTTACGGTTGGAGATAGCGTCAGGGTCATGTTAGGGTTGTGGTTGAGCTTCAGGTGTCCGCCTAGGGTTAGGGTTAGGTCTATGGTTTGAGTTAGGCTTCAGGTTAGGTTAGGTTTGAACTTAGTTTGAGGGAGTAAGTTTAGGGCTACTGTTAGTTTTCGGTTCAGTGTTACGGTTGGAGTTAGCGTGAGGGTCAGGTTAGGGTTGGTGTTGAGCTTAAGGTGTCCGCCTAGGGTTAGGGTTCGGTGTACGGTTAGATTTAGGCTTCAGGTTAGGTTAGGTTTGAACTTAGTTTGAGTGAGTAAGTTTAGGGCTACTCTTAGTTTTCGGGTAACTGTTACTGTTGGAGTTAGCGTCAGGGCCAGGTTAGGGCTGGGGTTGAGCTTAAGGTGTCCGCCTAGGTTTAGGGTTAGGTTTATGGTTTGATTTGGCCTTTAGGTTAGGTTTGAACTTAGTTTGAGGGAGTAAGTTCAGGGCTACTGTTTGTTTTCGCTTAACTGTTACAGTTGGAGTAAGCGTCAGGTTCAGGTTAGGGTGGAGGTTAAGCATAAGGTGTCCGCCTAGGGTTAGGGTTAGGTCTATGATTTGATTTAGGCTACAGGTTAGGTTAGGTTTGAACTTAGTTTGATGGAGTCAGTTTAGGGCTACTGTTCGTTTTCGGTTAACTGTTACAGTTGGAGTAAGCGTCAGGGTCAGGTTAGGTTTGGGGTTGAGTAAGGTGTCCGCCTAGGGTTAGGGTTAGGTATATGGTTTGATTTAGGCTTCAGGTTAGGTTAGGTTTGAACTTAGTTTGAGTGAGTAAGTTTAGGGCTACTGTTAGTTTTCGGTTCAGTATTATGCTTGGAGTTAGCATCAGGGTCAGGTTAGGGTTGGGGTTAGCTTGAGATGTCCGCCTATGGTTAGGGTTAGGTCCATGGTTTGATTTAGGCTCCAGGTTAGTTTACGTTTGAACTTAGTTTGAGTGAGTAAGTTTAGGGCTACTGTTAGTTTTCGGTTCAGTGTTACGGTTGGAGATAGTGTCAGGGTCAGGTTAGGGTTGGAGTTGAGCTTAAGGTTTCCGCCTAGGGTTAGGGTTAGGTCTGTGGTTTGATTTAGGCTTCAGGTTAGGTTACATTTGAACTTAGTTTGAGTGAGTAAGTTTAGGGCTACTGTTAGTTTTCGGTTCAGTGTTACGGTTGGAGATAGCGTCAGGGTCAGGTTAGGGTTGGAGTTGAGCTTAAGGTGTCTGCCTAGGGTTAGGTTTAAGTCTGTAGTTTGAGTTAGGCTTCAGGTTAGGTTAGGTTTGAACTTAGTTTGAGGGAGTAAGTTTAAGGCTATTGTTAGTTTTCGGTTTAGTGTTACGGTTGGAGATAGCGTCAGGGTCAGGTTAGGGTTGTGGTTGAGCTTCGAGTGTCCGCCTAGGGTTAGGGTTAGGTCTATGGTTTGAGTTAGGCTTCAGGTTAGGTTAGGTTTGAACTTAGTTTGAGGGAGTAAGTTTAGGGCTACTGTAATTTTTCGGTTCAGTATTATGCTTGGAGTTAGCGTCAGGGTCAGGTTAGGTTTGGGGTTAGCTTGAGATGTCCGCCTAGGGTTAGGGTTAGGTCCATGGTTTGATTTAGGCTCCAGGTTAGGTTACGTTTGAACTTAGTTTGAGTGAGTAAGTTTAGGGCTACTGTTAGTTTTCGGTTCAGTGTTACGGTTGGAGATAGCGTCAGGGTCAGGTTAGGGTTGGAGTTGAGCTTAAGGTTTCCGCCTAGGGTTAGGGTTAGGTCTGTGGTTTGATTTACGCTTCAGGTTAGGTTACATTTGAACTTAGTTTGAGTGAGTAATTTTAGGGCTTCTGTTAGTTTTCGGTTCAGTGTTACGGTTGGAGATAGCGTCAGGGTCAGGTTAGGTTTGGGGTTGAGCTTCAGGTGTCCGCCTATTGTTAGGGTTAGGTCTATGATTTGAGTTAGGCTTCAGGTTAGGTTAGGTTTGAACTAGTTTGAGCAAGTAAGTTTAGGGCTACTCTTTGTTTTCGGTTCAGTGATATGGTTGGAGTTAGCCTGGAGGTCAGGTTAGGGTTGGGGTTGAGCTTAAGATGTCCGCCTAGGGTTAGGGTTAGGTGTATGGTTTGATTTAGGCTTTAGGTTAGGTTAGGTTTGAACTTAGTTTGAGGGAGTAAGTTTAGGGCTACTGTTAGTTTTCGGGAAACTGTTATGGTTGGAGTTAGCGTCAGGGCCAGGTTAGGGTTGGGGTTGAGATTAAGGTGTCCGCCTAGGGTTAGGGTTAGGTGTATGGTTTGATTTAGGCTTCAGGTTAGGTTATGTTTGAAGTTAGTTTGAGGGAGTAAGTTTAGGGCTACTGTTAGTTTTCGGTTAACTGTTACAGTTGGAGTAAGCGTCAGGGTCAGGGTAGGGTGGGTGTTAATCCTAAGGTGTCCGCCTAGGGTTAGGGTTAGGTCTATGATTTGATTTAGGCTTCAGGTTAGGTTAGGTTTGAACTTAGTTTGAGGGAGTTAGTTTAGGGCTACTGTTAGTTTTCGGTTAACTGTTACGGTTGGAGTAAGCGTCAGGGTCAGGTTAGGTTTGGGGTTGAGCTTAAGGTGTCCGCCTAGGGTTAGGGTTAGGTTTATGGTTTGATTTAGGCTTCAGGTTAGGTTAGGTTTGAACTTAGTTTGAGGGAGTAAGTTCAGGGCTACTGTTAGTTTTCGGTTAACTGTTACAGTTGGAGTAAGCGTCAGGTTCAGGTTAGGGTGGAGGTTAAGCATAAGGTGTCCGCCTAGGGTTAGGGTTAGGTCTATGATTTGATTTAGGCTACAGATTAGGTTAGGTTTGAACTTAGTTTGAGGGAGTCAGTTTAGGGCTACTGTTAGTTTTCGGTTAACTGTTACAGTTGGAGTAAGCGTCAGGGTCAGGTTAGGTTTGGGGTTGAGCTTAAGGTGTCCGCCTAGGGTTAGGGTTAGGTGTATGGTTTGATTTAGGCTTCAGGTTAGGTTAGGTTTGAACTTAGTTTGAGGGAGTAAGTTTAGGGCTACTGTTAGTTTTCGGTTCAGTATTATGCTTGGAGTTAGCGTCAGGGTCAGGTAAGGGTTGGGGTTAGCTTGAGATGTCCGCCTAGGGTTAGGGTTAGGTCCATGGTTTGATTTAGGCTCCAGGTTAGGTTACGTTTGAACTTAGTTTGAGTGAGTAAGTTTAGGGCTACTGTTAGTTTTCGGTTCAGTGTTACGGTTGGAGATAGCGTCAGGGTCAGGTTAGGGTTGGAGTTGAGCTTAAGGTTTCCGCCTAGGGTTAGGGTTAGGTCTATGATTTGATTTAGGCTACAGGTTAGGTTAGGTTTGAACTTAGTTTGAGGGAGTCAGTTTAGGGCTACTGTTAGTTTTCGGTTAACTGTTACAGTTGGAGTAAGCGTCAGGGTCAGGTTAGGGTTGGAGTTGAGCTTAAGGTGTCCGCCTAGGGTTAGGGTTAGGTCTGTAGTTTGAATTAGGCTTCATGTTAGGTTAGGTTTGAACTTAGTTTGACGAAGTAAGTTTAGGGCTACTGTTAGTTTTCGGTTCAGTGTTACGGTTGGAGATAGCGTCAGGGTCAGGTTAGGGTTGTGGTTGAGCTTCGAGTGTCTGCCTAGGGTTAGGGTTAGGTCTATGGTTTGAGTTAGGCTTCAGGTTAGGTTAGGTTTGAACTTAGTTTGAGGGAGTAAGTTTAGGGCTACTGTTAGTTTTTGATTCAGTGTTACATTTGGAGTTAGCGTGAGTGTCCGGTTAGGGTTGGAGTTGAGCTTCCGGTGTCCGCCTAGGGTTAGGGTTAGGTCTGTGGTTTGAGATAGGCTTCAGGTTAGGTTAGGTTTGAACTTAGTTTGAGGGAGTAATTTTAGGGCTACTCTTAGTTTTCGGTTCAGTGTTACGGTTGGAGATAGCGTCAGGGTCTGGTTTGGGTTGTGGTTGAGCTTCAGGTGTCCGCCTAGGGTTAGGGTTAGGTCTATGGTTTGAGTTAGGCTTCAGATTAGGTTAGGTTTGAACTTAGTTTGAGGGAGTAAGTTTAGGGCTACTGTTAGTTTTCGGTTCAGTGTTACGGTTGGAGTTAGCGTGAGGGTCACGTTAGGGTTGGGGTTGAGCTTCAGGTGTCCGCCTAGGGTTAGGGTTCGGTGTATGGTTAGATTTAGGCTTCAGGTTAGGTTAGGTTTGAACTTAGTTTGAGGGAGAAAGTTCAGGGCTACTGTTAGTTTTCGGTTAACGGTTACAGTTGGAGTAAGCGTCAAGTTCAGGTTAGGGTGGAGGTTAAGCATAAGGTGTCCGCCTAGGGTTAGGATTAGGTCTATGATTTGATTTAGGCTACAGGTTAGGTTAGGTTTGAACTTAGTTTGAGGGAGTCAGTTTAGGGCTACTGTTCGTTTTCGGTTAACTGTTACGGTTGGAGTAAGCGTCAGGGTCAGGTTAGGTTTGGGGTTGAGCTTAAGGTGTCCGCCTAAGGTTAGGGTTAGGTGTATGGTTTGATTTAGCCTTCAGGTTAGGTTAGGTTTGAACTTAGTTTGAGGGAGTAAGTTTAGGGCTACTGTTAGTTTTCGGTTCAGTATTATGCTTGGAGTTAGAGTCAGGGTCAGGTTAGGGTTGGGGTTAGCTTGAGATGTCCGCCTAGGGATAGGGTTAGGTCCATGGTTTCATTTAGGCTCCAGGTTAGGTTACGTTTGAACTTAGTTTGAGTGAGTAAGTTTAGGGCTACTGTTAGTTTTCGGTTCAGTGTTACGGTTGGAGATAGCGTGAGGGTCAGGTTAGGGTTGGAGTTGAGCTTAAGGTTTCTGCCTAGGGTTAGGGTTAGGTCTGTGGTTTGATTTAGGCTTCAGGTTAGGTTACATTTGAACTTAGTTTGAGTGAGTAATTTTAGGGCTACTGTTAGTTTTCGGTTCAGTGTTACTGTTGGAGATAGCGTCAGGGTCAGGTTCGGGTTGGAGTTAAGCTTAAGGTGTCCGCCTAGGGTTAGGGTTAGGTCTGTAGTTTGAGTTAGGCTTCAGGTTAGGTTAGGTTTGAACTTAGTTTGAGGGAGTAAGTTTAGGGCTACTGTTAGTTTTCAGTTCAGTGTTACGGTTGGAGATAGCGTCAGGGTCATGTTAGGGTTGTGGTTGAGCTTCGAGTGTCCGCCTAGGGTTAGGGTTAGGTCTATGGTTTGAGTTAGGCTTCAGGTTAGGTTAGGTTTGAACTTAGTTTGAGGGAGTAAGTTTAGGGCTACTGTTAGTTTTCGGTTCAGTGTTACGGTGGAGATAGCGTCAGGGTCAGGTTAGGGTTGTGGTTGAGCTTAAGATGTCCGCCTAGGGTTAGGGTTAGGTGTATGGTTTGATTTAGGCTTTAGGTTAGGTTAGGTTTGAACTTAGTTTGAGGGAGTAAGTTTAGGGCTACTGTTAGTTTTCGGGAAACTGTTACGGTTGGAGTTATCGTCAGGGCCAGGTTAGGGTTGGGGTTGAGATTAAGGTGTCCGCCTAGGGTTAGGGTTAGGTGTATGGTTTGATTTAGGCTTCAGGTTAGGTTAGGTTTGAAGTTAGTTTGAGGGAGTAAGTTTAGGGCTACTGTTAGTTTTCGCTTAACTGTTACAGTTGGAGTAAGCGTCAGGGTCAGGGTAGGGTGGGTGTTAATCCTAAGGTGTCCGCCTAGGGTTAGGGTTAGGTCTATGATTTGATTTAGGCTTCAGGTTAGGTTAGTTTTGAACTTAGTTTGAGGGAGTTAGTTTAGGGCTACTGTTAGTTTTCGGTTAACTGTTACGGTTGGAGTAAGCGTCAGGGTCAGGTTAGGTTTGGGGTTGAGCTTAAGGTGTCCGCCTTGGGTTAGGGTTGGGTGTATGGTTTGATTTAGGCTTCAGGTTAGGTTAGGTTTGAACTTAGTTTGAGGGAGTAAGTTTAGGGCTACTGTTAGTTTTCGTTTAACTGTTATGGTTGGAGTAACCTCAGGGTCAGGTTAGGGTTGGTGTTGAAGTTAAGGTGTCCGCCTAGGGTTAGGGTTAGGTCTGTGGTTTGAGTTAGGCTTCAGGTTAGGTTAGGTTTGAACTTAGTTTGAGGGAGTAAGTTTAGGGCTACTGTTAGTTTTCGGTTCAGTGTTACGGTTGGAGATAGCGTCAGGGTCAGGTTAGGCTTGTGGTTGAGCTTCAGGTGTCCGCCTAGGGTTAGGGTTAGGTCTATGGTTTGAGTTAGGCTTCAGGTTAGGTTAGGTTTGAACTTAGTTTGAGGGAGTAAGTTTAGGGCTACTGTTAGTTTTCGGTTCAGTGTTACGGTTGGAATTAGCGTGAGGGTCAGGTTAGGGTTGGGGTTGAGCTTAAGGTGTCCGCCTAGGGTTAGGGTTCGGTGTATGGTTGGATTTAGGCTTCAGGTTAGGTTAGGTTTGAACTTAGTTTGAGGGAGTAAGTTTAGGGCTACTCTTAGTTTTCGGGTAACTGTTACTGTTGGAGTTAGCGTCAGGGCCAGGTTAGGGTTGGGGTTGAGCTTAAGGTGTCCGCCTAGGGTTAGGGTTATGTTTATGGTTTGATTTGGCCTTCAGGTTAGGTTAGGTTTGAACTTAGATTGAGGGAGTAAGTTCAGGGCTACTGTTTGTTTTCGCTTAACTGTTACAGTTGGAGTAAGCGTCAGGTTCAGGTTAGGGTGGAGGTTAAGCATAAGGTGTCCGCTTAGGTTTAGGGTTAGGTCTATGATTTGATTTAGGCTACAGGTTAGGTTAGGTTTGAACTTAGTTTGAAGGAGTCAGTTTAGGGCTACTGTTCGTTTTCGGTTAACTGTTACGGTTGGAGAAAGCGTCAGGGTCAGGTTAGTTTTGGGGTTGAGTAAGGTGTCCGCCTAGGGTTAGGGTTAGGTGTATGGTTTGATTTAGGCTTCAGGTTAGGTTAGGTTTGAACTTAGTTTGAGGGAGTAAGTTTAGGGCTACTGTTAGTTTTCGGTTCAGTATTATGCTTGGAGTTAGCATCAGGGTCAGGTTAGGGTTGGGGTTAGCTTGAGATATCCGCCTAGGGTTAGGGTTAGGTCCATGGTTTGATTTAGGCTCCAGGTTAGTTTACGTTTGAACTTACTTTGAGTGAGTAAGTTTAGGGCTACTGTTAGTTTTCGGTTCAGTGTTACGGTTGGAGATAGTGTGAGGGTCAGGTTAGGGTTGGAGTTGAGCTTAATGTTTCCGCCTAGGGTTAGGGTTAGGTCTGTGGTTTGATTTACGCTTTAGGTTAGGTTACATTTGAACTTAGTTTGAGTGAGTAATTTTAGGGCTACTGTTAGTTTTCGGTTCAGTGTTACGGTTGGAGATAGCGTCAGGGTCAGGTTAGGGTTGGAGTTGAGTTTAAGGTGTCCGCCTAGGGTTAGGGTTAGGTCTGTAGTTTGAGTTAGGCTTCAGGTTAGGTTAGGTTTGAACTTAGTTTGAAGGAGTAAGTTTAGGGCTACTGTTAGTTTTCGGTTCAGTGTTACGGTTGGAGATAGCGTCAGGGTCAGGTTAGGGTTGGGGTTGAGCTTCAGGTGTCCGCCTATTGTTAGGGTTAGGTCTATGATTTGAGTTAGGCTTCAGGTTAGGTTAGGTTTGAACTTAGTTTGAGCGTGTAAGTTTAGGGCTACTCTTTGTTTTCGGTTCAGTGATATGGTTGGAGTTAGCCTGGAGGTCAGGTTAGGGTTGGGGTTGAGCTTAAGGTGTCCGCCTAGGGTTTGGGTTAGGTGTATGGTTTGATTTAGGCTTTAGGTTAGGTTAGGTTTGAACTTAGTTTGAGGGAGTAAGTTTAGGGCTACTGTTAGTTTTCGGGAAACTGTTACGGTTGGAGTTAGCGTCAGGGCCAGGTTAGGGTTGGGGTTGAGATTAAGGTGTCCGCCTAGGGTTAGGGTTAGGTGTATGGTTTGATTTAGGCTTCAGGTTAGGTTAGGTTTGAAGTTAGTTTGAGGGAGTAAGTTTAGGGCTACTGTTAGTTTTCGGTTAACTGTTACAGTTGAAGTAAGCGTCAAGGTCAGGGTAGGGTGGGTGTTAATCCTAAGGTGTCCGCCTAGGGTTAGGGTTAGGTCTATGATTTGATTTAGGCTTCAGGTTAGGTTAGGTTTGAACTTAGTTTGAGGGAGTCAGTTTAGGGCTACTGTTAGTTTTCGGTTAACTGTTTCGGTTGGAGTAAGCGTCAGGGTCAGGTTAGGTTTGGGGTTGAGCTTAAGGTGTCCGTCTAGGGTTAGGGTTAGGTGTATGGTTTGATTTAGGCTTCAGGTTAGGTTAGGTTTGAACTTAGTTTGAGGGAGTAAGTTTAGGGCTACTGTTAGTTTTCGTTGAACTGTTACAGTTGGAGTAAGCGTCAGGGTTAGGTTAGGGTTGGGGTTGAGCTTAAGGTGTCCGCCTAGGGTTAGGGTTAGGTCTGTGGTTTGAGTTAGGCTTCAGGTTAGGTTAGGTTTGAACTTAGTTTGAGGGAGTAAGTTTAGGGCTACTGTTAGTTTTCGGTTCAGTGTTACCGTTGGAGATAGCGTCAGGGTCAGGTTAGGGCTGTGGTTGAGCTTCAGGTGTCCGCCTAGGGTTAGGGTTAGGTCTATGGTTTGAGTTAGGCTTCAGGTTACGTTAGGTTTGAACTTAGTTTGAGGGAGTAAGGTCAGGGCTACTGTTAGTTTTCGGTTCAGTGTTACGGTTGGAGTTAGCGTGAGGGTCAGGTTAGGGTTGGGGTTGAGCTTAAGGTGTCCGCCTAGGGTTAGGGTTCGGTGTATGGTTAGATTTAGGCTTCAGGTTAGGTTAGGTTTGAACTTAGTTTGAGGGAGTAAGTTTAGGACTACTCTTAGTTTTCGGGTAACTGTTACTGTTGGAGTTAGCGTCAGGGCCAGGTTAGGGTTGGGGTTGAGCTTAAGGTGTCCGCCTAGGGTTAGGGTTAGGTTTATGGTTTGATTTGGCCTTCAGGTTAGGTTAGGTTTGAACTTAGTTTGAGGGAGTAAGTTCAGGGCTACTGTTTGTTTTCGCTTAACTGTTACAGTTGGAGTAAGCGTCAGGTTCAGGTTAGGGTGGAGGTTAAGCATAAGGTGTCCGCCTAGGGTTAGGGTTAGGTCTATGATTTGATTTAGGCTACGGGTTAGGTTAGGTTTGAACTTAGTTTGATGGAGTCAGTTTAGGGCTACTGTTCGTTTTCGGTTAACTGTTACAGTTGGAGTAAGCGTCAGGGTCAGGTTAGGTTTGGGGTTGAGTAAGGTGTCCGCCTAGGGTTAGGGTTAGGTATATGGTTTGATTTAGGCTTCAGGTTAGGTTAGGTTTGAACTTAGTTTGAGGGAGTAAGTTTAGGGCTACTGTTATTTTTCGGTTCAGTATTATGCTTGGAGTTAGCATCAGGGTCAGGTTAGGGTTGGGGTTAGCTTGAGATGTCCGCCTAGGGTTAGGGTTAGGTCCATGGTTTGATTTAGGCTCCAGGTTAGTTTACGTTTGAACTTACTTTGAGTGAGTAAGTTTAGGGCTACTGTTAGTTTTCGGTTCAGTGTCACGGTTGGAGATAGTGTCAGGGTCAGGTTAGGGTTGGAGTTGAGCTTAAGGTTTCCGCCTAGGGTTAGGGTTAGGTCTGTGGTTTGATTTAGGCTTCAGGTTAGGTTACATTTGAACTTAGTTTGAGTGAGTAAGTTTAGGGCTACTGTTAGTTTTCGGTTCAGTGTTACGGTTGGAGATAGCGTCAGGGTCAGGTTAGGGTTGGAGTTGAGCTTAAGGTGTCCGCCTAGGGTTAGGTTTAAGTCTGTAGTTTGAGTTAGGCTTCAGGTTAGGTTAGGTTTGAACTTAGTTTGAGGGAGTAAGTTTAAGGCTACTGTTAGTTTTCGGTTTAGTGTTACGGTTGGAGATAGCGTCAGGGTCAGGTTAGGGTTGTGGTTGAGCTTCGAGTGTCCGCCTAGGGTTAGGGTTAGGTCTATGGTTTGAGTTAGGCTTCAGGTTAGGTTAGGTTTGAACTTAGTTTGAGGGAGTAAGTTTAGGGCTACTGTAAGTTTTCGGTTCAGTATTATGCTTGGAGTTAGTGTCAGGGTCAGGTGAGGGTTGGGGTTAGCTTGAGATGTCCGCCTAGGGTTAGGGTTAGGTCCATGGTTTGATTTAGGCTCCAGGTTAGGTTACGTTTGAACTTAGTTTGAGTGAGTAAGTTTAGGGCTACTGTTAGTTTTCGGTTCAGTGTTACGGTTGGAGATAGCGTCAGGGTCAGGTTAGGGTTGGAGTTGAGCTTAAGGTTTTCGCCTAGGGTTAGGGTTAGGTCTGTGGTTTGATTTACGCTTCAGGTTAGGTTACATTTGAACTTAGTTTGAGTGAGTAATTTTAGGGCTACTGTTAGTTTTCGGTTCAGTGTTTCGGTTGGAGATAGCGTCAGGGTCAGGTTAGGGTTGGGGTTGAGCTTCAGGTGTCCGCCTATTGTTAGGGTTAGGTCTATGATTTGAGTTAGGCTTCAGGTTAGGTTAGGTTTGAACTTAGTTTGAGCGAGTAAGTTTAGGGCTACTCTTTGTTTTCGGTTCAGTGATATGGTTGGAGTTAGCCTGGAGGTCAGGTTAGGGTTGGGGTTGAGCTTAAGATGTCCGCCTAGGGTTAGGGTTAGGTGTATGGTTTGATTTAGGCTTTCGGTTAGGTTAGGTTTGAACTTAGT